>NW_020769378.1:4375223-4397389 GCF_900518735.1 Pseudonaja textilis
GAGGAGGAGGAGGAGGAGGAGGAGGAGGAGGAGGAGGAGGAGGAGGAATGAAATCTCATAGGTGGAATATATTTCTTTTGCCCTTAACTTACTTTTGAAATTGTAAAGCTTGTGTGAACACATCCTACCTGAAAAGTCCTTGGTGATAGCATTGTTGATAATAATGTTACCTGGTTGGGTAACGAGACATCTGCAAAAAAAACATCCAAGCTCTCTACCATCTCACCCACACTCTCCCATCTCCATTATTGTAAGGGGAGAGAAATAATTTTGCCAATGTTTCATGCCTTTACTTATTAGAACTTCTCCAGTGATTCTCTCCTGGCCCACAGCTGTGCCATATTTAAAACTGTGTCATACACCTTTTACTTTGATTTACATCTTTGACTTCTGCTGGAATCATGTCCGAGTCACCAGGGCTCAGATTGTTGAAGCTGTCCGTTTGTTCCACGCTGTCAGGGTGTAATTTAGGAGAAAAAGTCCCCTGCAATTCCTTGCTCTTTGTTGTGATTGAGCTGTCCGATACGGGGACTTTGAAGGTTCTTTCCACCCAGCTATTAGGTCCTGTTTTGTCTTCTCCAGCCTTTTGTTCTCTTGGGAGAAGGAGGGGAAGCTTTCAAGTGATCTCGTTCAACTCAGCATATTCCTCAATTCTTCTGATCAATTGTTCTCATCCTGAGTGACATTTCTTCCCCTTACCGTATTTCCCCATGTATAAGCCACCCCTTTTTTCCAAAATTTTCAAGCCCAAAAAGTAGTGGGGTGGCATATACAAAGCAGGTACACTTTTTATACGTGAAAAATGCATAAAATAATAAAGTAGGAATAAACTGGTTTTCCAGCAGTATGCTATACTTTTTTGTAAAAATTGTAAGTGATGATACGATTACGAGTGCGAGTACGCGATAGAAATGCATACGCTAGGCATCGGCCTGAATCCTTCGTTCCTACTCTCGTTCCGATGCGTAGATTGCTAGCGTCGCCCGCACCGCTTTCGGCGTCATGACCGAAGTTGTAGATCTAGACGTCGAATTTTGTTTCTTTGTAAATTTTCTTTCTTCATAACTTGTTTCTCTAATAAAATATTTTTTTCAAAACTTCACAGTCCAAAAATTGGGGGGGTGGCTTATACAAAGGGGGTGCTTATACATGGGGAAATACGGTATGTCTTTAGCCTTCTTGATGATGTGCCTTTGGCCTGTGTTTCTAGGTGCCACCAATTCCACTGGCTGTTGCTGACAAGTTATTCACCAGGTGGCTTCAACTCAGTCAATGTTATTTGGTTTGTGGAGACACTGAGACCATTTGATAACTTCAAGTAGAACACATCTTCTGGAGTCCTGCATAGTTGATAGTTGATGCATTGGCTGGATTTTGCAGAAATTATCTGCCGTTTGATGCTGCGCATGGGAGTCAGAAACATTAAATCCATAGAGAATTGAGCATGCTATAAAAATGGATTGGTTATTGGGCAAAAGGGTCACCTATTTCACCAATATTGTCATTTGAGCTTTCCAAGCCTATTTTGCAAGCTGCAAAAGATGCTTTTTTCTGGCACGTCCTGTTAGTTCTGGTTCATGCCAGCCTCTGTTGTGAAATCCAAAATTTCCTATCGTTGTGTTTCTCCACCCTAATGAGGTTAACGAGGCAATTTTCTTGCTCAACAAATTGATAACCAGGTCATAATATTATTCTTCATTGCTGTGGCTTTTTCTTAAAAGCTGTAGGGCTGAAATAATATAGGGAACTCACTCTGAAATTGAAAACGGACATTGAAATTTGAAAACAGCATGAAAATGTTTTTTTTTTCTCTACCAGAATAACAGGTGACTATATTTGATATTGAGCAGATCCCCATATTTTCACATGGTGCACTAATTTCACCTGGAAGAGAGAGAGAGAGAGAGAGAGAGAAAGAGAGAGAGAGAGAGAGAGAGAGAGAGAGAGAGAGAGAGAGAGAGAGCTAGCTTTGATTTGTTCCAACTCATGCATTAGTTTTTCCTGTTGGATTGTTGTTGGATTTTACATATGGCTCCTGTATGTAATACATTTGTTTTAATGTGGTTGTTGTTCAGTTCAGCTGAAAATAGCTCAAAGTTGCACCACACACCTTTTTTTGTCAGTTTATATGAGTGTGTGAATGTGACAGATTTAGGAGTCAATGATGATTAAGGTTGCAGCTGCCGTGCGGTGCTCTTTCCTGCTCTTTTGCTCCAACTCTACAAATATCCTTTTCAGCAACTTCAGAAAAAAGATGCAGTGCAGCAAAATTTGATTTATGGAAAAACGGAAGGATCCAGACTGGGAAAAAAAAAAAGAGAGAGAGAGAGAGATTTGGCAATGAGTGCGCGGTACTGGGGAGGGATTGCATCCAGATCCCTGACCAAACTCTGTGTGTGTGTGTGTGTGTGTGTGTGTGTGTGTGTGTGTCTTTCAAAGAAAGAGCAAGCATGGATACAAGAATGCCTGAGATAGAGAGGTAGCAGTGAACTCTTCCCCATTGTTACCCCTGTGTACTTCAACCCTGTCTGAAATAACAATGGATTAGAAAGAGGTTTTGATTTTCTTGTTTCCTTTTCCAAAAGAAATGGGCTAAAGCTGCTTTGAAACCAATTTCGGTGGCTTTTTTTGGTGGCAAGAGAGAACAAAATTCTTTTTGGAGGGGGGAAAACCATCTACTTGGGAAAGGAAAGTAGCAATCAAGATATTATTGAAACGTAAGTGTGTCCACAGACACAGAGGCACATAAATAACTTCAGTCATTTTCTTATTGTCATTCTGATCCACAGATGGCAAGTTTATGCTTGCTTATTCGTTCTCATTTTATTATGACAGGAGAGAAAATAAGCTTTGGGGTTTCATTTGATTGTCTTTGCACTTTAATTAAAATAGGGTTTTCTCTAGAAAGAATCTTTTTTCTCTTTCTTCTTCCCTTCCTCTTTTACCGCTTTGGGTGTCAAGAGTCATACAACATTCTGGCTTTTGCTTGTGGGGGCCTCAACCATTATTAATTTATGTTGTTGTAGTGTGTTTCGGATGATGTATCCATCTTCTTCTGGGTCTGCCTCATGTTCTTTGACCTTCTCCTCTTTTTGTATATGCCCCAGAAAGGAATAATTGTTGGTTTTCTTTTCTTTTTAAAAGAAAATTGTGCAACTGCAGTTTCTAACCCTTTCATCGCTTCTGAAGGGGAATCATACATACTAAATAATCTCAATATAGGGAAGAGGAGAGGAGAGGAGAGAAAAAGAGGAGGAGAGAAGAGAGGAAGAAAGGAGAGGAGGAGGAGAGAGGAAAAGAGGAGGAGAGAGAGGAGAGAAGAAAAGAGGAGAGGAGGACAAAGGAAAGAAGGAGGAGAGGACTCAGCTGCATTTGTGGTTAGCAAGTTGGTTAGGACTACATTCTCTCTAGTGGACCCAGGTTTGATGGAAAACTCATCACTCAGAGGAAAATCAGGTTCAAAGAGCATCTTTCACCCCCCCCCCTTCTGGAATGGACTTTTCTAAAAGCTTTGTGGACTTATAAATCCAGATAAAAGCTTTGTGGGAATTGGGACACCATAAAGTCTGCCACAGCTATGCCCTAACTCAGATTCTCACTACCCTATTCCCTCTCAGGTTAAGCAGCATCGTGCACGGTGTAGAAAATGAATAAGCAATCATCAAAAGAAATGAAAAGCAGAGGATAGGGAGTGGGGAGGAAGGGAAATCTAACATCTGGTTTACATCAACTCCATTTTCTACACGTCCAAGTCTTTTGACCCTTGTAAAGCACCCTTGCTTCTCTTACATTCATATATATATGCACAAGTTTCTCATATATATATACATATATATATATACACATACAAGTTTGTTTTCTGAGGTTCTCCCAGGTATTTGTATGTGGATCTTTGGTTGTTCGGGTTTTCTCCCGTGTAAGATTCGAAGTATCTAGGCAACATTTTGATGAAGTCTCATTTATCATCTTCAGGCTTGTGTCTCCGGCTCTGTGCTTCTCATCACTCTGAGAAGCACAGAGCCGAAGACACAAGCCTGAAGATGATGAATGAGACTTCATTGAAACGTTGGCTAGATACTTTGAATCTTACACGGGAGAAAACCCGAACAACCAAAGATCCACATATACAAGTTTATATATATATACAAGTTTCTCACAGAGATAATTGGCGGACTGAAGGCTTAAACATATGAAGAACAGTTGATGGAATTGGGTATGTCTAGTCTAATGAAAAGGAAGACTAGGGGGGAACATGATAGCAGTCTTCCAATATTTGAGGGGCTGCTCCAAAGAAGAAGGAGACAGGCTATTCTGCAAAGCACCTGAAGGCAGGACAAGAAGCAATGGATGGAAACCAATCGAGGAGAGAAGCAACCTGGAACTAAGGAGACATTTCCTAATTATTGATCAGTGGAACAGCTGGCCACCAGAAGTTCTGGGTGCTCCAACACTCAAGGTTTTTAAGAAGAGATTGGATAGCCACTTGTCTGGAATGGTAGAGGGACTCCTGCTTGAGCAGGGGTTGGACTAGAAGACCTCCAAGGTCCATTTCAAAACAGAATTCCTTCTGTATTCTATAGTCTCAACATTCTTCTCTTTCAGCCCATTTACTTTTCCCATGTATAGTTCCTTTATGATTTGATTTATATCAATTCTCTATATAGCTAAATCACATCTTTCATATCGGTCACTTAGTTTGTCTTCTAGCCAACTTCTTTCAGGGTTAAAAAAAATAAAGGATAAACTACTTTGCCAGTTTTTATCCCATCTTCCCCATCTGTCTCTGGTTCTATTAATTCTCAAATCCATACTTTTTGTTGCATTATACAATCTGTCTAATATTCACTGCAAATCATTCAGCATCTCAGCTTACAAATCTACACGCTCATGCTATAAGTAACAGATTTATAATAACCACATAGGATTAACCTTGTTTTGAAAAATATTAAACAACTCACCTAGACGTTGCACACGTCCTTTTGTTATTTCCTGCTCAGTGCTAAGCTTCTCTTTTATTCCTATCACAAACAACTTGTATCTTATTCACTAATTATTAATCAGAATAAAGTTGGAAGGGACCTTGGAGGTCTTCTAGTCCAGCCTCCTACTCAAACAGGAGACTTTATACCATTTCAGACAGATGGTTGTTCAATCTCTTCTTAAAAACTTCCAGTGATGGAGCATCCACAACTTCTGAAGGGAAGCTCCTTCCACTGGCTGATTGTCCTTCCTGTCAGGAAGTTTCTCCTTAATTCTCTCCTTGATTAGTTTCCATCCGTTGTTTTCTTGTCTTGCCTTCTGGTGCTTTGGAGAATAAGTTGACCCCCCGCTTCTTTGCAGCAGCCCCTGAGATATCGGAAGGCTGCTATCATGTCCCCCCCGGTCCTTCGTTTCTCTAGACTAGCCAAACCCAAATCCTGCAACTGTTCTTCATATGTTTCAGTCTCCTGGCCCTTATTTTATTTCTCTTATTTAGGAACAATCCTTGGACTCCTTATTCCCCCAAATCATTCCATGATTCAAGTCTTTTGTCTTTCTGTGAAGCAGCAAAGGGTTTTTTTTAAAAAATAAAAAAAACAACAGCTTTATTTTCCAGATATCTTTCTGTGAATGACAAAAAACTAGACTGACCCCCTGAACATTAGAATACTGTTATATTTACTTTCCAATAATTGCTCGCTGTCACCCAGGTACCCTTTTAATCAATCGTCTTCTATCTCTCAGGCACACTTAAAGTACGCTCTGTCCTTTTAGCCCTGAAATGTGTTATATCCCTTTCTATGTGTAATGAAGCAATAAAGACATTCTTCTAGTTATCCAGACAAAGGCAATCTTTGTAAGGCATTAAGCAAGCTCTCCATGAACAAACCACATCCACATTTAATTTTTCCCTAGCTGCAACATTTATAGCCTTACCCATTTTTTTTAAAGAAAAGATTCTTATGCCACTGTTGACTTCCTTTTCCTCACTGTAACACGACGGCCCTGTTGCAATATTTGAGGGGCTCCTACCAAGACAAGGAGGTCAAGCTATTCTCCAAAGCACCCAAAGGCAAGATGAGAATCCACAGTTGGAAACTAACCAAGGAGAGAAGCAATCTGGAATTCAGGAGAAACTTCCTGACAGTGAGTATAATTAACCAGTGGAAGGGCTTCCCTTCAGAAGCTGTAGGTGTTTCATCACTGGAAGTTTTTAAGAAGAGACTGGACTGCCCTCTGTCAGAAATGGTGTAGGGCCTCCTGCTTGAGAGGGGGGTTGGATTAGAAGACTTATTTTCTTTTTTGTAAAAAAAAATGGTTTATTTTTATATTTCAAAAACATCTTTTTTAGTGAACAGCCTGGTTCCAGGTTTTCACATTTCCATACAAACATGACCTTGGTTACATATTCATCTTTCACATTTGATTTCGTATCATATCATTACTTTTCATATTTTCTGTAAATTTTCTCAGATATTCTTATATTCTTCAAACTTATTTTACATATTTTCTATTCCTATCTTATTTCTTTTTACTTTAAATAATTCTCATATCTCCATATTCATTATACTTTATATTTTTGTCTGTCACATTTGCAATTTCATCACATACTCTTATTTCATTGTTCCAAAAGTTCCTTCTTAATTCTAATAATTCAAAAAATTTCTCCTTTATTTACTACTTTGAGTGTACCACCCCTTTGTCTTATACATCATTTAGTTAACTCCTCTTTAATTCATCATAATGATTTATCACAATATAGTCTCTTTTTAATTATTATCTTAAAAATGAGTAACAATAATCTCCTAACAACTACATAACACATATGCATTTTAGACCAGATTCTGCTTGGTATTTCCCTCTTCAATTACATTCTAAGCCATTTATTATTTCAATTAAATTAAGCTATTCAGTTGGATTAGAAGACTTCTGAGGTAACCCTCCATCTCAATTATTCTATGTTTCTCTGGACAGAATAGTGCAGATAGACCTTGACTTACAACAGTTCATTTAGTCACTGTTCAAAGTTACCACAGCACTGGAAAAAGTAACTTATGACCATTTTTCACACTTATGACTCTTGCAGCATCCTTACAGTCACATCCGGTCAACATTTGGATGCTTAGCAACTGACTGATATTCACGATGTGGTTGTAGCCTCCCAGGGTGATGGGATCATCTCTTGCAACCTTCTGACAAACAAAGTCAATGTAGAATCCAGATTCACAGAACAACCGTATTACTAACTTAACGGCTGCAGTGATCCACTTAACAACGGTGGCAAGAAAGGTCATGAAATGGGCAAAATTCACTTAACAACTGTTTCATTTAGCAACATAAATTTGGGGCTCAGTTGTTGTTTGTCAAGTCGAGAATTGCCTGTAATAATAAAAATTGATCTTGGAAACCAACATATTTGTGCAACCAGTTGGAGGCCCATGAGCTGAATTCAAGATGTTCACCACTCTGGCTGAAGATTTTACCTTTGCATTGGCGGAAATTTCACGTTGGGTGTTTCTGATGGACATTATAACTTCCAAACTTTCTCAGGATTTGTACAAACACGATCAGTTTAAGACTGGTACCAGAAAGATTCAGATATGCTGTGGATATGTTCCAGATCTACCTGCTCGTGTCACATGGATGATGGACCTGCTGAAGTAGGAAGAATCTATGAGCTATCCAGTATCATGACTGGAGCACCATAACTATTATTATTTTAAAATGATGCTATCAGAGGTAGTTTTCAGCAGGTTCTGACCAGTTCTGGAGAACTGGTAGCATAAATTTTGAGTAGTTAGGAGAACCAGCAAAGACCCCCTCTGACTGGCCCCGCCAACCCCATCTATTCTCTGCCTCCCGAGTCCCAGCTGATCAGATGGGTCTTCTTTGGTTGCCCTGCATAGGAGAATGGAGCTGGAAAGCAGGTTAGTGGGGTAGGAAGGGAATGGGATTTTGCAGTAACCTTCCCTTTCCATGCCCACCGATCCATGCCCACTGAGCCACACCACATCCACCAAGCCATGCCTACAGAACTGGTAGTTAAAATTTTTGAATCCCACCACTGGATGCCATGAACGGCGTTTCAGAATGTGGTGATACCCAAAGGTGCTTTTTCAAAAGGCAACTGGACTGTTTTTTTTTTCCTTGAAAACATTTCACTTCTCATCTAAGAAGCTTCTTCAGTTCTGCTTCTCAGAGGAGAAAGGAAACTTTTTCAAGGAAAAACAGAGAAAGTCCAGTTTTGAAAAAACATCTTTGGAACAACCATGACCTGGAAGACTGAGAAGCTCCATAGATACCGAACTTGATGAAAGCTAATTTGCTTTGATTTGTCATTGTTTTACTCACTCACACAACTGAATCATTATTGCATTGTCACTCCCAATCATTCTCTTACTGCACCACCCTCCGTTGATTTGCAATCATTAGAACGGCTTCTCTAAGCTGTGACCCATTAGATCTGAAATAATTCCCTTATAATCCCTCTCTAATTTAGAGAATGCAAACAATAAAGACTTGCCTACAATGATAAAGTAATTATGACTATGTATCATAATTAAACTAACTATAGTTGCCATGGAGGAAAGGGCTTTACACGGTGGTTTATTTGTGCCCAATGATTTAAAGTGTTAAAGAGAATTCAGTAATATTTATTACACACAATCTTCTATTTAGAGAATTCATGCTCTTCCCTTAATTAAACGGTAAGTCTCTTGACAATTATCTATTCTTGCTGGAGGCTACTGCAGTGCTGAATTCCATTTCTGTCTCTTCTTTTTACTCACACCATATTTTATTCAGTTAAATAACAGGTAGACACAGAAATCAGACAGAAGCTAGATGACAACTGAGAGAGGCAGGAAAGCTTAAAACTTTGGTGCCAACACCAGATGTCTGAAAGGTGCTACATCCATTGATTTCTTTGGATAGGATTTACCTATTGCATTCACACAAACACCCCCCACCCCCCCAAAAAAAATCAGTGGAGTCAAGAGCTTGTAGCCCGTTCATTTCATTAGGACGAACTGTCATCCTCTTAGATAGGGGCCCAATTTTGTTTGATATAAGCCACATCAATTCTTGCTGTGATCTATTATTTCAGCCTTGGGCATTTTGCCAGCCAACAGTTGTTTTCGTTTCTTAAGGATCTGTTCGACTCCGTGCTCAATTTTGTTTGGAATGTGTGCCTTCACTCCTGGGAAATTTGTTTCTGAGTTGTATTTCTCTTTTCTTCTTCTGGGGAACGCTAAGAAAACATTTCATCTCCTTTTTTTTTTTTTTTTGATGAAGTCACACTCCTCACCCTCCCACCCAATAAAAAAACCCTTCTAAACTTTGGCATATTTTTGGTACGTGTTTTAATGTCTTCCTCCAAAGTTTTGTCAAACTTACAATTTTTAGCATCTTTCTGGGGATTTGTTTTTTTTTTTCCTTTGCAGTTTTTAAAATAATCATTCCTGACTCTGTTTACAGAATTTAATATTACTCTCATAAACCATTTTTTTTTGCATAGATTGTCTTCTTTTTCTTAATCCACTTTCAGCAGCCTGGCTAAGGAAATCTTAATGCTATTAAAAATATCAACTGCTTTTGCTCTCCCATCATTTGGTTGCAAATGTATGAAGGTTTGCCAAATACCACATTTAACAAGAATAACAGAATAATAGAGTTGGAAGGGAGCTTGGAGATCTTCTAGTCCAGCCCCCGCTCAAGCAGGAGAACCTGTAGTATTTTGGACAAATTGCTGCTCAATCTCTTCTTCAAAACCTCCAGTAATACAGCACCCACAACTTCTGAAGGCAACCAGTTCCACTGGTTGATTGTCCTCACTGTTAGAAAGTTCCTCCTTAATTCCAGGTTGCTTCTCTCCTTGATGAGTTTCCACCCGTTGTGGACAGTAGCTTGACCCCCTCCTCCTCTCTGTGGCAGCCCCTCAAATATTGGAACACTGCTATCCTGTCACCCTGGCCCTTCTTTTCATTAAACAACAATCATTTCATTTGTCCTGAATCATTTCCCATCTTCAAATAATTGCATGCAAATGGGTGCCTGGTGAAATCAACACCCTAAGAAGGATAAATTTGTATTTGCAGATTGACCGAGGGATTGATTTAGGACAACACAACTTTCAAATGTCTTGAATATACAAAGTCATCTTTTTCTCTGCTCTGCCAATTAATGTCTAAATATGAAACCTTAGTTTGTAGGCAATTAATTTTAAACAGTAGCTGTTAATTAAATTAATAAGGTAGTATGTTTTTGTCCTATCCCTGCCTTTTATAGCCTGTGTCTTCTGCCTGGGGCACTCATGCATGCACATATATATACATATCATTCATGTGTCATGTGCATATATATATATTTATATATTTTGGGTGGGGAGCTGGCTAAGTCCTTAGGGAGTTGCAGATTTCCTGCATGGCTTTTGGAGTCTTCAGTTCTGGCCATTGCACTCTATTAGGGTAGGGACATATTCCTGCTGCCTCTTTATTTGTGCTGCAATGCTGTCTGCTCCCTGACTCAAAGAAATATGAAATTAAATCACCCCAGCACAACTAACAATAAAGCTCTGCTGGGTTTTATAAAATGCCTGATAAGGAACTCAGGTATTAATCTATTTATTTATCAGCTAACTGATTTATCTGGGATCATTTTGTGTACTTGGTCCTTTAAGAATCATTAGTGATATGAACTTACAAATTCACCTTGTGAGAATATTCTTCTGGTTTAACCTGGTATAGTTCCCACAATGCATTTCTTTTATTAAAGGTTTTCAGTTGTTCTTTTATAGAAATTTCCCCCTTGATTCTAGTTCATTAATGCACATGTACTTATTGAAATGAGTGTGTAATTTATTTCCTTCCTTCCTTCCTTCCTTCCTTCCTTCCTTCCTTCCTTCCTTCCTTCCTTCCTTCCTTCCTTCTTTCCTTCCTTCCTTCCTTCTTTCCTTCCTTCCTTCTTTCCACCCTCCCTCCCTCTTTGCGTTTTATGTGCAAGATCTCTTTACAAATCAGTAAAACTTTGCAGGGAAAAAAAAACTCCACTCTTACAATCCCATTAAAATTGCACTGTTCTTTCAATGTTAAAAAATTCACTGGTAATACAGACTGTGAAAAAGAAAATTGTTTTGAAAACTATCATATCTGTCAGAAAAAGAAATAGCTAATTCACTAACCTAATGGCTGTAGAACTCAAAACAGAGCAAATCAGGAAAAAAAATATTCACACACAAACATCCACACTCAGGCTTTCCTTATCATTGTTGCATAAATAATGTCATCACATAGTTTAGATATATGCCCAAAGAACATAGAGAATATGAAATAATAGAGTTGGAAGGTTACCTCAGAGATCTTCTCGTTGGACCCCGAGACCCTATATAATTTCAGACAAATGGTTGTCCAGTCTCTTTTTGAAAGCCTCCAATCATGGAGCACCCACAATTTCTGAAGGCAACTTCTGTTCCACTGGTTGATGGCCCTCACCATTAGGAAATTTCTCCTTAGTTCTAGCTTGCTTCTTTCCTTGCTTAATTTCATCATTTGTTGATATCATTTGTGTGTGCTTATGTCAAAATTGACATCACTTGGATCTTTGTGACACAACTCCATCCCCATATACACACAAAAAACAGATTTTATATCATCACATTTTGACCACCTTCTGAGGTGACCTTATGAACTTAAAAATACATCTGGATAGACTCAAGAATACCAAGTCCATTGTTCTGATCCCATTGAAGAAGCAAGTGTCTACATTTTGGGCATGTCTTCATTACTTTCTGAATTGCCTCCTGAGACTGTTGTGATAAGCTAGTGTTTCCTCATCTCAACAGTATTGCATGGGCCATTTAAGTAATATAACTAGACATCTACAGAAAGGCAGGTAAATATCAGCTAATTTTGAGTTGCAGAAAGCTGTAATTAATAAATGAGTTTTTACCCAGGTTTTCCATTTATTTGGCTCAAGGTAGATGTTTTCTCGACTGATCTGTTTGGGGTAAAGAGACAACATTTTGAAGTGACCTTTGGTGCCAGGAATGCAGCAACTACAAAATAAATACCCTAAGTATATGCAAGTTTTCTTAGGACTGAAATGCACAGGAAGAAAATAATAAAGAACCTGGAAGGAAAATTTTAATTAATCCTTTTATTATTATCAAATCCAAAAAAGAGAGAGAGAGAGAGAGAGTCATCAATAGTAGAATGAAATCCATAATGCATGTTCACATCCGAAAAAAGAAAAAAACAAAGGGAAAAAACCCAAACAGGATAAATTAAATTTGCATTATATTGCTTCGTTATGCACAAACAAATAAAATTTTAAAAGCCATAAAAGCCCAGTCATAGATTATGCTATGCCCACAGCAAACACGAGCATTTAACATTTTTTTTTATATTATTATTTTTATTATTTAAGGCACCCGTCATCTTCCAGTATAGTGCTCTAAAAACAGTAGGGAAGAGACAGGAATAAATCCAGATCGAACATTATAACACTGGAATATGAAAATGGCATAATAAAACTTCCTTGAAATCATCTCAAATCCTTTAAATAAAGCTGGTGAATACTTAATAAAGCAAGCTAAGATTTATGAATGGCCATTCTCTACTTACCTCTTTCTCTTTTCTATATTCCAGTCTGTTGTCTAAGGTTTATTTATTTACAAGATAGAGTTGTACCCTATTTTTCTCCAGGACCTCAAAGAACATTGCATTCCCTCCTAAACAGGTTTTTTTTTCCCCACAGCAACAACTCTATGAGGTAGACCATAGGATCGAAAGAAAAAGCTTGAGAAAAACATATTTTATTGAGGGGTCTCTGGTGCTCTCTCATTTTCTTGCAGATGTTTCATTGTGTGATGGGCACTGATGAGGTTGCCTACTTTTCTAATGAAACCTCTGCAAGAAAATCACCAAGCTCAGAGGGCACCAAGGACCTTTCCTTTCAACCCTGAGCTACAAATATTCTCCTTTATTGGTGACACATTTTATTCCTATCAAGGCTTATCATAATGTGGACTGAAGATTCTCACTGAATGATCTATTGTTTCAGGATGAATCATTAAATCAATTCCGAGTTCTCACTCAAGACACGAATGACCCGGTTTCAAATTATCCTATTCTGAACACATTATGGGAAGATCTAACTCTGGAAAAAAAGAATCTCTAATTATTACATGTTAAGAATCACTTTCAAATGTTGACATCCAGTCCAGAAGATTCATTGCTCAAGCCCCCACTCTCCCAAGAATCTAGTTAACTAATGGTCAGCCCTAAATTGGTGCTAGATAAGAGTTAACCGAAATTGGGAAGGGGGAAGTGGACTTGGATCGCTTATGGCAACATAACTATTCCAGATTGATTGCTCTCTTAACTCCACCTCCTGGCTCTTCTTCTCCTACACTAATATTAGAAAAGGTGGGAGGAAAGAGAAGACAACAACCTGTCTTCTGGTGATGGGTAACCTGCAAGACCACATCAGGGACTGATCTGGACAAATCTGTCTCTGTAGTCAATAAGAGTTGACGATGACTTGTTGGCACCTAATTAATCAACCAGTCAGACAATCAATGCAGGATGTACTGAGCTGCTTGTCAGGCAATAACAGAAGATCAAGCTTCTGCATTTTTATTCCTGAATAACCCTAATTCCCAGCGTTCAGTTCAAAATGACTCCAAACTTGGACAAGTCTAATTCATGAGTTCTCCATTTGGGTTTGGATTAAGCCCTGTGTGAACGAGACTCTCTTTATAAATACAAGGGCTGTGCAACATTTCCGCTCCCAAAGGACGTTTTCCACCTTGAGTTAATTGTAAAAATAATAAGGCAGGATATACATAATCAAATATACATGTATGGTATTCAGCTTTGTTTGGGTATTTTCCCACGTCATTATAGTTGTGCTTTTAAGGTTGTAGCAACGTTTCGGCAGAATCTTATCTGCCATCGTCAGGCTTCTGTATTGTGTTCGTCTGTGAGTCAGACTTTATTGTCTTCATCTGTGAGTCACACTGAAAGTCTGACTCACAGACGAACACTATACAGAAGCCTGATGATGGCAGATGAGATTCTTCCGAAACATTGCTACAACTTTAAAAGCACAACTATAATGATGTGGGAAAATACCCGAACAAAGCTGAATACCATGCATGTAAGTACCCGCAAAAACTTAAGAAAGCAAAAATCAAATATACAGTATAAACACAGTTGCAGTTCTTCAAAACATCCGTGTCTTTGCCTCAAGATCACCTCTTTCCCCTCTGCTGTTGTAGATGGGACTTGTGTAGCTAGGGCCCCAAAATGTTGCATAGTCTTAAGACGTTTATTGACTGATTCCTCTTATTTTGTTACATTTATAGGGTGGTTGGCATAGAATAAACCGAATATAAAATAATGTTAAAAACCCAAACAAAAAATCCTAAACTTTAATTAAGGAACAACAAGAAATGTGATTTCCCCCACTCATCACTGAAATAAAGCAAACATTAAATTATTTTAATTTGACCTTTCTTCTAAGTACCCAAATCATTTGTTCATTAGTATAATGTGTATAACAAAATTTTCTTTCCTTCCTTCCTCCTTCCCTCCCTCCCTCTCCTATTTTCAATTCTTTCATCAAAGTATTAGGTAGCATTCATTCATTTATTGCTTTTATATCCTGCTTTTTTTGCTGGGTACACATGACCCATAAATACAAATGCTAAACACACACACACACTCACACAGGGGTGGGGGGAGTGGGCTGAGACATATAAAGACTACAGACTTCTCCCACCCAGGAAAAAGAGCAAAAAGCAAAATGGAAATTGCTTCAGAACAATTGTCCTAAAATAAGTCATTTCCCCTGTACCGGTGAGGAAAATGAAAGAGTGCGGTTCAGAAATGACAGCGTCATAGGTAGCTTTAGCTCTCTTGCTATGGCTAAATAAATTGAACAAATTTCTTTGTTGAGCCGTCAAATCCAAATTGCATGTTCTTCGAGGCTTACCCTTTGCTTCAAATAATGGAAAGAAGAGAGGTGACAAAAGACTTGCAGTTTCACACAAAAAACTACAGTTGTCAGAATATGTTAACCTTATGTATAATATACATTATAATAAGATGCATCATACATAACACACAGGACACCGCTATACAGCATTTGCATGCTAAAAAAAATAGACACAAAACATTTTCCCCCTCATGCCATCCCTCTGCTGAACATCTAATTCCCACTACACTTTCTTATGTCTAAGGATATCTAACCGTGTAGTAGGGCTGTGTTACTATTATCCTTCTCATCTTTCCTATTACTGCTCCCATTGGTATCATATTACTTTGTTGTTTGTATGTACATTGAATACGTATGCACCGGAGACAAATTTCTAGTGTGGCCAATCACATTAGGGCAATAAAAGAATATCTTTATTGAGGAAGCCTTAATAAAACAAGGTGTGTTTGTGTGTGAGATAACAGCACAATATTCTTGCCAATTCTAAAGTGACATTGTGATGAATGTGTTATAATAAGTTTGGCTTCATCACGGTTTGTTAGCAATGCTTCTGGCAACGGGATGCCTTCAAAAAGTATTGTGATCATCATCATCATCACTTCCCAGGACAAATAAAAGTTTTAAAACAAGATCTTAGAATTCCCATAGATAGGTACAATGCACTAACATTCCTTGTATGTCTAATCGCACTATTATTAAATGAATAGCAATAGCACCTAGGCTTATATACAGCTTCACAGTGCTTTTACAGCCCCTCTAAGCATTTTTACAGAGTCAGCCTCTTGCCCCCAATAATCTGGGTCCTCATTTCACCAACCTCAGAAGGACGGAAGGCTGAGTCAACCTTGAGTCTGGTGGGATTTGAACTGCTGGCAATCAGCAGTCAGCAGAAGTAGCCTGAAGTACTGCACTCTAACCACTGTGCCACTATGGCTAAAGTAGTCTATACTATTTTGTTCTGTTCTGTTCTGTCCTGTTTTATTCCATTCTGTTCTGTTTACTTTACTTTACTCTTCTCTACTCTACTCTACTCTACTCTACTCTACTCTACTCTACTCTACTCTACTCTACTCTAATCTACTCTACTCTACTCTACTCTACTCTACTCTCATTCCGTTCCATTCCATTCCATTCCGTTCCGTTCCGTTCCGTTCTATTCTATTCTATTCTATTCTATTCTATTCTATTCTATTCTATTCTATTCTATTCTAAATTCTAGTCCGGTCCGGTCCAGTCTAGTCTACTCTACTCTATTCAACATCAGTTTCCTTTTCTACTTTTTCTCCAACATTTTGAAAGAAGGCGGTGGAAGTCCCAAATTAGAAATTTCACTTTCACATGCCTTCTGTTTAAGACTAAAAGAGAAGCTGTGCCTGTTAAATTGCACCGTCACTGTTCGATGAAAGAGCACTTTGCATTTCTGCCAAATGGATTTTATCTCCTTGCTGTTGTTTGAAAAAAGATTAATAAGCAACAAAAATATATATATAACCGCCTTGTTTATTTTGGGTAGCTCAGATAAGCCCAAGGCAACAATAAAAACCAAGTGCTCAGGGCACAGTGTGAATACCCCTTCATTCTTCTCATTTCCATGATGCTATCATAATTCCATATATTATTTCATTATAGTGGTTTTATAAGGCATTGTAAAAGAATACCCATGTTCAGAAATGTTCTAAAATTTTCATATATAATAAATTTTCATTAACAGTAAGATTATTGGCATCTTCATAGCTTCAACTACTCATTATGAGAGAAATGTATCTCTTGCTTGTGTGCCATGCAGAGTCTTTCAGTGAGTAAGATAGACAGTTTCTAAAATAGATAGATAAGAAAGAGAAATAATGTTTATGAAGATGGATAGATAGATAGTGTGATGACCCAAAGGGGCATGGCAGAAAGGCAACACTGTCCAATAAGCAAGAAGAGTCCCTTTATTATCTCCAACTTTGCCCCCAGTGTCCAGGTTACCTTCAGCTGGAGAAAAACTCTCCCAGGAATAGCCTTTAACTGTAGGAAATTCAGTCCAAAACAAGGTACATACAGACTGTAACTAAAAATCCAAACAAAAAAAAAAAGCTGCAGTAATTAACTTGACAGGGCAGGAGAAGGAATTGCAGACTTGAAAGCACAGCAAAACTCACACAGTTGGAAAGATGCCAGGAACCCTGATAAGCACAATGATACCAGATAAATTCACAATTTGCTCCCAGAAACTTACTGCACACAGCTTCCCTTTTTAAACACTGTTTTCCCAGTTGCAGCTAATGAAAGGAATCAGGGCCTTTTCCTCCCCTGTAAGCCATGCAAACCACATTGCTCCCTTCTCTGTTCCTTCCTGCGTGCCCTAGGATGAAGAGAGGGTGGGCCTGAGTCTTTCTCTGAATTCTTTCTCTCTTGCTTTACCTCTTCTCTGCTCTGCCGGGCTGGACTGTGCCCTTCCCTGGTTTCTTCCACAGCCAACAGAGCCACATTCCCACTCCCTGTCAGCTGCTCAGCCTCCGCCTCCAATCAGATTCTGACAGGGGCATGACAGACAGACAGGCAGGCAGACAGACAGATAGGTTTGCCTATGCAAGTTTCGCAATCCCAATCTTTACCTCAATTTAGTAGCTTGAAAATGTGGAAAGCCTACTTTGTGGTGTGTGGTTAAGGCAGATTTGTGTGTTCCTTCGGGGAGCTCCCCATGTATTAATCCTCTTTGTAGACTAAATGTGGAGCTCATCAGATTTAAACTGATCAGTCTTCATCACAAGAAATCCCTTTCTTCTTCATTTTAGACCCTCCCAGCATCTCCTTCTGCAATCTGAAAACTTCCTGGGCTAGCCCAAAGAACTTTCCTTGCTTTTGTGTGGGTGGGTGTGTATGTGGGTGCAGTGATTTATGAAGATGCTTTGATTTGCTCCTTTATTTTGATAAGAGACCTGGAGAAATTTATCAAGCAGGATTCAAAGTTACATAAATGAGAAGCTTAGTGACCAAGAACCTCGGGCATAAATAGCATCATATAAGGTATTTATGCAATTTATGATGATGATAGTAAAAGAACATGTTACATAAAAGGGACGACTATGAATTATTTATTTGAGGAGAGGGAATGGCCAGGGTAATTTCAAAATAAAAGGTGGAAACGATTGGAAGTCAAAGGAGAAGAAGGGCTGGCTGGGGAAAAGAAAACGAGATAAAATGTGTGTCAAATCCACACAACACATATTCAGCTGTGCTCAAGACATCTAGTTCTCCCATTGACTTTATCTCTAATGGCGGGGTGGGGTGGAGTAGAGAAATTACTTTTTTTAAAAAAAAAAGCCAGCTGCAATTTTCAGAAAATGTGCCCTGAGTTGAACAAGTAAATAATCTTAAGGCACCAGATTTATATCTATGGGTGCTTTTTAAGTCATAGAGGGGAAAGAGGACAGGCAACACATAATAAATGGAAGAATTCTGTCAATGGGCAGTTGTCCCCAGGAGAAAACCGTGGATGTGAAAAAGATCGGCTCTGATTGCCTATGGAAATTCTCAGTCCTCCAGATCAGTGGTAGTCAACCTGGTCCCTACTGCTCACTAGTGGGCATTCTAGCTTTCATGGTGGGCGATAGGGGTTTTGTCCCCTACTTTATAAATCACCATTACTGTGGAACTGGTGGGCGGTTAGAAAAAATGTTACTCCTAACAGAGATACAAAAGTGGGTGGTAGGTATATAAAGGTTGACTACCCCTGCTCCAGATCATGGTTGTCCCCAAAAGTGCTTTTTTTTCCCCAAAAGCCAACTGGACTTCCTTTGTTTTTCTCTGAAGATGTTTCACTTCTCATCCAAGAAGCTCCTTCAGAGCTGAAGAAGCTATTGGATGAGAAGTGAAACATCTTCAAAGAAAAATCCCTGAAAGTCCATTCTTGCCTCTTGAAAGAAAAAAGCACCTTTGGGATTTATTGTGGTTTACTCTCTTCCTATTAACCCAAAATAAGAGATCACTTGGTAGTGAGAAGGGTGGCATATGAATTTAACAAGTAAATAAAAACTAATGAATTAAAATACAAGTCGATGCTACATTATGCATTTCTTCACGAATTTGACTTTTCCTTCCAAACATAAACTTCCAAAAGTTGTCCTTTCTTTCATGGGGGGAATATGACCACTTGTTGGGCAATGTTAAGGTCTTGGGATTTAAGAGCCGACCAACAGTGAAGCTGATGTAATATAGGCTATACCTAATAATATCAGCATAGCATGGGTATGGTAAAGGAGCCTCTATGGCGCAGTGGTTAGGGTGCAGTACTGCAAGCTACTTCTGCAGCCGGCTGCCTACAATTTGGCAGTTCAAATCCCACCAGGCTCAAGGTTGACTCAGCCTTCCATCCTTCCGAGGTGGGTAAAATGAGGAGCCAAATTGTTGGGGGCAATTTGCTGACTCTGTAAACCACTTAGAGAAGGCTGGGAAGCTCTATAAAGCGGCGTATAAATCTAAGTGCTATTGCTATTTCCCTTTAAGACTGGGGATGGGTTCTATCCCTTTAAGAGGTGTTGATATAAAGGCAGCCATTAAAGGGCTTGTCCTCTTTACTTGTGTCTGGCATCCAGAGCAGAATTTTGTGTAGAGCTAATAAGGTATTTGCCTAACACATATATGTATGTATATAACTGTTGTATATAAACCACTGTTAAATGTCTAAGTCTCTCTGTGCTGTGTTTTGCTCCTGGATTATCTCATAATGGTGTTCATGCTGCAAACACTCTGACAGGCAAGGCCATTTTTCTTCAGCTCCACCCACAGCCCATTTTGGCCCTACCTTTTCTACCCCCCATGTTTCAGGCCTATTAACCTACTCATTATACTAGCACAATGGAGGGCTTTGAATTTCAAGTGGAAAAAAAAAAGTTGCTTTGGAACCCATGGAAATTGAAGGAAGCACCTGGCTGCAAAATTTTAGAATATAGCTGCTTTAACGGATGGGTGGGCTACATTCATGCTCTTGATGCTCCATTTTTGGAAGTGAAGTCTTTTACTACTTCCTACTGCAGTTCATTATTGTTTATTACTTCCACGTTTTAGTAACCAGTCGTGGTCTTTTTTTCCAGGATTGTCCATGAATGATTGTTTCTTTTGAGTTCCTGGAAGCTCCTACTGGTATCATCCATGACACCAACTTCTCTTCTGTGGACCTCTTTTTCAATTGTTCCTCCCTCCACCATCCCAGATGGTAGAGTTGTCTTCTCCAATCGCTCACACCTTTGTACTACGGTATGTCCAAAAGATCCAAGCTTCAGCTTCCTTCTTCGTGGTTCCAGACAGCAGTCTAGTTTTACTTCATCACATAGTTGACCATAGTTTCAGTACCACAATTCAATAGCATTCCCCTCCTCCCCTTTCATCCAGCATTCACAGCCATGTGTTACAGCTTGGGTAATCACACATGCCTTATTATCAGAAGGATGTCTCTGCCTTCTAATATTTTATCTAGATCTGTCACAGTCTTCCTTTCAAGTAGCTCTTCATTTCTTTATTTCAGGGCTTCTGTCACCATCCTGGTGTATTTTTTATTATTTTTTAAGCCCAGGAAGATAAAAGCTTTACCGATTAGCAAGAGGAACTTATGTCCTTTTCAGCTCAAATAGTTTTCTAGCCCTGCCTTAACAGCAGGTGGGCTGCAATGAAAGTGGTGTTAAAGATGCTTTCAGTTTCCAGCTAAGGATATTATATTCAATGAGATACAAAAGTGGTTTGTCATTGTCACTACGATCACCAGTCCTGGGCCTGTTCTTATCATTTCCAGGCCTGATGCGCTAAGTTGCAGGCCATTTATTGTAATCTTGTGACAGCCTGCTTCACCCATTTGAACCCCTGGGTGATTCCTGCTTATGCCAGACAATTTAACCTTCCATGGTCATAATCCCAGCCTCTATTTTCCTTGACTCTAATGTATTTTTAAGACAGGCAATTTCCCCAGACAAAAAAAAAGAGCTCTTTCTGGACAAGAAAACGCTGCTAAAGTTCCATGATTTTCTCTTAGTATTTATACTGGAAATGGGAAACGCTCTATTAATATATTAAGGGAAGCTGCTGCAGTTTGAAAAGTGAAAGAAAAGGAACAGAGAGAGAAAGCAGGAAGAGAATCATGGATGGCTCCTGCTGAGTCATTTTCAAAGCTAACAAGGAAGACAGAAGGCAATATTCAGATTATCTGAGGTGGGTAAACAGAAGTGTCTCTTAGTGAAATTTAGCCAAAAGTGTGACACAGCTGCCAAAACAGCCAATGCAGTTCCAGGCTGCATCAACAATGGGCTAACATCAACATCAAGAGAAGTGGTAGCACCACTTTACACCACACAAGTGAGGCCACATTGTGGTATATTGCACCAGTTCTGGTCACTATACTATAAAAAAGATTCCAAAGTCCTAGAAAGAATGCAGAGATGAATTTAACAAAATTGATAAGGAGTCTGGAGTCTAAATTATATGTTGAACAGTTGAGGGTATGTCTAGCTCAGAGGTCCCCAAACTTGGCAACTTTAAGACTGGTGGTCTTCAGCTATGCTGGCTGGAAAATTCTGGGAGTTGAAGTCCACAAGTCTTAAAGTTGCCAAGTTTGGGGATCTCTGGTCTGGCTTATCAAAGACAAGGACTAGGGATAAAATGATAGCAGTCTTCCAGTATTGGAGGGGACCCTACAGAGACAAGGGGGTTGATCTATTTTCCAAAGCACCAGAAGACAAGACAAGAAACAATGGATGGAAACTGAGCAAGGAGAGAAGAGGGGGTCAATTTTTTCTCCAAAGCACCTGAGGACAAGGACAGGAAGTAACAGGTGGAGGATTTTAATGAGAGTCCCAACCTAGAACTGAGGAGAAATTCCCTGACAGTGAGAACAATTAATCAATAGAACAACTTACCTCCAGGAGTTGTGGGTGCTCCATCGCTGGAGGTTTTCAAAAGCTCTCATTTCCTGCCTTCAACAGGGGGTTGGAGTAGAGAACCTGTGAGGTCCTTTCCAGCCCTATGATTTTGACTGATTTTCCAGTCCATATTCTCCTGCCAGCCAAAGGGTCTGAAAATAAAATAGTGTAGAATAACCCCAAAATTATATGGCAACACACAGAAAGGGGTTGCATAGAACTCTTGACTGTTTGTTTGTTTCTTTCTTTGTCTATCTATCTATCTATCTATCTATCTATCTATCTATCTATCTATCT
>NW_020769378.1:4416872-4452300 GCF_900518735.1 Pseudonaja textilis
TTCTCTCTCTCTGACACACATACTCTTTCTCACACACACATTCTTTCTCTCCTCTCTCTCTCTCTCACTCTCTCACACACACACTTTCTCTCACACACACGTTCTTTCTCTCTCTTCTCACTCTCTCACACTCATTCTTTTTCTCCTCTCTCTCTTTCACACACACACATTTCTCTCACACACACATTCTCTCTCTCACACACACACACACACTCTCATGCACACATTCTTTCTCTCTCTTTCTCTCTCTTACACACATTCTATCTCTCTTTTCTCTCTCTCTCTTTTTCTCTCTGTCTCACACACTGTCTCACACACATATTTTCTCACAAACACACAGACACTTCTCTCTCTCTCTCTCTCTCTGTGTGTGTGTCTTCTCTTTTTCTCTCATTCTCTCTTTCTCTCTCTCTGAGAGAGACAGAGACTGTAAAAAGACATAGAGACAGAAAGAGAGAAAGATCCCTAAATGAAATGTTTGTTGCACCATCATTCAATTAAAAAAAAACATTTAATTCAACAAGAATCCTAGGCAAATACATTGCAAGTTTCAGTCAGTCCATCACTGCATGTATGCATGCTTTTTTTAAATCAGCAGTTTTTCAAGGTTTCTAAGATGATAAAATGATGCAATTTTGAGGGGGTTAGCATAGGAACACTAAATGTGACCTTTGTTTATTAATGCTCTCTGCAAGCACCCAAATTCAGAAAAAATATAGATCTTGCCAAGAGCCAGATTGTCAATCAATATGCTCAGGTATGAAAATAATTTAGGACAGAATAGACCATTCTTTACATTTCAGCCATGAATAAGTTTGAAAATTGGTAGGCTACTAGTCTAGAGGTTTGAACTGATTGACTTGGGGTGATGGAGATTTACTGCTTTTAAGCAAAACAACCAGCATATTGTTTTAAGATTTCTTGAAAGCTGAAATTGAATCAAATATAAATTAGGTTTGGAAGTGAAAAGTAAAAGGAAAGAAAGGATAATCTAACATCCTCAGTTTCTGGAAGTGATTCATAATTAACAAAGGAGGCAGGATGCAGAATTTTAGTTCACTGAAGTGGATCCTAATGAAATAATTCCCAAAGACTAATTAAATATTAACAACTTCCTGGGGGTGGGAGGGAAACCCAGTCACTTTGGGTTTCAGCTTGGTATACAGCTTTATTAGTAATGCTCTTTTTTAAGATTCAAATATACCAAGTAATTTCATTTTTGTTAAGATATTGATTAGTGAACAAAAAGAAAAAAAGGTTTGATTAGATCAGGTTGTTTATTATTATTATTATTATTATTATTATTATTATCATTATTGTTATCGTTATTATCGTTATTATCATTGTTGTTGTTATTATTTTGCATAGACAAATGAACCAACGAGATGAAATTGTAGTGATAGAAGAGAAAATTATACCATGAGTTGAACCCTGAGCTCAGAGACCCCCAAGGACCCCAACCGAATCAAAAGTGCTGGTTTTATGGAATATTTCTTTCCACAGAATTCAAAAAGATGGTTCTTTATTTCCTCACACAATATTTCATACCCATCCTAGAGGTGATCTGAATGTCTGGCTGCTCTTCAGAATTTTACTTAGAATCTGACTTTTTTCCTCCCTTCTGCTTACAGTGATCAGGCAAAGTTCCAACTCTTGTCTCCTGACCCATTTAGACTATTGCCTATTTTTGAGCATTGACACCATGTACTTTATCAAAGAAATTGTGCTTTTATTATCAGCTGCCTTCCTTTGTGCTCAGCAGGATGCTGCATTAAAATCTGACCAATTACTCGTCATCCTAATCCCTGCATTATCCCTGTTTGCCTGGGATCTCGCAAATGGTTAATATTGGGGGTGGGGGAGAGAGATGAAAGAAACAATAAAGGAAAAATGGCCATGAAGTGAGCCATGTGGGAAAAGATGGCTCCTCACAAACAAGGAACCATCTATTTTGAGAGATATTTACCCTTTGGCCAATGAAACAGCTTCCTTTGTTTGAAAATAATTAAAATGGAAAGATATTGGAGGCTGCCCCATCTTCAGCCCTCTGGTTTAACTAGACTGTAGTGATGTACATCTCACAGAAGATGGCAATATTCATCTTTTTTAAAACCTTCATGGAGATGTTCTGTAGGAGCCAATGATCCAGATAATACCCTTAAAGCAGCACTGCACCCTTGCAACTTTCTACAATTAATTATTTCCTTCATAATAGGATTGGATTCCCGCTTGCTCGCTCGCTCTCCCCTATCATTTATCATCTATCATTCCATCCAGCATCTATTCCAGCATCTATCTATTATCTATCTATCTATCTATCTATCTATCTATCTTCTATCTATCTAACTCTCTCTCTCTTCTATCATCTATCATTCCATCCAGCATCTATCTAAATATCTACCTCTATCATTTATCTTTCTATCAATCCACCTAATTACCTATCACTATTTATCTACCGATATACACATATAGGTCTGTATTTTATTAATGGGATATATTAACATGTCAATTTATTGGGCACATCCAAATGTACACAACCAATGCCCAGCTAAATGCAAGGCACAAATACCCTTTTTGTAATAAATTTGTGCACAATAGGACAAGCAGACATCAAAGAGAAAGAGAATAAATTTTGAAATTTGAAATCACACAAACTAAAATGGATGGAGTCACCTTATGTCCAGAGGCGTTTATATCTTCAGAGACATAAATTTATTTGCTATTACATGGTTCTTACTTTTTGCCAACTGCAGCCTACTGTAGATCCTGTTTCCAAGTCACCATGTCCACCAAAAATTTAAAGAATTGAATAGAATGGAATGGAATGTAGGGGAGGGGAAGGGAAGGGAAGGGAGAAGGGAAGGGAGAAGGGAAGGGAAGGGAAGGGATGAGACAAGACCATGGAGGTCTTCTAGTCCAACCCACTTCCCAAGTAGGAGACACTATTTCATAAATTTTCATCCATTGCTTCTTGATCTGCCTTCAGATGCTTTGGAGAATAGCTTGACTGTTTTGTTTTTCTTTGTGGCAGACCTTTATATTTTGGAAGGCTGCTATCATGTCACCCTTAGTCCTTCTCTTCATCAAACTAGACATACTCAACTCCTGAAACTGTTCTTCACACATTTTAGCCTCCAGATGCTTAATCATTTTTGTTGGTCTTTTCTGCACTATTTCTAGAGTCTCAACATCTTTTTATATTGTGACAACCCAAACTGTTTATGTGGTCTTACCAAAGTAATATAAGATGGAAAGATTTTTTTCCCCATTTTATTCAGAAGGAAGTCCTGGACTGAGGAAACAAAACAAACAACAAACAAATCCTTCTTCCCCTGAGGAAAATACAGCAGCAGATTAATTCTGCACTGTTGCCATGAAAACTAAGTGCCCATCTCCACAATATTCACATATTCATTTGAATAGCTTGATTCAAATAAAATTTTACATCTTTAATCATGAATCTGAATTAATAGCTTCCAGGCTCTGTGTCAAACTAGATTCCAATAGTGTAAAAACCCAGCGTTGCTGTGCTAATATTTCATTGTGCAAAATTGCCTCTAAAATCCTCTCTAATTGTTCAAGCCAGGGTGAATGAATAAAATTTTCTAAAACATGTTGACCTGGATCTAATCTATCAGTTCACTGATTATTAGTATTCACAAATTCCATTTTATTTTCTTCTGAAACCAGGGGCTAGACTGCAATTATTTTGGACAGGGCTAGATTTAATTTCCAGACTGACCCTCAATCTGTGACCCAAAGTAGCTGCAAACCAACAATTTATATGTGCAATAATTTGATTTGATTTATGTGCAATACCCACTCATTTTATTTTGTATTTACCTTCTGGTTACATTGACTGTATAAATGATTGGGATTTGATTTACCTCAAATTTCCTGTTAAAGGCATTGCTCGTGCCCTAATTACCTTTATAAGCACATTGCATGTTATTTTTTTCCTTCAAAGTTTCGACCTCTCTTGTCTAGAGCATCAGCTGCATCAAACCCCTTACATCATCTCTAATGATTCTCATTTCATTTCCTTCCCATAAATCTCTCCCTCTAATTACTTGGGCTTGCTGAGGAAACAGCTGTGCTAAAGAGTTCTGATTTTCTAGCTCTAATAAAATTGTGTTTAGTCATTCTTCTACTCTTATTGCATCACAACAGAACAGAATAGAACAACAGATGGGATGGTACCTTGGAGGTCTTCTAGCTCTCAGGCAGGAGACCCTAGACCATTCCAGACAAATGTCCAGTCTCTTCTGAAAAACCTCCAGTGATGGAGCATCCACAAATTCTGGAGGGAAACTGTTCCACTGGTTGATTGTCCTTCCTGTCAGGAAGTTTCTCCTTAGTTCTCTCTCCTTGATTAGTTTCCATCCGTTGCTTCTTGTCCTGCTTTCTGGTGCTTTGGGAAATAGATTTGAAAATGTGATTTGAAACTTTTTACAAAAAGATGGAGGATAAATCTGGAGGACAGGAGAGATGAATAACCTCCTCCTCCTCTTCCTTCTCCTCCTCTCCCATTGCAAACCCAGACTTCCTAATCCAAACCCACTACACCACCTAGGAATTGGATAAAAGTGCAGAGAAAATATTATTGCAAAGAAAGAAACCTCACCTACTCCCTTTGCTACTTTATGAAGGAACTCCATTCACAAGAATTTCATATATATATATATATTTTCTGAGGTTCTCGCGGGTATTTGTATGTGGATCTTTGGTTGTTTGGGTTTTCTCCCACGTAAGGTTCGAAGTATCTAGGCAACGTTTCGATGAAGTCTCATTCATCATCTTCAGGATTCTGTCTTCGGCTCTGTGCTTCTCAGAGAATGAGACTTCATCGAAACGTTGCCTAGATATTTCGAACCTTACGCGGGAGAAAACCCGAACAACCAAAGAGATAGATAGATAGATAGATAGATAGATAGATAGATAGATAGATAGATAGATAGATAGATAGATAGATATAGATAGATATATATATTCCTCCCTTGGGAGGAGAAAGAATAGGAGGAAAAAAGGCTTTTAAAAACTCCTGTAGACAACATTTTTAGCATGATACTGTTAGATTCAAGCAAAATGTTCAGAGTCTAAAAGTTTAACTTTTCCAGCTATTTGCAAAGCATAATCCATTTTTCCCCTCTTGCTGCCAACATTTTATGCCTTCCTCTTTTTCCCACTGTTCCCTGGAATGCACATATGTGACCATATGGTTCTTGTATCTCTCATGAGCAGAGACATCTTTTAAAATCTTCTCCCCTTACTCCATGTTACAAAATAATTGGATCCGAAGCTGTGTTCCTGTTAGAGGGATGGCAACCTTGAGAAATAATTTAGACACTCAATTCCTTTCTGATTTACTGTTGCATTTAAATATATTTCCATATTTACCACAGTTTTCATGGAGGTGAGATATTAAAGGAAGTACAGAACATTAACACTGAATAAACTAAAGCTGATTCACATCATGAGGAAGAAAAGGACACCATTTAGTTCCATTTTTATAGTACCTTTGTGAAAAACAACAAATTTCAAACAGCTTGGAAAACAAACAAATCCACCCTTAGCTCCCATCTCTTGTATATCTTACAATTAGCTCTCCTGAACAGACAACAGATAATCAGAGTTAGAAGGGACCTTGTAGGTCATCTAGTCCAACCCCCCACCCAAGCGGGAGACCCTACACCATTTCTGACAATTGGCAGTCCAATCGCTTCTTGAAAGTCTCAAATAATCCTTGATTAATCAAATAATTATTTATCTGATTATGCTTATGAAACTACTTAGAGCTTTCAACTCATGCTCTGCATCTTGCTCTGAACCACAGCACATAGTAAACATCCTGCATTAAGGTATGAGATCGTAGTGCTGTATCATTCCTAGTCTATTAAAAATGTTGCTATTAGTTGAGTTGAGGATAGAGATGCTTCATATTTTCTTTTGCTCCAGATTTTTCCTCCACCATTTTTAAAAGAAAGTTTCAAATCTCATTTTCAAACCTATTCTCCAAAGCACCTGAAGGCAGGACAAGAATGGAATGGAATGGAATGGAAGAGAAGAGAAGCGAAGCGAAGCGAAGCGAAGAGAAGAGAAGAGAAGAGAAGAGAAGAGAAGAGAAGAGAAGAGAAGAGAAGAGAAGAGAAGAGAAGAGAAGTTAGAAGGAATAGGATTGAATGGAATGGAATAGAATAGAATAGAATAGAATAGAATAGAATAGAATAGAATAGAATAGAATAGAATAGAATAGAACAAATGTTAGAAGGAACAGAATAGAACAGAATAGAATAGAACAGAATAGAACAAATGTTAGAAGGAATAGAATAGAATAGAATAGAATAGAATAGAATAGAATAGAATAGAATAGAATAGAATAGAATATGGAATGGAATAGAATAGAAAATAGAGTGGAATGGAATGGAATGGAATGGAATGGAATGGAATGGAAGAGAAGAGAAGAGAAGAGAAGAGAAGAGAAGAGAAGAGAAGAGAAGAGAAGAGAAGAGATGTTAGAAGGAATAGGATTGAATAGAATAGAATAGAATGGAATGGAATAGAATGGAATAGAATGGAATGGAATGGGATGGGATGGATGGGATGGGATGGGATGGGATGGGATGGAGTGGAGTGGAGTGGAGTGGAATGGAATGGAATGGAATAGAATAGAACAGAATAAAACAAATGTTGGAAGGAATAGAATAGAATAGAAAATGGAATGGAATGGAACGGAACGGAACGGAACGGAACAGAACAGAACAGAACAGAACAGAATAGAATAGAATAGAATAGAATAGAATAGAATAGAATAGAATAGAACAAATGTTAGAAGGAATTATTCTATTCCTTTTAACATTTCTATTCTAGAATAGAATAGAAAATGGAATGGAATGGAACGGAACGGAACAGAACAGAACAGAACAGAACAGAACAGAATAGAATAGAATAGAATAGAATAGAATAGAATAGAATAGAATAAAATAGAATAGAATCTAAGACAAGTGACTGTCCAGTCTCTTCTTAAAAGCTATCTTATGTTGAAAGCTTGCCAGTTATATGACTGGTCCAGTCTGCTCTGTATTTTCAAAACTGGGGGGCAATTTTGGTTGAGTAGTTTAGATGAGTTTTTCCAAGCTCTTCCTGCAGATCCTGCAGAGATTTAACCTGGGATCATCTGTGTTGTGTGAAACCCATGTCTTTGCACTAAGCTACCGGTCTTCCTGTAGGTAATGTAAAATGACACGAAGACAGAAGCAAGTATCTTCAGTGCTTGACAATGCAGAAAATGAAGTTAAACACAAGGTGGAAATGTATTATGGGATAGAGCCATGTTTCTAAGTTCATCATCATTATGTTGTATCTTCACTGCCATCTGGTTTAAAATCAGCTTAAGGGGGATATAAATAGGTGGAATGCTGTTCTCACTTAGGTTTAAAATCTATTTGTATTAGCTATGCTTTGTTTATTCAGATTGACCAGGCTACTCGATCCAATAACTTCTAATTTGGTGTTTTTTTTTTCAAAATTCTCAGTAATTAGCCTTCCTTCCTTTCCTTCCCTCCCTCTCTCCCTCCTTTTCTTTCTTTTTAAACACATCATTTTAGAAAAGGAATATCTTTTTCGCAGAGCAAAAATGAATCTTCCAAGAAGAGGCTTCTTAAGATACATGTTTTTAAAATAGTCGAAAAGAGATATTTATTTATATATTGATCAAATTTATTTTCTGCCCATCTTGCGGTTCAGACAACTTTGAACGACTGAATTATAGATGTATGCTTTAAAACATCCCTTGATATGCTTTTGTTATACAAAAATGTTATAGAATTGATTGACTGATACCATCTATTAATCAAGATTTTTTTATTTAATGTTTAGAAAAAAATCAGATTAAACCATAACAGCCACCTGAAAAAAAGAGTCCATTACAGTTCTCTGTCTAGCAATATATGCTAATTTTACTGTTCTAATTTATTCTTATTGCTTTGTGCTCACTCTTTGCTCACTGTTTTCATAGAGTTTATCACTAGCTGGAAATCTCTTTTTGGTAGCCAAGCTAAAGAATTAGGACTTGTAGGAAAAGTAAATGAAAGTTTGCATGCCAGAGTGAATGTTTTGCTTTGCTTGCAAAGAAGGTGGTAGAAATGTCATTGCCAGTATGTTGGCTGCATAAATTTCAAATAACAACAACACTAATAATACTAATATTAATAATATTTAACTGGTTCATTGATAGTGCAATATCAGTTGATGCACAAATTGAAGAGAAACAGCTAGAAAAAATAAAATAAAATATCATGATTTGCACATTGAAGTTGAGCAACTGTGGAGGAAGATACCAATGGTTGTACCAATAGTATATAGGAGCCCTTGGAGCGATACCCGAAGGGCTGCGTAGGTGCAGGGAAAATTTGAATTTATCAGACCTGAATATCCTCAAGAATCTTGGGAAACTCTGAAAAGTAGGATCATAGAAGCTCAGACCAGCACAATACCACTGAGAAAGAAAAACAAGAAATCCAAGAAGAAACCAGTATGGCTACACAAAGATCTCTCTGGCAAATTGAAAGAAAAAAAGGACAAATAGACATGACTTTACCTTTATGTAAATATACTTTAAATTTTGGCAAAGGGACACTTGAAAAATTATGTAAAGGGATATGAGTATAATTTAAAAAAATAATAATAATCTGAAAAGGAGGCACTTCTCTTGAGGATTCATGGTGAGCAAGCCAGAGGTTCTTAATATCGGGTTGTTCTCTAGATAAAATACCCAAGGTTCTCTGAAATTAGTTCAGAAGGACTGAGTCTTGATAAGATGAGCAATTTCTTCAGATGAGTTCTGAATATTGATAGCTTATCGTTGAATTTTATTTATAGCAAGGGTGGGTGTAATGAATGTGTAGGTCCTTCCCGAAGTAAAGCCTCTGATGAATTTCTGTAAGGCGGAAAAGCATTTTGTTTAATGTTGCAAAATCTCTCGTGGGAGTTCTAGACATCTCTAATAATAAGCTGATTTTTTCCTTTAAGAAAAGAATTGTTATAGAGGCAAAGTTACTGAGAAATTGTGAGCGGTACAATTATATATCTCCTCATACTTCTCTATACTACGCAGTTCAAATACATAAGGAAATATTGATTAAACATATTTCTGGCTTAAAAGGATATATTGGTTGCTGTCCCATGAGATATCATGCTGTACATCACAATAATTCTAATTATTCCTGGAATTTAGACCTCCTACTTAGCAGGAGAAGAAACATCGAGGAGTGTCAATCAAAAACAGACTATGGTGAAAAGAAAATTTCTTGTTGTGAGGCTATGATGAGAATGATGATGAAGATGAATGCGGAAGTGAAAATAATTTAAATCAGACAAAACAAAGGAGAGATGGGTCAAATGAGATACAAGCCAGAACAATGCAACATGGTTATAGTCCCCCCCACCATCGTATTTATGTGCATTGATATCACATTCATTTCCTTCATCTTAGAACTGAGAGTGGCATCAAAGAAATGCAGTCGTTGATTAATGGTGGCCCATCCACAGCCAAGTATCCATGTGACTTTTCCAGTGGGGAAAAACCCATTGAGCTGTTAGGAGGAGAGAGCAGGAAGGCTGATTGAAAGTCTCCTACATTGGTAAGCAACCGGAATCAGGAACTTCCAAATGCATCTGGTTACTAATGAAAAATCAAAGATGAATTACTGAGGAAATGTTTTCTTGTTCACCCCTTGGACTCTGGTCCCTTTTGTCACACCGTCTAAGGAATATCCATAAAGATTTCACTTCGTGAGACCTTAGACGATACCATTGACATGCAAATGGTGGACACCAGTGGGAAGCAGCGGGACTTCTATAAAACCCTGATCTACCCTCCCATAGCCTTGGAAGCAGCCAGAAGGTGGCCTGTGGTTATCTTAATTACCCTTAGTTTAGAAGAAATAAAAAGCAATGCTACCTTTGAGCTGTTGCAGAACCTCCAATACTAAACATCTCTACTTTTTCACTCTACATAAAAGGGAAGGAAAGAAACAGAACCACAGCAAAGCAATCCTGATTCCTTCATTGCTGAGGGAAAATAGGGAAATTGACTTAAACTTGTCAATTCCATTTTGGCTTGCTTTATCTGGGCAAAAAAAGGGAGAGCTGCATAGTTGAACTTTCTCTACAGAACTGAATCTCAGGAGCTCAGGAGGAAGGTAGGGGCAACAATTAACTCCAATTAAAAGAAATGAGTTGGGGAATACCACTTCAATTTTATTAACACCCTCCTTGAACAGCTACAGTGTGGGTCAACTTCATGAGATTACTTGAACTCAGCTCAAAAGAAAACATCACTAAAGCAAAGAATGGATGTGATATTAAATGTAATATGTGATATTAAAGGGTATCATTTAACAGTCCTCAATGCTGTGTCGATCAAGGTACCTCTAAAATGATCAGGAGGCATTCTATCAAATAGTTTATTTTATTTATTTTTATTTTATTTTATTTGTCAATCACTTACATGATAATAGGTATAAGTATAAACATGAGTAAGAATACAGGAAATAGGTACAAATAAATGGGAACAATAGGACAGGGATAGTAGGCATGATTGTGCACTTATGCACGCCCTTTGCAGATCTCTTAGGAATGGGGTGAGGTCAATAGTGGTTAGTTTGAGGTTAAAGGAATGGGGGTTAGAGGATGTAACAGCAGAGTCAGGTAGTGCATTCCAGGCATTGACCACTCAGTTGCTGAAGTCGTACTTTCTGCAATCAAGTTTGGAGCGGTTAACATTGAGTTTGTATCTGTTGTGTGCTCTTGTATTATTGTGGTTGAAGCTGAAGTAGTCATTCACTGGTAAGACATTGTAGCAGATAATTTTGTGTACTACACTTAAGTCCAACCATAGGCGGTATAGTTCAAGGTTGTCCAAGCCCAAAATCTGAAGCCTGGTGGTGTAGGGTATTCTGTTGCAAGCAGAGGAGCGTAGTACTCTTCTTGTGAAGAGTACTACAAGAGATGTTCGTTATGCCTCTCAATTTGTTCTACATGGGATAATACTTGATGATGATGATGATGATGATGATGATGATGATATCCATTCAGCTGTATCCAACTCTTGGTGGTTCTATGGGCCGGGTGTTTCCATGTCTTCCGATCTTAGAATTGGTGAATCACATAACAATTGTTGGCCCCTGCCCATGTATTGTTCTCTAACAATTTTCCAGCCTTCTGTAGTCTTAGAAGAAATCATTGCAACATCATTGATCATCTTGAGATCTGCCATACAATAATTGATGGCTGGGGGTCTGCTTTGCATTTTCCTGCTCTAGGGAAGAGTACCTGAAGGACAGTGAAGAAGATCTGGAGAGGCAACATTGCATCTCTTGGCAACAGCAGAAATAAAAGAACTGGAGAAAAATCTCAAAACACAAAGAAATAGAAGTGGAATTACTGTGACAAAGGAGAAAGAAGTATCCGCAGTGATAGGTGCCTTGAGTGCCATCCCAAAACAACTGGAGCACTACTTGAACAACATGGGCATTGACAAAATCCCCATCAGTCAACTGCAAGAGGCAGGTTTATGTGGAACAACTTTCTTTCTGTAATGATACCTTTGATGTTATTAAGCGACAGCATCTGCCTATCTCAGGTCCTTGGGAAGGACGTGATAGATGGATAAAAATGCTATATCCAGTTTAAATATCTGGCTAATTGTGTGTGACCAACCATAACAATAATAACAATGTTTATACAATATACCGGGCTTCACACATGCATTGTTAAAAGAATGTATTATAGTTGCCATGGGTATGCTGAAGAATAAACATGCTTCATGAAATAACTTCTTACTGCACTGGCTGTCAGTGCTCTCCAACCATTCTTCTAATTGCAATTATGTGAGTTCTCCAAAGCAAAGTCACAACATTTTTTAAGGCACATTTTGATTCCCAATTGAGGGGAAAAACCTTATCTGACAGCCCAGGACAATTATTTATAGCCCAATCTGTTTCACAAGCCATCACTGCCCCATATGACCCTTTTTTTGAAAAAAAAAAAAAAGGGATTTGGTTATTTGTACATCCACTTAGGGATTGGAAATAAAACTTTACATGGAAAACATAAGTGGACATAACTTAGCAATTTCTCATAGACATCAAGTCACATTAAAAGAAAATGTAGCTCAAACGGCTGTTGATTACTTAACTGAATATATATGTAGCCTCTGAAGCCAGCATTATACCAGGAAGGGGAAAAAGCTACTTGTGGCTGTTAACTTAATTGGATATGAAATATTTGTTTCACTATTCCTATTACAAAATAATTTCTCTTTTTTTCTGAACGATGCAATTTGTCACAAAACTTGAAGCCAAGTGTCATATCAATTTTAGATAGCCTGAATGAAATGATTGGGAATAATTGTCACATTTATCTAGAATAGAGAAATCAACAATTATTTTTGGTAAATTACGGTAAGAGCTCTTAGCGGACATTTAGACTCTCTTTGGCAATTTGGAGGATGATCTTGTTCATCAACACAAAAGCCTCTTTAAATTATGCATTTTTAAAGAAAACTACAATTTACTATCACATGAAGCATTAATACTGCCCATTAATGTTTAATACATACATTATTAAATTTTTGACTTTGGGGAATCTTCAAATAACTTGAGCAGAGAGAAAACACCATAATAATATTTTATTTCCCTCCTTTTTGTCTAACACCCTTTACTCGAAATAGAATTTTCTGTAAATCCCAGGGATTTAAACATGAGCCTGCAGAGAAGAGCTCCAGAATTTGTCCTGAGGCAGCCAAATGTATTTGCATGCAAGGCAGAAATGCTATAAATTCTAGTATTTAGCCATAGCTGAGATGGATACTAAGATCAAGAATTATGTTATGTTATATCTGATTATTGTATATCTTCATCGATAAGAGAGGATCGTGGTGGCTCAAGAGATTAGAATGCTGGGCATGTTGAAAGTTTGAGACCTGTTGTTGCCTTGGGGAAAGGCGAGCTCCTGTCATATGCTGCAACTCCTGCAGAGTTCAAAAGAGGCAACCGCAAGTAGATTAATGGGTATCACTTCAGTAGGCAACTTCATGGGGACATTAGAGGAGCTTCCAACTGGACATCCCTCAGGCAACGGTGATATCACCCACAAATCCTTTCACCACTGAAGCACTTCCGTTTCACAGAAGGAAAAAAAAAATGATGAAAATTACGGGTGAATCCTAAGCATTCCTCATTCTGCCCAGAGGTATTCAGGGGATGTGAAAGATTCATTCAAGTTCAGCCAGTCAGAATGAAGTAAGAACTGCTGAGAGTAGAGGTCCAACTTAAAGCATCCTTGGCTAGTTTCTTCTTGAGTAGAAAAAGGAAAGGGAATCCTGCTACTCATTTGGGTCATTGGTGACAGGCTCAAACTGTTCCCAGTGTTAGGAAGGTTCTCTAACTTTTGGTTAGAATCAGTTTATTGGAAGTTTTGTGTCCTGAACTCTGAAATGCGACAGGATAGGTCTTGACCTCGTTTTAGGTACCACTTTCAGGTTCTTAAAAGTGCTACCGTGTTTCCTCCCACAATCACCATCTTTTCTAAAGGTTAAGATGCTAAGCACTTTCAGTAGATCTTAGTGCTGAACATTTTTGTTGCCCTTCTCTTACTGCTGCACCTAATTTTTTTTAAAAAAATGCTGAGCATGTCAATTTATCTCCAGAAATAAAAAGCAGAAAGGGCTCTAAATATTTGGTCAATGAAATTGCTAAATAGACAATGGTTTATTTGTATCTGAGAAGTTAGCAGCACATGGAGGACCTTGTCTAAACTCAAAGCTTAAATTGGGCTGGGTCTAGCTAGTTCTAGTGTAGGACATCGCCAACGAATTCCATGATGATGGGCTACAGTGGGAAGTTGAAACATTCAAGAGGAAACAGTTCTATATCTATTGAAAATAAAATTTCATGGGAACATCTGCAATGTCTCCAAGAATTCTCATTATCAACAGGTCATAAACACAACATCAAAAGTAACAGAAACTTTTTAAGCCAGATCATATTAGTTTAGCTGACATAGTACAAAAAGCAGAAATGTCTAAGCACATAGAGCAGGAATTTACATTTCCATCCATGCAATTGAATATCAATTAGCCTGAGCCTTGAGAGGGAAGGTGAACCTGAGGCAACCTACAAACCCTGCTTTCTAAATCACCCACTCTTTAAATGTCCTTATTGGGATGGTGAGACTTGACAGTTCTTTTCTAAGGACTTTTATAGATGAGACATTTGTGATACAAATATTATTTTCCTACCTGTATTCCTAACATCTCTTGTGGTTTTACTAAGCCAACATGTGTCTGTGTGGGTCATTCATTGGTCAAGAAGAAATTAGATTTGTTATTTTGGGGCAGTTTCATCTTAATCTTATACTGTGACATTTAGGTTCTCTGTGAACACTAAAGTGCTGAAACTAGCTACTTAAAACTATCTAAGGCTCCTGAATTCTCTTTTTAGCAAGATGCCTTCTTGTTCATAAGGTCAAAAAGTTTCACCTTATCTCGAATGAAGGACATTTATAAAATAAAATAAAAATCTGGACCTTCCTTAACAACCTGAGCCTCCTTTGAATTTTTGAGAGACTTTTCCCAGCTTCAACTATCTGCTAAATACCAATTTCAATGAATACCCACTCATGGGTACCATTGAAATGAATTTCTTAGGTCTCTTTTCAGGTAATACGTTTATCTTCAAACCTGATAAAATATCATCTGGGTTCTTCCTCCTTAGCCATTGAAATAATTTGTGAAGTCTTGTAAGTCTGACTAGTAATAAATCTGACAGTGTATGAAATGTTACACAGCTTGGCAATTGAAAATCTTTGAAATCCTATGATTATAGGTAGCTCTTTCAATGAAATCACTAGGTAGACCATGGACGTCAATCAGCCGTCTGCATTTCAGCTATTTTATGCTGATCATTATTTAAATGTTCCTTTTTATTACAAGATGAGCTGTTAAATTTTGATTGTAACCTTGTGCCATCAGGTGCATATTTTTACAATGTCTTCCATGGGCTGGTAGCTTGAGAAAGGAGGAAGACAATGAGGGTCTTCTCTAACTTTGGGAGTGATTCACAAATTACATGTATGGAAAACTACAGTGAAATTGTGAAGTCTACACTTTCTTTGCATTTTGCTCTAGGGAACAATCACTCCATAATGAATTAGAGATAAATGGAGCTTCTTCTTAATGTCCCACAGCCCAAGATAGGTTGCCAGTCTTCTCATAAAGTCTTCAAAGAGTTCTCCAAATGTTTCCAAAATTTTATCACAGGTGTGTCTCTAATATGTTGCTCCAAATCTTTGAAACTCTGAATGCAAGATACTACCAAGGATAAAATTTCACCCCCAGCACAACCCTAACCCTAACCCTACTTTCACTCACACTGATGGTGCTACCTAGACAGGTAATGAAACATCTACAAGCAAACAATCAAACATGGAGAGTTGGAAAGGATTTCATAGACAGTACATGATTAACACAGTAAATAAATTTGGGTTTCCTGAAGAATTTACAAATTGGGCCCAGATTATATATGTTCCTCTCACATCTAAAATAAAGTTGGTAGTATTTTTTTCCCCTTCATTCTTCCATATTATAAAGCGAATATCCATTTTCCACACTGATTTTTAATATTGGTTTGAAAGTTGTAGCTCCTGCTGTTGGATTATGATACATGTGGTTCATACCTTAATTTTTTTAGAATAATGATGAATACTATATGCCAGTTACGTGTTATTTATTACATGCCTGTATTTTATAAATGTGTTGGAATAAATTGCAAGATAGTCAGTAACCAGTTCAAAAGTTAAACTAAGCCCAATAGATAACATCTCTTTATGCATTCATTATCAGCTTCCTGTTTTATTGAGTACATCAATTATCTCCAGGTTCTGTGTAGTAGTTTGCAAATTGTTACAGTAATTTAAGCAATTATTAAATCCATGTTACAACCCCCCCCTTTACAATTCTTCTTTATAAAATTACAAATTTTGGTTGGTGAAAAATCAATTTGACGTGCAAACTTTAATGTCTGGATGAAATAAAGAATTAGATATCTTATTTTTCATAGACAATGGGAAGAGGCATTAACATCAATAACAAAAATGTCAGCAGAACTTAGATTACATCTTATTCAACAAAAATAATAATTCACACTTACTGGACACCATTGCATTGGTAGAGAATGAGCTTGAGTAAATCTTGCAATGAGAATAACATTTCATTTAAACTTATGTTTGTACAGCATCCATTTGTTCCATTTAGGAGAACGTTATTACAGGTATAAATTCAACCTTGAGACAAGATTTAATATTCTCAGTTGTTCATATTCCTTGGAGCTATGTTTGGGCACAGAAAGTGGATTCTCCATGCCCTATTTATAGCTAAAAGATTTATTCTTCAGCATTGGAAAGATAAATACATGACTTCAACGATAAGCTAAAGTTCTCTAGAGTCTATGTTATTAGCAACTTATTAATAAATCACAATCTGTATTTACTGGTTATGGATGATTGTAATGAAATATACCATGGATATATTGTATGTCTTCTATCTTTTGTTTTGTTTCTTTTTTTAATGCTTTTTTTCAAGAGGCAACTGGACTTTCTGGTTATTCTTTACCATGACCTGGATGACTAAGAATCTCCATGGACTTTTTTTAAAAAAATATTTATTTTATGTCATTTCTTCTTTCTGACTTTTGATGGTTAATTTTTCTTTCTTCTTTCTTCCTTTAGATATGCATGATCCAGAAGAGCAATGAATGTCTATGGAGTTCTCTGGAACTCCACCCTGTAACATTTGGTTGGGCTCGTCTACTGCTGTCCAAACTTCAGCAGCAAAATCCCAACTTTTTTGCATGATTTTCTAGAGATTTTAAAGAAATAGCAAGAAATAATTAAACCTCCAATCAACTTAGTGCACTCATTTAACCTTAAGAAATTCCACGTTATCTACAATTAAAAAAACAAGAGCCAAAAAGTTTTGCCAAGGTGGACTGCTGCCATTTCCATTGTCGCTACAGCCAGACAGGAAAACAAAGATGTCCTTTAGATAAACAAAGTAAGGTGAGAACTACTTGTGCTTATTTATCTTATCTGCTGATAAAAACAAACTTCATTGGATCAGTACTCACTACTTGTGAATCGTGTTATCCCAAGTAAAAACTGCATTTTTTTCCCACCCAACTTTCTCACACCCACGGAAATGGGCCATGAATTAAGCAACAGAAGATGCAGGTGGTGTGCAAGGAAGTAGGAGGCATCTTATCTGGTTAATCCAGAGAGGGTGGGGGAAAGGGATATTTTTCTGGGACACAACTGGTAGAAATTTTTGAGAAGCGATTGGGTTTCCTGTGTGCACAGGGGTTGGACTAGAAGACCTCCAAGGTCCCTTTCAACTCTCTTGTTATGTTATTGAGATACACAAGAGTGATGAACATATGGTGTATGAGCTCACATCTTCTCAGACCTTCCTGCAAACCTCATCTTCTTAACATTCCTTGGAGCCTTGAGATTTTGCCCTTGTGGTGTATATCTTAGCCTCTTCATTGCTTTGGATGTGAATAGATCCTCTCTCAATAGCAACAGATAAATAGATAAATATAAATAAATATATATACCCCTCCATAGTCCACTACAAAACACACGTCCAATGCTACCGCGTTCGGGGGAACCGACGGGCGCAGGAGACCATTGGCCTGCGCCAAAAATCAACGAAATGGTCCACGCGGAAAGCACGGCCGTGTGAAAAAACGCAAGCGGGGAACAGAGGACTGCCAGACGCTCAAGGTGGCCACCTGGAACGTGGATTCGCTGACTGGACGCTCGACCGAGATCGTCAGGGCCATGCGGGACAGGAAGCTGGACATCTGCTGCCTCCAGGAAACTCGCTGGAAGGGCAACAAGGCTACGACTATAGACGGCTACAAGATCATATACACCAGCTGTAAGGAAAACCGCGGCGGTGTAGCTGTGGTTGTCAGTCCAAGCTGGCAAAGTTCCGTCGCAGAAGTTAAGCGCCTCACAGAACGACTGATGATAATCGTCGTAGCGACCGAGAGGCAGCGCCTACACATCTTGTCCGCCTACGCCCCTCAGACCGGATGTCACGAGGAGGAGAAGGATACCTTCTGGGAACTGCTCGACATCCAACTCAGGCAGATCCCACACGAAGACGACATCATCATCTCGGGCGACCTGAATGGTCATGTAGGGCGGGACAAAAACGGACACCAGTGCCACGGTGGGCACGGCACAGGCGATACGAATGAGAATGGCCAGAGGATCCTGGACTTTGCCGACTCCCATGATATGACCATCACGAATACCTGCTTCATTAGGCGAGAATCTCAACTCCTCACCTACCATAGCAGAAACGGGAGCCACCACACACAGATCGACTACATCATCGTACGACGAAGAGCCGCTAAAAACGTGCTCAACGCCAAGGCGTACCCGTACGAATCGAGCAGTCAGCACAGGCCGCTGATGGCGAAGATCAGGATCAGCAAGCCCAAGACCAGGATTGACAAAAGAAATGCAGACCAGCCACGAATCAAGTGGTGGAACCAGAAGAAGATGGCGGGACCCCTCATCAAACCGGAGCAGTTCCCGCAGATGGTCGACGGGCCACAGGAAGCGTGGTCCATGCTGAAGAGCACTGTTCACACTGCCGGCTGCCAACAGCTTGGTTGCACCAAGCCAGGACGGAGACGCATCGAACGAGATACATGGCTCTGGACACCGGAAGTACAAGATGCCGTACACCTGAAGAAACGGCTCTACAAGGCCTTTCTTCAGGACAAGACCAGCGAGAAGCTCTGCGAATACAAGGCGGCCAAAAAGGCAGCCAAGAAAGCAGTAGCGACAGCCAGAAGCTCCCACTACGATGACATCTACGAGAAGCTGAACACGCGAGAAGGCGAGAATGAGATCTACCGCCTAGCCAAAAGCAGACACAGGAAGACCCTGGACATTGACCAGTTTCATGGGATCAACGACGAAAGGGGAAATTTGATCGTCAACCCCAGAGACGCTGCGGAGAGGTGGCGGCAATACTTCGAGAAGATCTCCACCGAGGAGTTCCCACACCCACGAACCCCGCGAGGTGACCCAGTTGAAGGCCCAGTCTCAGGCATTTATGCCAGCGAGGTCGCCGACGCCATCAAGGCCATGAAAAACGGTAAGGCAACAGGACCAGACGACATCCCTGCCGACTTCTGGAAAAAGGCACTACCGGGCTCGGCATTGTGGCTGTGCGAGCTGTTCAACAACATCGTCTCCACGGGAAAAGTGCCACACGACTGGTACCGCAGCACCACTGTTCCGATCTGGAAGGGAAAGGGCAGCCCAGCGGACTGCTCCAACTACAGACCGGTCAGGTTACTGTCACACACTATGAAGATCTTTGAACGCGTCCTTGATAAGCGCATTCGGGACACCGTCGACATCAGCGTCAACCAGGCTGGATTCATCAAGAACTGCGGCACCACCGACGCCATCTTCGGTGTGCGGATGCTGATGGAGGCTCACAGAGAGAAGAAAATCCCGCTCCACACCGCCTTCCTAGACTTGGAAAAGGCCTTCGACCGAGTCCCGCACGATCTCATCTGGTACGCACTGCGAGACCACGGCGTGCCTGAGCTGCTCGTACAATGGGTCCAACTCCTATACAGATGTCACAAAAGCCGTGTAAAAGCGGCAGCTGGGATATCAGAGGAGTTTAATATTACCGTCGGCGTACACCAGGGCTCTGCTCTCTCACCACTGCTGTTCATTCTGGTGATGGACACAATTACACACGACCTGTACACGCCCGCCCCATGGACGCTGCTCTACGCCGATGATGTGTTCCTGGCCAACCTGTGCAAGGCTGAACTAGAGCACCGAGTCCAACAGTGGCACGACCGCCTCGAGCAGTTCGGGCTCCGGCTGAACCTAAAGAAGTCCGAATACCTGACCACTGACAATGAAATGACAGGCTCCATCCACGTGAACGGGCAGGAGCTACCGCGCGCCTCCACCTTCAAGTACCTGGGAACTACTCTTGGGGAAGAAGGCCTACTACAAACTGAGGTGGCAGCCAGGATCAATGCAGCGTGGGGCAAATGGAAGTCCGTCACGGGCGTCCTCTGTGACAAGAAGATGCCGATGCGCCTGAAGGCGAAAATCTATAACTCTGTGGTGCGCCCCGTGGCCATATACGGCGCAGAGTGCTGGCCGACGACCAAAGAAGTCGAAAGCAGACTCCAGATAATGGAGATGCGAATGCTCCGATGGTCGGTAGGCCTCACCCTACTCGATCGCGTCAGGAACGAAGAAGTGCGTAGACGGTTCAACGTCGTGCCCATCCCCACGGTCATGAGGCAGTCCCGGCTATGATGGTTCGGCCACGTGAGCCGCGCCAAGGAAGAATCCATCATCAAATCTGTAATGAAGGTGACTGTCGGAGGAGCGAGACCGCGTGGTAGACCTAAACAACGCTGGATGGACACGATCAAGGCCGATCTAGAGATCGCGAAGGCAGACCCGACACACGTGGCAGACAGAGAGGTGTGGAAGCAGTACTCAAGGACATTAGCGGACCTCGCCCGAGCGCGAGACAAACGCTGAAGAAAAAGAAGAAGAAGAAGATATACCCCTCCATAGTGCTTCACAGCCCTCTCTAAGTGGTTTACAAATATCAGCCTATCGCCGCCAACAATCTGGATCATCATTTTACTGACCTCAGAAGGATCGAAGGCTGAGTTAACCTTGAGCCATTCAGGATCAAACTCCTGGTTGTGGGCAGAATTAGCCTGCAATACTGCATTCTAACCAGTATGCCACCAGGGCTTTCTACCTCTTCAAAGCATCTCAGCACCCAAATGTGTCAAGGCCTTGCCTTCACCACCTTCCATGATCACAATACATCAACATGTATATTGTTTTTAATAAGAGGTTTTAATAACAGACCCTAAGTTAACAATAGTTTCCTATACAAACCTTTTAGCACAACCCTGGACCCACACATACACACACACTAATGCCAGGTGCAAGAAGTCAGGAGCCAGGATAGAGTTCAAAAGTACTACAAGTTCAGTTCATGCTACCTATACATAAGAATCTGAACTACTAACAGCCAAGGTGAATTGGCACCTGATAAGAATCAATGGACTTCAACAAGGGCTTGAATTCGGTCTCTTGCAGCAGGGATCCCCAACCACTGGTCCGCGGACCGGTACCGGTCCGTGGATCATTTGGGATCGGGCCGCCTACTTTGCTTTGGTGCCATCTTGTTCCGACGTGCTGGATCAAGCACTGGTTTTGATGCCGTCCCTCAACCTCGCTTGACCAAAAACGTCAGCTCCACTCCGTGCGTGGCTGGAGAAAAGGGGGACATGGTAGCCGTGGAGAAGCTGCTCTCCTTAAGAAGGAGGCTCCCGATTCGCCAGGCTTATGCCAGGAGTTCTGCGAGGCTACGCTGCAGCTGATTACCTTGATCCCAGCCTGCACAAACTGCCCTCGCCCTCTTTGGAAGCGGCCGGCAACCTGGTCAAGGCTCTGGTGAAACTCTTCTTCGATCGCCTCACCAACACGCAGCTACAGGCCACTTAGGTGAGCAGCAGGAAAAGGGAGCTGGGCAGCTACAGACCAGCCGTCTCTCCGTCTGATGGCCTCAGCCGAATCTCTGCCTCCCAGTGTGCTTGGTCCTCTGCCTGCAGGCTTCCCTGGCCTCTTGCCAAGCGGGTTTTCTGCCCCAGCCTGGCAGGGCCCTCGCTGCCTTCCCCTCGCCTGGCCGGCCGGGCTCCTTGGGCAACCCGGCTGCCTTGTGCCGAGAAGCGCACTGCCAGATGGGAGCCATGCGGGGCAGGACAACATGCCACTGCCTGGCCCTGGCAAGGGAAAGCAGTGGGCGCTCCCCGGGCGGCGGCCTTGGCCCCGCCACCAGGGAAGCAGCTGCCCAGCTCCGGAGCTAATCCACACCTGACCGGCTGGAAAGGAAGGGTGTGTAGCTTTGGTGTTGTGTGTGCGATTTCTTGGTGTGCGGTGCAGGGTCTCTTTTGGCCGGCCCCGTTTTTTTTTTCAGAGGGGAATGTCATGCCTGCATTAACCATGATTATTAAATCCAATCCAGCTTTGATTATAATTGAATTAAGTCATAACTAGCTTTTCAATGAGTGGAATATATAATAAAATTAAATTAAATAAATAAATAATTTAAAATAAATAAATAAATAAATAAATAAAAACCCCTAACCGGTCCTTGAAAAAGTGTTTCTGTGTGAAACTGGTCCCTGATACAAAAAAAGTTGGGGACCACTGTCTTACAGGGTGTATAGATTCCAAACTGATGGTTCATTTGACCCCACCCTCAACCTAATCGTCTCCTACAACTGTACTTTTAAAAGTCTATGGAGATTCTCCATCATCCAGGTCATGGTTGCCCCAGAGGTGCTTTTCCAAAAGGCAACTGGACTTTCTTGGTTTCTTTTCCCCTCTTGAAAATGTTTCACTTCTCATCCAAGAAATTTCTTCAGTTCTCTGAAGAACTGAAGAAGCTTTCTAGATGAAAAGTGAAATGTTTTCAAGGAAAAAAAAACCAAGAAAGTCCAGTTGTCTTTTGGAAAGTAGACCTTTAAAAATATACTCACGGGCATTTTTTTCTGTGTTTACACATTATTTTTAAACACAACCTACCCTTTTAATAGTTGCTCTTTCCAATTCTTTTCTAAAACATGTGCATTATTCCAAGTCTAACTGGAAAAGAGCCAGCTTGACATTATTTTATCCCGCTGCCCTCCATTTGCAGGTATTTTCCTACAAATCCATGCTTCTGACTTCCCTTTGCTATATATTTCCGCAAAGACCGAAATCCAGTCCCAGCCAGCTTCCCACAGTGGCTTTCTTGTCACCCTGGCTGATGCATTTTTTTTTTTTTAGCATTGACATTCCAGATTTCGTGCAGAGCCCCAATATATCATGGATGTTGTAGTCTTAAATGTGTGCATAAATATGTGCATAATAAATTTGTGAATATAATGGCATTCCTCTAAATGGAACCGCAGCCAGGCATGAACCGAATGAAAGAAAGGACACTCCTATAGATTTATGGCTCAGCAGTAAATTTGGAGCAAAAATTCTAAACATCTGAAAATATCTTGGTGTGTGTTGGGGGAAAGGTCACTGCAACATTTCATTAACTTTGAACGAAGCTTTGCAGATATCAAAAGGTTTTGCCCGCCCTCCGAAGAAAAGAACCAGAAGTCCATGTTTAGCAGGGCAAACCAGGGTAAACCTCTGAGAAATAATGAGCCTGACATTTGGAACGTGGTTCTTGAAAGGAAATAGATATGCTGCTAATTTTAAAACCCAAATATTCCAAATTGTTGCAGTACATCGTGCATATAAGCAGAAGAATTCATAACATTGTGTGTGTGTGTGTGTGTGTATTATTAATGTATTATTATTATGTAATGTATTATTTCCCCTTTTCACCATAACCATAAAACAAACACCAAAAATACCAAATGTGAGCACTGTCATAGCACTGTCAGCAAAATCTGCTGGTCAACTTGGTTAGGCTAAACCTATATCTATAATATTATGGAGATATTTTGTTTTTTAAGAGGTGCTCTAATTTCTGTTGGAACTCTGTGCATTAGACTCCACTTGAATCAGAAAATCACAGAGGTGATTTTTCTGTCTGCATTTGCACAGGCACATAAATATGTTATGAAGCCTATTATTTCAGGTTCTGGAGCACTGAATTTCAAGCAGGTGATTTTGTTAGGAACATTAAATTCTGGGATGCACCACCAGCAGGGAAAAAAAAAAGATATCCTAATCCCACTGTATAAGGCCTTAGTCAGACCCCATTACAGTGTCCAGTTCTGCAGATCTCACTTAAAAAAAATATTGATAAGATTGACTGAGTCCAGAGACAGGAAACAAAAATGGTGCAAAGAGACAAAACTGAGGGACAAACATATTAGGAGAGAGATTGGAGGTGCTGGATATGTACAGCCTGGACAACAAAAGAGAAAAGGGGGCCATGATTAAAATCATTAAATATATTAAGCATGTGAAAAAGGTTCTAGAAGGCAGCATTTTCGATATTAAGAAAACAAAATCAAGAAGACAAGGGCATAAACATCCAACTGACAGAAGGAAATTTCAAAAGTAAGAAAGTTAGAAAGCATGACTTCATAGAAACAGTAGTGGAATCTTGGAACCCAACTTCCATTTGAATGAATCAATCATCAGTCAATCATCATCACTTGCTTTGGATAAATACAGAGAACATAGAATAATAGAGTTTGAAGGGGCCTTGGAGGTCTTTTAGTTCAACCCTCTGCTTGAGCAGAAGACCCTATACCATTTCAGATAAATGGTTGCCCAGTCTCTTTTTAACAGCCTCCAGTGATGTAGCACCCACAGGTTCTGGAGGCAACTTCTGATCCATTGGGTTAATTGACCTCATTCTCCTTACTTGTTGATTGGTTTCCTGTTTGATTAGTTTCCATCCATTACTTCTTGTCCCCCACTTCAGGTGCTTTGGGGGATAGCTTGATCCCCCTCTTCTTTGGGGCAGCCCCTGAGAAATTGGAGCACTGCTATCATGTCAATCCTATGTCAGCCTTCTTTTCATTAGACTAGACATACCCAATTCCCATTACCATTCTTCACATGTTTTAGCTTCAAGCCCCTCAACATATGATTCACATGTCCATCATTTGAGGAAAAAATAATTAAAAATAAAAAAGAAATTTGAAGCGCAGACCTGATGAACTGAGAATCTCCTTAGACACTCCTTCATTTTGTTCACCCAGCAACTACAAGCCACCCAGTTGAGTTTCCTGGGTTGATGAGCTCTGTTGCTACCTCTCGTGGAGTAACTCCAAGCTAGACTGCCTCTTTTCACCTCCCTCTACTCTATCCCCTCATTCCACTACACACACACTGCCACCTAAACATAACCCTCAAGTCATTATCTTGATGACTTGCCCACAGGAATAGTTAAATAAGATTCAGTACCACGGAGAGCTCCACATAGGCCTTTCTGTCACTTTCAAGGCCTTTCTGCATATAAGAAGATCCAATCCGGGTTTGAATCATTCTCTTCAATCATGCTTGAATCCTGCAACATTATCCTGGGTTACTTATATTTGCCTTTATTCTGTGTATAATGCTTTTATACAACATTGATGAGATTTCCTTAATTTTAATTGAAGGAGATATATACTGTCCTTCAAAGGTTAGCAATGGTCATACCTGATAGCAACTGATCTGTTAAGCCACTAAAGAAATGAGGGAACTCATCCAATCTTAAATGAAATAATAACTTGTGACCTTTTGTAAAATATTTTGGCAATAAAAGGTTTTATTTCAATAATCCTATTAAATCCTCCAATTCCATGCTTCTTTGATTGGAAAAAAAATTATTCTTCTGCTTTAAAAAAAAGTCTACTGAAGGAATGGCTAGAGAGACAAAGAATTGGGAACTAGTAATTATTTCTACATTTCTAAAATTAATTTTAAATATGAAGTTGTGATGGAATATATCAATTTCCTAGTGATAATGGAAAACATTGTTGAGACAGATAAAGAATATAAAGGTAATTATATTTATTTTACCGAATGTTCAGTTATTCAGAAGGTTATTTGAATTCCTAATAAAATGAATTAATCCTTTCAGTGAAATGTATTAAAATAATATTTAAAATCTGCTATTCTTCCGCTGAAATCAGAGTTTCATCTAATCTTAGATTTGCCTAGTTAGATTTGTTATAGTTTCCCATAAATGAAACGGTATCTCAAATTGTGCAACAGGAAATGAAAGTGTAGAAGAAAATTAGAACTTTTTAAAAAGAATAATTGCTTTAATTGCAGCAATTCTAGTAAAGCACGAGACTTACCTATTTACTGCTGTTCAGTTTGACGGACTGTAATTACTTCCCTTGTTTAGTTTGAACAAAAAGAAAAGTAGTGCCTCCTTCCCACTGAATTTGAACACATCCATGAAAATAGAGAATTCCATCTCTAATTTTCTACTTCCACCCAAACTGCATCAAGAAAGGTTGTAAAATGGGGTGAAACTCACTTAACAAATGTCTCGCCTGGCAACAGAAATGTGAGCTCCATTGTGGTCATGAGTTGAGGTCATTACCTGCATAACAAATAATACATAATAAATAAAAGTAAACTAGCAGAAGGCTAATCAATTCCAACTTATTTTGCTCAATCTTTGCTCTTTCAACTCCTGGCAACTGATTTCACAGCCTCCATCTATTCGGCTACTAACCCTGCTTACTTTTTTTGTGAGCATCCAATATCTGCTAGATTGGGGCTCATTTTAAGCATGAAGGGAATATTTGGTACCTTTGATCTATAATTTAGAAACACATCCTTGTTCCTAGTTAGAGCCAGTAAGTAAATGAGGCAGTAACAGAGCCGTTTGCCGGGATAATTATAGTGATGGGCAATCCCTTTTTCTTCTGAACTAATCAAGTAGTAAAAAGGCTTTCCATTTTCAAGTACTGTTTGTGTCAGGTTCCTTTGAAAGGTATGGAAACAGAAGAAGTGGAGCCAGTCACTCAAAACCAGCTGTTTCATTAACCAGAGTAAAGAGGAAACATACACTAGGTCGGATAAACAGAAGGGGACTTTTGATTTTCATTTGTTAATTTTAGAGGAACCACGGAAAGTGGGCTGATGAGATACAGTCACCAAATTGATTGAAAAGAAAAAATAATGCAGAAAAATAGAAGTGGTGGGGAGACTATGGCTTACCTTGTTGACAGTTGTAGGACAGGAAGACGATCTAGAAATTAATGGGCTGCAGAATGTTTGTTTGTTTAAGTCCTGTACGTTTAAGACATTCATGGAAGAGGAGGACCCATATCAGGTGGAACACAGACTAAGACAACTTGACAAAAGTAATGTGTACGTGGATCACCCTGTTTCACTACCAGCTGATCGCCCCCAAACAGTGAACATTTTACACACAGCTTTTCCCAGCTGAATTCTAGTATTCACCTCAATACTTTAGAAATCCTTCTTGTAAAACAAACCTAAAGATGTTTGGAATCTAATGCAAATTTTGTTTGAGGTACAACACCAACCTTTGACTTGTTGACTTCACCCCATGCTTTTCATGCTATTTAAATGAATAACAGAGTTGTGGGGGAACATGGAGGTCTTCTAGTCCAACCCACTGCTCAAATAGGAGACTCTATAGCATTTCAGACAAGTGGCTGTCCAGTCTCTTCTTAAAGACCTCCAGTGACGAAGACCCACAATTTCTGAATGCAAGTTGTTCCACTGATTAATTGTTCTCACTGTCAGGAAATTTCTCCTTAGTTCTAAGGTTGCTTCTCTCCTTGATTAGTTTCCACCCGTTGTTTCTTGTTCTGCCTTCAGGGGCTTTGGAGAATAGCTGGACTCCCTTTTCTTTGTGTCAGCCCCTCAAATATTGGAACATTGCTATCAGGTCACTCCCTGGTCCTTCTTTTCACTAGATTAGACACGCACAATTCCTGCAACAATTCCTTCATATGTTTTAGCCTCCAGACCCCTAAACTAGATTTATTTGTCATCTAATGGCTTGTAGCAAAACTCAAAGTAGATTGCAACCAAGATACCATTTCGAACTTAGATAGTGACAGTGTTTGGCCTCCAAAAACTTATTATGATATTTGCAGTGCAAAATATGTAAATTCCAGGAATCAACCAAAAAAAGACAGCAGTGAAAATACATAGATACACTTTTTTCCCTCTAAGATAAAGTGCTTGTGGGTATATCAAAATTATTTAAAACATTTTCGGTGATTGTTTTAAAAGCAAGCTCAAATTTCATAACACCAGAATTTGCAAGGCAACCGGTTCATAACCGGTATGAAAGAACCTTTCACAAAACACAAACAGCTTTTTTTAAAAACAGGGGTTAATTTTCTCACCAAAATTCTTTATTTGTTCTTGTGGGGGTTTTTTATGAGCATCCGTGAGCTATAGTATATTGTCCAACTTGGCCAGATGATGCTACCTCCATCCCTTTAAGCTTCAACAACCCTTCCTCTCGGCTTGTTTATGTCTTAAAATTTCAAATGAATTAAAACCGGCCAAATTCAACCAAAAGCAAACATATTTATTTATTTATTTTCATCTGTGAATATGGCTCTTTCCGAGGGCCGTTTTCCTGCTTTGTGCTTCTCTTTTTGTCTACTCGCTACAGTTTAAAGGTTCTGGCTTTGCCACTTGAAACACCCTTCCTAGGGTATTTGCATTCGCACATAAAAAGCAGTAAACTGGCAAAATGTTTTTATTAGGCTTCCTGCCCACGTCACCTCTGTTTTTAAGTGCCAAGTTTTAAGCTCTCAAGTGGAGAGTGTAATTTGTTTAAGGGGGGGGAAGGACATTTGAAAGCTAAAATATATGCCTGTGAGTTTTCCCATGTGGGCCATCTTAATACAGCAACCATCAAGGAATTGGAGGTATTTGTAGCACTCCCACAGTTCCAGGAAGTTAAAACTGCAACCATCAGTTTTATGTTAAAGCTGGCTTTCAGCATTCCATCATATTATTGTGCAACTAGGCGTAGATAATGTCTCCTCCAAATAGATCTCGCTGATGTTATGGATGGAACCATGTTGTTTTCTTAGCAGCGGTATGGAAGTTAATTCTCTTTTTGCTTTATTTTATTCCGGCCTCCCCCAGCTATTTTTCTACCTATCATCTGCAGGGGAGTCAAGAAAGGCAAGGCAGAACCTGTGATCAAACCCCTGCCCTGTTTTTCCGTGTGGAGTCCTTGGTGCTCCCTGAGCTTGGTCGTTTTCTTGCAGATGTTTCACGACTCAGCTAGGTAACACCATCAGTGGGATTTGCAGAGAGGAGGAGGAGGAGGAGGAGGAGGAGGAGGAGGAGGAGGAACATTGTGGGGTTGGTAAAATGAGGATCAAGACTGTTGGGGGCAGTATTGTTACTCTGTAAACTGCTCAGTGTACAATGCACTATGGACCAGTATATAAGTGCTATTGCTCTGTAACCTCCTTGATACATCTCTCTATCAGGGGATGGAGTCCAGGAATTCTTCTCAAATCTGGGAAATAGTATTTAGTTCTTGGTGCTGCAATGAGTTTTGGTGCTTTGTCTAATCTCTATAGAAACTTTCATGGCTATTACTGAATGTTTGCTAGGCAGACACTTGATAGCATCTTAGAAATCCTTAAAAAAAAAAAAACAATCTCCCTAACAACCTGTCTAACAAATGGTTAACAGATCAACTTCTTGAACTTTTAAGTTAGCTGTTCTGGCTTGCCCTTGTTATTTCAGATTTTGCTCTGTAAGAATTTGCCATATTTTTGAACCTTTCTGTCAAGGATTCCAACAGGTTTTTTTGCCTATTGAAGCAGCCCTGTGAGGTAGGTTGGGCTGAGAAACAAGGATTGGCTGAACTCATTAACTTTCATCCTATGAAATACAAAATAGAGCCTCCCCTTCAGTTATGGTTGTTCCCAAGCTACATATTGCTTTCTTTCCAATCTTCCTGATCTTGCTTGGGATTGTGATTTTTTTTTTTCCAGCATAGCTTCAGGTGATGGAAAAATAGAGATTTATTAAGTCACTAGCCCCATCCTCTGTCATAAATGTCTTGGGTTTAGAGGACCTTGGTACTGGACATACAGCATTCAAATACAAGGGGAAACCAAATGTTCTTTTAAGATGAATGGACACGCTGAAAAACGGCAGGAGCAGAATTTTAAATCGCTTAACATCTTGACCTAAACTTGTCTTGGCTTAGAATTCCAAGAGTTGTAAATACGAATATGGGAACACTCTTGATGGATTAGGCAAGGCTCTGTCTAACTTTCTGTTTCTCAAAATAACAAACCAAGTAGTTCTGGGCTGCCAGAACTAGCAGGAGATACTTACTCATCTCTTGGTCTTTTGGTCCAGCCCCAAACCAGATGCAATCCTGGGTTTCAAGATTAACAGGCCTTGATAGGCCATCCATCTCTCAATCCTTTTTCAATGACATCCATGCTAGTGGCCATCATCAGGTAGCGATGTTTGCCTGAGCTTATTTTGGGACAGTTCTGCTTCTTCTAAATGTTCTGAATCACCTTCCACTCAACATCATTAAAAGACTCCTGGCCATAATGTTTTGAGGGAAGGACACTTATTTCTCTATGTCTATTTTCTTAGGCCTCTCCTGGTTTTATTCACCATAATCATGCTCCCATCCTCTGTCACCCATTCCTGACTAAAGTGTCCCATTCATTCATGTATGTAATTTAACTCCCTGGTCAATTTGCATGCATTTCTGGTACTTCTGACTATATTATATCTCTCTCTTCTTCCACCATGTGGCAGCCAGTAATACTAACTGATAAAGAATAGAGAATCCATGTGGCAGTTGACAAAAGGAGCAGTGTAGGTTGTTTTCTTCACTTCACATCCCTGGGATCTTGAATGGTTGGGTTTTTACATGTATAAGTGTTCACGGTTGAATAACATCTTGACATATTTCACCAAACAGCAGAAATGATAGGTGTGTGTGTGTGTGTGTGTGTGAGGGAGGGAGGGAGGGAGGGAGGGAGAGAGAGAGAGAGAGAGAGAGAGAGAGAGAGAAATATGATAGGTAGGTGGGTAGATAGATGGCTGGCTAGCTGGCTGGCTGGGTAGGGAGGAAGATAATAGATAGATAGATAGATAGACAGACAGACAGAAGACAATTAGGTAGACAATATACAATAGATATAGATAGATAGATGATAAATAGATAAATAGATGGATGATAATTAGATATTCACATGAAGCCATTGCTTGTTGGGATGGATGAAGTGGCAGATGATAAAACTTGACAAGACAGATGTGCTATTGTATACTGTAAGATTGGCTTCACCCCATAGTTACATTCCCTAGAAAGAACTGGTCCATGGTCTGGAACTGTTCTTGAACCACAACGCTTGCTCTCCAGATCAGAAAAGGAAACAGGACGCAGAAGTACATTTGCATAATTACAGTTAATATATTGCTGCCACTGTTTCTCTGATGGTCATTGCTGGTAATAATCCAATTATGTATGGCTGATTGCACCTCAACTTCACCACTGCTATGCAATCTACATAGGGCTACACTTGAGGACAATCTGAAAACATTAATTAGTACTAAATGTGGTAGATAGGTGATGCATGAGATTGGAAGCATATTACATCTGTTTACAGAGACCTGCATTAGTTAATAATTGTTTTCCAGACAGGAGTTAAGATGTTGTTTTTATTTCTAGATAATTAATTATTTTAGGATTTGATTATGTGGATGAGCAGCTTTCTTGATATGAACCTGTCTGGGCATTGTTCAAATGTTGGACTCTTGTCCTAAGTGAAGCTGTTCAACTGTGTTGTTCTTAGATTGTAGGATATATTTGCTTGGAAATTTTTTCTGCTTTTACAGGAAATAAACAACAACTTCTTCTCCTTCTCCTCCTCCTCTTCCTCCTCCTCCTCCACTTTCCCTTTCCTCCTCTTTCTCTTCTTGCTATGGTGACTAACTTTCATTTATATTTTATTGTAAGTGACCAAGGAAAAGATGTAGACGCAAGATGCAAAGACTTGCATGGATGTGTGCAAACTTACACAAATGGCTGATTAAATCAGACTGTGTGAATCAAGGCTGTCAGGCTTACATGAATGAGCAGCTGGTGACTCAGAGTTAAGTGGCTTAGTGAAAGGTTGCATGTGTTCATACACAAATTGTAGGTTACAAGAAATCACAAAAGCCTTTTTGAGAATGCATCATCTATCTGACACAACCAAACCCCAAAACAACTGGTACATTCTTATTCAGTACATATTTGATTGTTAGAAACTCTATAATAACCTTGAAAGGAAATTACTCTGCAATATTACCAATTATATCAATCAGATAATTATTCAGACAACAAGAACGATACAATAAAAATCCTGATGTAAGAAAGGCTTATTCAGAGAAATTAAGTAACTTCATGCCTTGGCACTGAACACACAATATAATAAGTACTTTTTTTGTAGACCTGGATGGTTATTATTTTTTAAAAATATTGGCTTCATTGTAGATATTTACAGCACAGTCCTAGGCTTGTCTAATCAGAATTAATGCCTTCTACGATTATATGAACTTGTATTTATGGTTGTTGCCTTCACTTATGTTTAGGATTCTGCAGGGATCCAGATTCAAACAATGAATAGGCAATTTGGAGTAGACAAAGATGCAGAAGTGATACCTCTCAGTGCCCTACACATATTTCCCCTCTACCTTTGACAACCATATTAGTTCATTTTTAAAAATGCAGCTTTTTAAAAGGATTCAGCAAGAATGAGATAAGAACTCATGTGTGAGTCAATGAATTTATTTTGTAAACTACCCAGAGTCTCCTTGCGATGAGCTGGGCAGCAAATAAATTAAACGAACAAAGAAAGAGAGTCCTCAGGCACATCAAATTCTCTTTCCCTTTCCCAAAGTTGGTAGCTCCTTTAAAAGATCCTATCAGCCTATGGGTGTTAAAATGAAAAGTTCTTGTCCTGACTTGATGGAGCCAAAGCTTCTGCTCCATAATTAAAGCCAATATATTGGAGAACAAGCAACATGGTCATTGTTTAGATAAAAGAATTGAGCATGAAAAAATGGGGGACCAACCTTGAGAATATGGAAGAAGTTAAGGTAAGGAATCTATGGACATTTTCCATCATCCAAGTCATGGTTGTCTCAAAGGTGCTTTTTCAGGAGGCAACTGGACTTTCATGTGGGGTTTTTTTTAAAGACATTTTGCTTCTCATCCAAGAAGCTTCTTCAGCTCTCATTCTATGGTGATTCTCCATTATCCAGGCCACAGTTGTCCCAAAGGTGCTTTTTCAAGAGGCAACTGAACTTTCTGGTTTTCTTTGAAAACACTTTGCTTCTCATTCAAGAAGTTGCTTCAGTTCTGAGATAAGGAGTGGGATACCTCCAACACCCTAGATAATATCACCATGATAGATTAAGGAATTTAGATCTATGCTTTCTCTCAAGGGTGCTAATATTTTTCTTCCTTTCCCTCCTTATTTAAGTTAGTTTGTAACATGGCTCACTTTGTGGATTAGATGCTGAACTGAATCTGGTCTAGCCACTGAATCCAGTTTCTTACTTTCTAGCTGGCCAGTCAGTCAATAGTTTTGCCCTCTCTCCAAGCCCTTCCTCTTGAATAGAATAAAAATAGAATAGAATATAGAATGGAACAGAACAGAACAGAGCAGTATAGAATAGAATAGAATGGAATGGAATAGAATAGAATAGAATAGAATAGAATAGAATAGAATAGAATAGAATAGAATAGAATAGAATAGAATAGAATAGAATAGAATAGAATAGAATAGAAAATGAATAGAATAGAATAGAATAGAATAGACTTCGTTATTGGCCAAGTGTAATTGGATACACAAGGAATTTATCTTGGTGCAAATGCTCTCAGTTGATAGAAATGCACGAAAGAGGACTTTTGTACTGTTTTTGAAGACACCATCCTTGTAAGTATCCATAGAGATTCTCTGTCATCCAGGTCATGATTGTCCCAAAGGTGTTTTTTCAAGAGGCAACTGGACTTCCTTGGCTTTCCCTTGGAGACGTTTCACTCCATTTGAAGAACCAAAGAAGCTTCTTGGATGAGAAGCAAAATATCTTCAAGGAAAAACAAAGGAAGTCCAGTTGCCTTAAAAAAAGAAAACACCTTTGAGACAATCCTTGCAAGATAATTTAGGATCTCCAAAGAACACAGTCCCCCATTAATGGTGAAATGAAAATAAGGACACAGGCCACCAGCTTTCCAATCTTATAAGTGATGCTATTGTCCTCAAAAGCTCTCACTTCACTCCATGATCCCAGGGTTTGTTTATGTTCAATCTAATTATGTTCAATCTTGCTGAGCATCAATCCTGTTTGATATCTCAACTGCACAAAATAATGCAAATATGGGAAATAAACAGGATTTGGCTACCTACTGATAAACAAGCACCAGAATTTAGATAAAATGGAATAAATTTTAGATAAAATGGAATAAATTTTTACTTTGCTCCGACATCATCCTAGCACATTTTTGTGACTGGCATCCAGAGAATAGATAAGCAAAGCAGCCTGCATTATCTCTGACATTTAAATATTACCTTCACTCAAAGATGTTTGCTAAATTGCTAAAACTTTTTTTGCTCTGTTTCTCTTTCTTTCCTTTTTTAAAAAAAGAAATGATAACATCTCCCTTAGGTTAAGCTTGGCATCAGGACCAAGAGTCTTGGTGATTTCACAGAGATATCGATGTAATTTTCTTGTCCGATACAATAGTTGCTTACTCTATGGATTTTCTCCTCCCAACTTTCAGTCCAGCCAGGATATTTTTTTAGGGTCTCTTATCCAAGTACTAACAAGGTTTGATTTTTTGCAACTGTTCAAAAATCAACTAAGATTGGGTGAGTATTATTCCACTCAGAAGTATGTTGCTGAAATTTTCTGGGCACTTCTCCTTCTTAAATGACTGATTAAAGCTGTAGCAACTGAGCTAAATAAATATATACCATTACATTATGACATTTGGTTTGGATGTAACTGAACTGATTTCTTAATTCATTTCTGTCCAATGGAACAAAGCTTCCTTCTTTCCTTCCTTCTTTCCTTCTTTCCATTTTCTTTTCTTTCTTCTTTCCTTCTTTCTTTTTCTTTTCTTCCTTCCTCTCTTCTTGTCCTCTTTCCTTCTTTTCTTGCTTTTTTTGTCTTTCATTCTCTCTTTCTCCCTCCCTTCCCTTTTCCTCCCCCTCTCCCTCCCATTGACTATTTGGCAATTCAAAAAATTCATTTCTTCTGAATCGGTCACTTAATCTTCCCTCTCTCCCATTCTCCAAACAATTCTACCCAGTTAAATACACTTCAGAAAAGGAAATATTTCAAATGACATAAATATGTCTGAAATGCCCTGAAACACTTTCACAGAAGCCAACCAACTCTTTACATAAATCTTTGAACATCAGCTGCTGGACACTACAAACAAAACTAGGATTCATTACATACAACAAAAGTGTCTCAACTTTTTATTTCCACAACAGTCCAGATGAAATTTATGCATCTGTTATTTCCATCAACAAAATAATTTATTTCCATTTACAAGTAGGAGAACCACTATTCCAAGCCACATAATAAGTATTTGTAAGAAATCTATCTATCTATCTATCTATCTATCTATCTATCTATCTATCTATCTATCTATCTATTATCTATCTATCTATCTATCTATCTATCTATCTATCTATCATCTAGTGAGCTATCTATCTATCTATCTAGCTAGCTCACTAGATGATAGATAGATAGATAGATAGATAGATAGATAGATAGATAGATAGAT
>NW_020769378.1:4452310-4487741 GCF_900518735.1 Pseudonaja textilis
GATAGATAGATAGATAGATAGATAGATAGATAGATAGATAGATAGATAATAGATAGATAGATAGATAAACTATTTCCTACAAATATTTATTATAGGGCTTGGAAAATGCATTTATGAAAGTGAGTTTCTTTTACTAGGAATGTTATTTTTATCACAAAACCCCATTTTAGGAGAAATGAGTGCAGTCAAGTCAAGTTACAGCCTATCAGACTTGTCATTGGACAAGCAAATGTATCTTGTCTACTAACGGATTACCAAGGTGAGATCATCCTTGGGGAATTAAATCATCTGAAGTGTGATCACTCTATAGGATAATAGATTTTCCTTGATTTGAGAAGCAAGGATAAAAGGAACTTTCAACTGATGCAAAAATCATTTCGGTTTACTGCCCTCTAATTAAATCAAGCAAAATGGTATTATTCACGAGATAATGAACTCAATCAAATTATTTTTGACACATGTTCTTTCCTGTTATTTGCTCACCTGAAAAGCTGGTTAGTCACAGATGGACCTAATGGTTATGATGACAAATCATGCTCCAGGGAATAAAATAAACACTTCCACTTTATTTCTGCAGGTCAAAGCGCCATTTTCAGATCCATATAGGAGACAACGTTCTGCTCTCCTGCTTCAATAACAGCGTGTTACTGGTTTTCCAGCCCCTCTACATTTAATATGAATTGGAAAGATCAGGAGGTTAAATATTACTTAGCAGTAGCGCCATCTAACTGAATTTTGCAAAGCTAAAAAAAATAAGGAGGGTTAGGGCTACTTAATAGAATAAGGGATCACCACGAAATTCATCACTCTAATTGCCAGAACATGTCTTGTTTTCAGTTAGCATCCCAACATCTTTCTGAAGTTGATATTGCCATGTGGAGTCCTCTGGTATTCTGTTGTTGTTGTTTGAACTGTGAAAGGAAGAGGAAGAGGAAGGGGGAGAAGGAAGGAAGGAAGGAAGGAAGGAAGGAAGGAAGGAAGGAAGGAAGGAAGGAAACCAATGATCATAGCAGGAAGAGTGTTCAATTGAGATAAAGAGATGACATCAAGACTTTAGAATTTTAAACATACATCTGAAAAAGCCAGCTTATTTTAAGAACCTTCACACACCTACATAACAAATATTTCTGCAGTATTAATAGAGGCCAAATATCTTTTGTGCTTTGAGCAATGGGATTTAGGGGTTTTGTAAGCATATCTACTGCAAAGATCAATTTAATTTGTTATACAGTATGAGGAAGGAAATGGGCGGAGAGCAAAATTGTTTTGCAGGGGCAGAATTATATTTCAGTTTTGAAAGATTTGTTTCCGTTGTTTTATTAGTAGCACCTATTTCAGCTAATGAAAGAACAGAGTGCTAAATCTGGACATTTGCAGTCATACTTTCACCCTGCTGTTTTTCTCTGCAAAAACAACCTTGTGAGGTGAGTTGGGCTGAGAGAGAGTGACTGGCCCAAAGTCACCCAGCCAGATTTCATGCGTAAGGTGGGACTAGAACTCACCATCTCCTGGTGATAGGCCTGAAGTCTCCCAATTTTTATGCCTAAGGTATATTGGTACGTGTGAAAGACCTTGGGAGTGGAGACAGTGAGTTGCTGCTTATGGAATGATCAGATAAGAGACGGCATAGCCCACAGTGGCCTAATGGGTAGAGAAAGAGACTCATGAAGGACCACCCCCCTACTTTCTCAGTCTGTATAGGAGGTGGTGGGAGATTCATATTTTCAAACTTGCAAGATTCTCTTTGTGTCGCTTTATAGTAAAGTAGAATTGGTTGTGTTTCCCATCTGGTCTCCCTGGCAAGGCTGACATATACTGAAAGCTAAACACAACTGGAACGTGTCCTCCTAGCTAAGCTTTGTCCTGAATCAGAAACTCCCCCGTTGATACATTTGTCCCTGTTCTCCCAGAAACCATTAGTGGGTGTCATTATAGTCTCCAATATAGAACCAACCAGGCTCAGATCAAATGGTGAGTGTTTGCATTTCCTGGAGAAGCACGAAGATCAGCAATTAAAATGCATTCCAGATGGTCTTGGCCAATGACAAAAGCCTCATTCATTTGCATTAGTCAACTTGTACCTAATCTGTCCTCAAATGTAATAAGAACAAATGTCTTCCAGTAGAAAAGAATAATCAGCAATTAGCCTTTCTTTTTATATTACCCCTGAGAATGTTAACCTGCCTGTAAATCAGCAGAGCAGTTAGCACTCCAGTTTTTGTGACCCACAAACTAAGGATTAGCTAGAATTTGTTTGGCATCAGCTGCCATCTGATTTTAAAACCAGGAAATGTCTTCAATACCCCTGGTGCAAACCTACTTTCCATAAATCCCAAATCCAGAGGAAACAAGTGATGTTGACTCTTCATCTCCACCCCCAGAGGATGAGAGAACCAGCTTCCTGTATGTAATCCATCACAGATGCTAGAATTAATTTTGATACTGCTGGGAATCTAATCATATGGACAATAACTTCATCCACCTTCAAGGGGACACCTCAGTCTGTTCACAGTTAAGAAGCAATGGGTGGAACCTCATCCAAAGGAGATCCCTCCTACAATAAATTTACATTTACTGACAAAGAAATAAAGGGAGACTAGTCAAGAAAGCAAAAGCTGCTTGCTCCTGGGGAGGAAAGCTATGGCAAATCTAGACAGCATACTCAAAAGCAGAGACATCATCCTGCCAACAAAACTGCATAGAGTTTTCCCAATTGCAAAGTATGGCTGTGAAAGTTGGACCATAAGGAAGGCTGAGCGCCAAAGAATTGAGGCTTTTGAACTCTGGTGCTGGAGAAGACTCCTGTGAGTCCCTTGGACTGCAACCGGTCAGTCCTAGAAGAGATCAAACCTGACTGCTCTTTAGAAGGCCAGATCCTGAAGATGAAACTCAAATACTTTGGCCACCTCACGAGAAGGAAGGACTCCCTGGAGAAGAGCCTAATGCTGGGAACTATGGAAGGCAAAAGAAAAAGAAGGGGATGGCAGAGAAGGAGGGGGATGGATGGAGTCACTGAAGTGGTTGGCATGAGCTTCAATGGACTCCAGAAGATGGAAGAGGACAGGAAGGCCTGGAAGACTGTTGTCCATGGAGTCGCAAATGGGTCGGACATGACTTTGCAACTAACAAAGCATACATCTATTTTAAGCTATTTAGCTCTCATCAGCTAGCTATATCCTTCTGGGATTCCGATCCGAGATACTTACATCTTAGGTAGATGTTTTAACCTCTAAGCCACAGACTCTCCTTGTTTTGTTGGCTATACCAGGGGAGAAAAGTGTTTTTTATTAGGGCAACCTGACAACCTATTTGGGAAGACGAGGTTATCCTGATAAAAACACTTAATCCCTCCTGGAAGTAAGAAGGAATTAGGACGCAGGTTCATTCTCCGAGCTTGTGGGTTGGTTTCTGAAGGTTTCATTACCAGGCTAGATAACATCTTCAGTGAAATTTAGGGGATGTCAGTGTTGGTGTTCTTCTAAGGGCTTCAGGTGTGGCTGTGAGTCATCAGTGAATCTTGTGATGGGTGTTGTGATAAGAAGGAATTTCCTGATCGCTAGAATGATTAATCAATGGAGTAGCTTGCCTTCTGCAGTTGTGGGAGTTTCCAGAAAAGATTAAACAACCATTTATCTGGGATGGTATAAAAGGATTTCTACTCAGGCAGGGGGTGGACTAGAACAGTAGCCCCCAACCTTTTTTGTGCCACGGCCCGGTACCGGCATCGCAAAATGATCCGTGGCCCGGTACCGGCATCAGCACACATGACAAGGCAAGGCGAGCCGAGCGACCGGCCAGCCAGCCGTCCCCCGCTGCTCCCCGCCACCTTCAACTCCTCCTTTGTACCTTTGTCGATGGGCTTCGCTTCGGGACGGCTTCGGGATGGTCGCTCGGCTCGCCTTGCCTTGGGTGCTGAAAGTATCCTTGCGCCTTAGTTTCGTTCGAAGCCCCCCTCCTTTGATGAAACTAAGGTGTGAGGATTCCTTCAGGACCCAAACGCCGCTTTCCAACCGGAAAAGCTCACCCGGAAGCACTTTCTCGTCAAACAAGATGGCGGCGCCCAGCAAACCGGCGGCCCGGTAGATAATGTTCCACAGACCGATACCGGTCCGTGGCCCAGTGGTTGGGGACCCCTGGACTAGAAGATCTTCAGGGATCATTCCAGTCCTATGAAGGACAGCCTTATTCAACCAAGTAAATGACAAACAGAATAACCAGGAGAGACTCTGCCCATTTTTTCTCCCAGTAGTTCCAAAACATTTTAACTGCCGCTCCCTGTCACTGCTTGCTTCCTTCTTCCTGAAATTACATCAACCCATCCCATCCCAAGAAGGAGGCGGAAATGCTAGTGAAACGCCCTTCTCCCCTCCACCAATCTATACACTCTAACTTTCCCTCTCTTGACATTTATTTCATGAGTAGGGTTCATCCCACCATCAGCCAGATATTTAGCCCTATCAAGTGATTGATAGGGTTCATGCAGCGCTCCAGTTGTTTTGGGATTGTCCTCAAGATGCCTATCTTGATGCTCCTTTGCTTTCTTTTGCCACAGCTGTTGTACAGGAAGTCCTTGGCTTAGAACAGTTCATTTAGTGATCATTCAAAGTTACAACATCACTGAGAAAAGTGGCTTATGACTGTCTTTCACACTTATGACCGTTGCAGCTTTCTAACTTAATAACCACAGTGATTCATTTAACAAGTGTGGCAAGAACCAATGACCCCTTTAGCCACATAAATTTGGAGCTCAATTGTTGTTGTAAATCGAGGACTTCCTGTATTTCTATTTGCAGGTCTCATGTGGGCCTTTTACATTTTCCAAATTGTTTATCTCAATTTGAATCCAAATTGCATGATGCCCAAATTGTAATAAAAACCTAATCTTTTTCCATGTTGCCACACTGTAATCTTGTGAAGGAGAGGAATGCGATTGGGTATTTTTTTTTCCCCTACTTCCTTCTTTGTTTTGTAAATTGGGCATTAAGTTTGCTGCCATTTATTCGCCTAATAATTGGCCGGTCCCTTTTTATAGCAATATGTGTTGCTGTGGCAACTCCTTCGCTGATTCCTATTTGCTTCTATAGTTATGTCCAGATAATTTGGCAGTTACAAACTCAGAGTTGTTCATCCCCCCTTAAGTAATTCAAGGCTCTGTGTTTCTTAATGCAGAAGTGGCAGCTGGGAAGGTTGCACATATTTAAGAAAGAACAACATGTCTATATTTATCTGAACAATGCCAAATCAGAGGGACTGGCATGTCTTTTCCAACAGCAGAAGGCAGAATAAAGGATTTTATTTTATTTTATTTTATTATTTTATTTTATTTTATTTTATTTGTCAATTGCTTACAAGATAATAGGTATAAGTAAAAACACAGTTATGAATACATGGACACATATAAGAAAAATAAAAGAAACAATAGGACAGGGACGGTAGGCACGTTGGTGCGCGTATGCACGCCCCCTACAGACCGGTTAGGAAAGGGGTGAGGTCAATAATAGACAGACTAAGGTTAACGTTTTTGGGGTGAAGGGGTTAAGACCCATTTGCTTAAGAAATTACTCTTTATTCCATAGAAATCCCAGCATTAATGGGGTGATTCCAAGAAGGAAAATCTCAGCTCCAGATGGTTTCATATTATATGCGTATAATAACAGAAAAGTCATTGTCCTTTTGTTATTTACCGATTTCATTTGCTTCTCTATTTCTTTTCTAATTTCAAGATCCAGGCTATATACAATATTTTTGATTGTCTGGCCAAATCAGTCCTAGCCTTATGAGATAAGATAAGGTGAATTTTCTCACCAAGCAGGTCTGTTGAGAGAAAAGTTGTCCTTTACATAAAAAAGTGAGAGGGTTTGTGTCTGTGTTTTCTTCCCCCCCCCCCCCCCTCTCTCTCTCTCTCTCTCTCCCTCCCTCCCTCCCTCCCTCCCTTTCTCTTGCAGAAGGAAATACATCTGCATTGGAGTTAGGATTCCTCCCTGAGTTGCAAACCAACAGGTATTTCCCTGCAGAATTATTTAAACAAATGTGCCAAGATGGATATGTTGGTTTTAAAATCCAATTGATGAATGTCTTGTGGCATCTTAAAATAGTTTGCACCTTTTGCCCCCACAAAAAAGTCTTGAGGGTTGCCTTTAGTAATTGTTATTCCAATAGCTGGGGTGAAGTGCGGGGAGTTATTAAGTGCATGGAGAATAATCCCTCTAATTATGTTCAATTAATTAAATATAATTAAGTTTTAAATTAAATCAAACTCAGGTTTTGTTTACTTTCCTGCATTTAGCCACTTTTTTTGGTTCTGATTTTTCCACCCTTAATGGCCAAAAGTTCATTTGAAAGCACACATGAAACATTGCTGAAAGTTATTGGTGTTAAGAATAAAGAGAAATAAAAGGCAATGAATGTATGATCATATGAAAGGTTAACTGTAATAAAGCTGCAATTACAAGGAGATAAATATTCCGAGACTGGATAACTCTTGAGATTTTAATTTATCTTAATTTCCCAAGTGCCTTTTTGGGAATACTAAAATATGAACTAGATATTTAAATTGCCCGCTGAAGAATATATAGGTAATCCTCAACTTATAACGGGGGCCTTTTAAGTGACTATTAAGTTACAATGGTTTTGAGAAAAATGAGTTACGATCATTTTTTTCACACTTGTGACCATTGCAGAGTGCCGTGGTCACGTGATCAAAATTCAGACCCTTGGCAACTGACTCATATTTATGACGGTTGCAGTGTCCCGGGAACAGGTGATAAAAGGTGCAAGAATGTTTCCCCATCTAGAGCAAATGAATATAACGACTAGGACTAGCTAACCCTGGGCTCCATCATGATGGTTGATGATGGACCTACAGCAAAGCTGATAGTCCCATTAAGATGGTAATGACAATGATGAAGACAACAGCCCTCACTGTTATACAGAACATAGGATAATAGAATTGGAAGGGACCTTAGAGGTCTTCTAGTCCAACCGCCTGCTCAAGCAGGAGACCCTATATACCATTTCAGACAAGTGGTTGTCCAGGGTCTTCTTAAAACCCTCCAGTGTTGGATAAGCCACAACATCTGAAGGCAAGCCATTTCACCGATTAATTATTCTTACTGTCAGGAAATTTCTCCTACCTTCTTCTCTCGGTGGCTTTTTTCCTTGATTGGTTTCCATCCATTATTCCTTGTCTGGCCTTCAGATGCCTTGGAAAATAGCTTGACCCCTCCCTCCTCTCTGGGGTAGCCCCTCAAATATTGGAAGGATGCTATCATGTCTCTCCTGGTCCTTCTCTTCACTAGACTAGCCAGGCCCAGTCCCTGCAACTGTTCCTCCTATGTTTTATCCTCCAGCCTCCTAATCATCCTGATTGCTCTTCTCTGCCCTCTTTCTAGAATCTCAACATCTTTTGTGGTGACCAAAACTGGATTCAGATACTCCAAGTGTGGCCTTACTAAGGCTGTGTACAGCGCTAATAGAACTTCATGTGATCTTGATTCTATCCCTCCAGATCACATATGAATTGACGGTATGATAGAGCTGAGCATTTGCTTCCTATGAATTATTGTGCAATCTTTATTTGATTGGGTAAACAGGGTCAATTTATTATTTTCATGTTGAGTGACAAAAAATAAAAAAAAAAGAATTTCTCTCCTTCAGATTTTCAATGGAAACTATTGCACAAAAGAAAGTCAAAGCAGAGACTTCTTAATTTGTAACATCCTTTCTTATATTGCCCTAACATGCAATTTTTCTGCATCCATCATCATTGCTTACCATGCGCAATATCCTTTTTAATCTTGTGAATAATTCTTCTTTCTAGGAACCACATTTTATTTTTATTTTTCAGGAGCTAATGCTGTTCTCTAACGGTGCTATCGGTCCTTTCCAGTTTCTTTAGAAGAAGAAGGCAAATATCAGGGCAATATATATATTTTTTTGTTTCTTAGCCTTGCTGATGTGGGGGGGGGGAGATCAATGGTGGGATTCAATTGTTTTTACTACTGGTTCTGTGGGCATGACTTGGTGGGCGTGGCAGGGGAAGGATACTATAAAATCTCCAGTCAGAGGTGGGATTTGCTGATTCTCCGAACTACTCAAAATTTCTGCTACCAGTTCTCCAGAACTGGTCAGAACCTGCTGAAGACCACCTCTGGAAAAGATTAATCTCAGAAGCCCAAGATATGCAGGATTTGCTATACAATGATCGGGTAAACTTTTTAACAGCCAGACATCTTAAATTACACTGGGAGACCATATTGGCAACCTTAAACACATCTATAAGAAATTGAAAGAATTTCATTAGTGGGCCTTTGAGTGGATAAATCGTCCAGTGAGGATTTAGCAGGAGCGTGTCTTCCTTTTGCTCCATCAGTAAGTATCGATCTATCACTAAGTTGCACTCTAGGCTTGTGAAGCGCACAGTTTCATCGGTTGTGGAAAACTGGAAGCAGAGAAGTGTCTTTTTCAGCCTTGGAAACTTGGAACCAAAGGACCTTCTTACTTTGGCCTTGGTGCTTCCTGAGTTTGGTGGTTTTCTTGATGTTTCATTACCCAACTAGGTGGCATCTTCCATGCTAGAAGTGAGTGCATCTGGTAGAAAGAGAGGAGGAGGAGGACGATTGTGGGGTCCTTGGTGCTCTCTGGGCTTGGTGGGTTTTTTTTGCAGATGTTTCATTACCCAACTGGGTGACATCTTTCATGCCAAAAGCAAATGAAGTTTGTGGAACGGAGGAGGAGGATTATGGGGTCCTTGGTGCTTTTTGAGCTTGTCTGTTTTCTTGATGTTTTGCTAACCAACCAGGTAATTTTTTTCACATGACCCTTGCAGCATCCCCACTGATCACCTGATCAAAATTTGGCTGCTTGGCAACTGGCTCAGTGGCCGTATCCTGAGGTCACATGATCATGCTTTTGTGACCTTTTGACCGTCAAAGTCAATGGGGAAACTTAAACCACTTAACCAACGTCTGCCTAACTTAACAACCGCAGGGATTCACTCAACTGCTGTCTCAAGGAAGGTTGTAAAATGGTCAAGATTCATTTAACAACTCTTTCATTTAGCAACAGAAATTTGTGGCTCCATTGTAGTAATAAGTTGCGGACCACCTGTACAGATATGGCTTCAAATGGAAGCATTTTAATAGATTAAGAAAGCTGGGGAAACATTTCTTCCCAAGAAATACATGCTGAGGTTTCCTCCAGTCTTCGCCCACCATGAAAACAGTGGATAATTTATTTAGTTTTTATGAGACCCAAAATCAAAGGCAAACCTCTCCATCCCTTGCTTCTTCCTGATTCAATATGATGCTTCCCTCTATTCAAGTCATTTTAATGCAATCACTGTTATTCAAATCTCAGTCTAGTAATTAAGCAAATTGCTTTAGATAGGAAAATCTGATAAAAAATATCTACTCTCTAATCTCCAATAAAGCAAAATTTGATTAAAAACAAAGGCAGGTCTCAAAACTCCTCGCCGACTATGGAAATTAACCTCTCGGCACCTTGCGATATAATAATGTGCCTGACTGTGCAGAGGCTTGTGCACTTCCTCATCATATAATATACATATATTTTTTCCCCTTCTGTGTTTCTGCTTAATTACTCCTTGGAAAGATCAAAAACATATTTTATTAGTTTCATTTAGTGCCTGCAATGTGTAAAGGCACCAGTGAATTATGAAACATGCAGCTCTATGATAATGAAGACTTCAGCGCTCCAAAAACGGCTGCATAGTTTGATAATGGCATTTTGCATTTCGCAATGGTTTCTTTTGCCTCTTTTTAGCCAACCAAACCCTGTTCAAAGTCAAACTCACTGGGATAAAAAAGCTATTTCATGGTTGACAATGACAGTTGTCCACAACATTCATAAGCTCTAATTATTTCCTTTAGTATACTGGGTTTGAGAGGGGGATAAGATGTTGACTATAGTGCTAAAATATTCCCTATTTTGGGAAGGCGGGAGGGCAGAAATTCACCTTATCAGGATCAAAACTCAAAAGAAGCAATGCCAATCAAGCCACCATTAAATCTTGTGGAATATCCTTCACTGTGGAACGAATTGGAAGGATAATCACTAGGATTCCAAGCTGAAATGCCAAGCTATTGATCTCCATTTAAATTAGAGTTGCCCATTCATTATTTATTTGTGAGTGGATGGTCCAAAGCCTTCTTTGTCCCTGGACTCACCTCAAATTAAATAAAAATGGGCAGATGGAGCGGAGGAAAGAGAGAGACAGACAGAAAGAAAAGGGCTAACAATTGTCAGAATGCCAGAAGGACAATACTTTTAACTTCCTCTTAGAAATAAGGGCTTGAATTTTGGGAGTGTTGGCTGGAGGCATGGGAACTGCTTCCTGAAGACCCAGGTTTTCAAGAAAAGGATCCATTTGGATACTCAATCTTCAAGATATCAGAACAGCAACTTGGTGAAAAATTTATCCGATCTAAAGAGAAAACACATGTCACAAACAATCCATAGAAATAAAATTACTGAATAGTGTATAAAATTGTTTTTTAAAAACATACAAACAGAAGAAGAGCCCCACTGAATCAAACCAAATCCCATGTTTTACAATAATGTATTTTATCAATAATTTATGTCTATGTTCACTGCCTTGAAATGTCTATAAAATAATAAAGGTGAGGTGAAAATCAGTCAATCAGATCAATCAAATGAAAGACAGAAAGATAGGAAGGAAGGAAGGAAGGAAGGAAGGAAGGAAGGAAGGAAGGAAGGAAGTGGAAAGGAAGGACGGAAAGAGAAAGGGAGGGAGGGAAGGAGGGAAGGAGGGAAGAAGGAAGGAAGGAAGGAAGGAAACAAGAAAGATGTATGAATGTTTTATTTGACCAGTCCTAAATTTCTTCTAATAAATTTCAGGTCCTGACACATAGTATTTTGACATAGCCAAATAAATAAATAAATGAATCAATCAAACCCTTTTCCCTGTCCCTTCTTCCAGTTCAAGAAAAGAATTTATCAATCCTTTCTAAACATTTTTTCCAGGAAAAGCATATCATAGTTGTCCTCATCTCTACATGAGTTGACTGTGTCACATCTTGTTTCAAAGATGGTAATCAAAAGTACTGTACAGTGTACGTCATGCAGTCTATATCTGATGCAGACATACCTTCTTTTTCACATTCCTCAAGGCTTAGTTGACTTTTACAGAGGAAGACTGGTCACAACCATGTCCAGAATATGAAGCAACTGACGTGACACCAAGTAGTCATGGTTTTAAAATACGTTAGAAATGTTTGTAGCAGAAAGACATTTTGTAGAACCTGGTTGGTGTTCAGTCATTGCCTGACTTTTTGCAACCCCATGGCCACAACATGCCAGTGCTACCCCCCATCCTCCACTATCTCCCAGAGTCTGCCCAAACCCATATTCATTGCATCAATAACAGCATCTAACCACCTCCTAGGGATGCGGTGGCTGAGTGGCTAAGACGCTGGACTTTTCAATCAGAAAGTTTGGCAGTTTGGTGGTTTGAATCCCTAGTGCCACGTAAAATACGCTCCTGTTACTTGTCCTAGCTTCTGCCAACCTAGCAGTTTGAAAGCATGTAAAAATGCAAGTAGAAAAATAGGGACCCTTTTGGTGGGAAGGTAACAGTGCTCCGTGTTTAGTCATGCTGGCCTCATGACCATGGAGACATCTTCAGACAGTGCTGGTTCTTCAGCTTTGTAAGGACGATGAGCACTGCCCCCTAGAGCTGGAAATGACTAGCACATATGTGCCAGGGGAACCTTTACCTTTAACCATCTCCTCCTCCGCTGTCCTCTTCTCCTTTCACCTTCCATCTTTCCCAACATCAGGGTCTTCTTCAAGGAGTCCTCCTTTTTCATCTGGTGGCCCAAATATTTGAGCTTCAGGTTCAATAGCTGTCCTTCCAAAGGACACTCATGGTGGATTTCCTTTAGGATCGACTGATTGGATCTCTTTGCAGTCCAAGGGACTCCCAAGAGTCTTCTCCAATAATACCAATTCAGACTAGTTACCTATGGGATTTCCCAGATGGTTGTGTGAAACCTAGTTAAGTAAGAGGCTGGCAATATTTTGATGCAGTTCCCATTTCCATCAAACAATCCCAGAGACAAAACACAACGGCACTGAAGCCAATGAACTGATAATGAATCTCAACCATTTAATTTGCTTCTTTTTTTCAAAAATGTAAGAAACAAAGTACATTAGACAATTCTCATGAAATTGTGTGTTGTGTTCAGGACCCAGAAATTCAAAATCCCTGTGCTTTAGTATGATTTAGCCAGCAGCTTCAGAATGTCTACATGACAACCATCCCATTGGCTAAAGCAGCAAATAAAACTCCTGGGACACCTATTTTTACCAAGAGTATAACTTTACTGAAGTTTCCATATGGGTGCAGAAGTAGAAAAGCCAATTCTAACCATTTCACGCGCAAACAGCATAGGAAAACATTCCCTTTTCACCTGGTCCTCCCACTGTCCATTCATCTAGCCAATCCATACACTCACTTTGTTTTGGGAATGGACTCTCCACCTCAGGCGTTCCCAGCCAATGGAGTGCTGGATTTATCTCAGGTTTTAAGTAGGCATTTCTTTGGCCTTCCCAGTACTTCCCCCTGCACTCCAGTTCCTTCCCTTTCCTCTCCCATTGCTGCTGTCCAGTTGTAACTGGGCTTTTCTTAGCAAGCCAACCAATCATGATGCTAACCCACTAGTCCCCAAATTTAACCATCTCAGAGGTCAGACCTTGTGTATCATAAACTTATCTCTCGATTTCTCCATAGGAAAAGCTGAAAGAATGAATAAAAGAATGAAATCGTTTGCACAGAACGGTGGTTTCCCCCTGCTCCCATAATAATCTCAGTAAGCATGCAAAACATTCAAAAGTTTATAATGGGGAAAAGGTTGGTTTAAATAAAAGAAAGTGAGAGAAAATAGCAGAAAAGTAGAGACGATGCTCTCTTAAAAAAATAACCCAGAGTACTACTAGTTATCTTCACTCTCATATCTAACATTCTTTAGATATTCTTCAGAAGAGAATGTTTAAATTAGCATTGCATTTTCTTTTCTAAGACATAAGCATAGAGATTTTTTTTTCTTGTTGCTGGTTTTTTTCCTTCTTCCTTGCCTATCCTATTTTCTAGTCACTACAGTTAGGGGGGGAAATCTGATAAATTGTAATGGGTTTGGAGAGAGGACAACAAAGGCTAACAAGGGAGCTAGAAAAGGAGGATAGATGGAGTATATTTCACCTTGAGGAAAGAAGATTGAGGGGAGATAGGATGACACTTTTCAAGTACCCAAAAAGTGGGGAAAACAGAAAAAGCCATGACAGAATAATGAAGATAAATAATAGAAATACTGAATTCACTTGAGCATTGGGGGGGAAATGTAGGAAGCTCAAACCATGAATAGGCAAACTGCCTAGGATGTTTGTGTTCTGGATAGCCATCTGTCAAAGTTATTTATTTTGAATCTTTACCCTGAGAGAGAAAGCATACCTTATTTTTGATAATGTCATCTTCATTCTAGTTTCGACAGTTTCTTCATTGTCTGAGCAAATACATTGCAGACCTTTGTCATATATGATCTAGAGTCTTATTATCTAAAGGAAAGGAAAGGAAATGCTTTGCTACCTACAGCTTGGAAAAACAAATTATAGATAGGCTCCAGCATTTTAAAATATACATACTGGCCTTGGCAAGACAACACTAGGAATAGTGCATTTTGTTTTGGTCACCATGATATAAAAAAGGTGTCGAGACTGTAGAAAGAGTGCAGAGAAGAGTAACAAAGATGATTAGGGGGATGGAGGCTAAAACATACGATGAACAGTTGCAGAAATTGGGTATATCTAGTTTGGTGAAAAGAAGGACCAGGGGAGACAGGGTAGCAGTCTTTCAATATTTGAGGGGCTTCCACAAAGAAAAGGTCAACCTATTCTCCAAAGCAGCTGAAGAAAGAATAAAAAGCAATGGATGGGGACTGATCAAGGAGAGAAGCAACCTGGAATTATGGAGAAATTTCCAGACAGTGAGAACAATCAACCAGTGAAAATATTTGCCTTCAGAAATTGTGGGTGCTCCGTCCCTGGAAGCTTTCAAGAAGAGACTGCGCATCCATTTGTTTGAAATGATATAGGGTCTCCTGCCTGAATAAAGGAGTTAGACTCGAAGACCTCCAAGGTCCCTTCTAAGTCTGATGATGTTATAAAAAAGGAGGAGGGGGAAAGGAGGAGGAGGAGGAGGAGGAGGAGGAGGAGGAGGAGGAGGAGGAGGAGGAGGAGGAGGAGAAGGAGTTATACAGGGACTTCTTCACTTGCAATCATTCATTTAGTGAATGTTCAAAGTTGCAACAGCATTGAAAAATGTGATTGGCGCCCTTCCGGTTTGAGTTCCTTCGGCAACAGATAGAAATCCACGATCGTGCGTGGTTTTGGTCTGGGCTCGCCGCTGGAGCACCCCAAGCCAGCTGGTTTCAGGGCTAAGCCACCCTACAGAGGTGTTGAAGAGGGGGGAGACTGCCAGCAGGGTCGAGGAGAGCCACATCTCTCCTCCTCAGCTGGCCATTACTCCCTTTCCTGAAGGCGGTTGCAGCGGTGGTCAGAAATGGCCACCTCAAAGAAGAATTCGACTGGAAAAGAATGTGCAGGAGGAAGATAAGAAGTGAAAGTTTTGGCTGACCGGGTTAAATTGCAAAAGCAACAACTAAGGTACTCTGGAATTTAAATTTACAAAAAAATAACATCGCTCCCAAAGAAGAGTCGGAAGCAGCGAAGGAAAGTGAAAAGGGAAAGGTTTGGTTTATTTTTTCTTCGCTCCTTTTCCCTATACGGACAACTAAGAGACTTAAATAAGAAATTGGAAAAATCCGCTTTGACATCAACAGGCAATTAAGCTGAAAATAAAACAAAATGCCAAAGGGATAGTAAAGATTTCTGGACATTAAAATTTTTCTTTTTCATAAGCAGGAAGGGAGAGAAAAAGAATAAAAGGGCAGGATCTGGAAAGAGGGAGGAGACTGCCTGGAATTAAAAAGAATCTACAGTAAAACTTCAACAAGACTTCTAAAAGATACATTTTAACTGAAACTTTGTAACTAAACAGTAACCCCAGGAAGAGAAAGTGAAAAAAAAAAGCAAAAAGAAACAGCTTGCATGTATTTGGATTATTTGATGATCTTCGGATTCTTGGTTATTACATTTAAATGACTAAAATCAATCGGGTGGTTGTTTAAAAATTTATACAATGGCACTACTTCTGGATGAATTGAAAATGGAACTTTAAAAGTATAAAGAAGATGCACAAGAAGGGATGGGTTCTTTTGGCTTCGTTTTTCAATTCTTAGAAATGGAGATCTGGAACTATGAGAAACAACAAGAAAAGACTGCAAAACAAGAAGACTGGGACAAAGAAGAAGCCATCTTTAATGAACAAGTAATTCTATGTGGGGGGGAAGGAAAGGGGAGAAAGAGAATGGAGAATTTAAGACTTAAAAAACAACCAAAGAAAAGAAAAATAATTTGAAAAATAAGTATAATACTGGAAAGCAACAGAAGAGGGGAATACAGAAGAGAGAAATAGAGGTAGAGAGACAAGGGAGAGAGAAGAAGAGAGGGAAGAAGGAAAGGAAAAGAAGTTACAAACGACCAGAACAAGATATAGAGAAACAGGACCTATTTAGAGAAAATGGGTGTAAATTTAACTGAAAAGGGATTCTGTAAAGGTACGTAAGATTGTATTGTTATATTAGTAATAGAAATAACTTTAGAAAATTGGAAACAATGTATGATTAAATGAGGGATAAAATAGTGTAACTTAGTGAAATGTCTGTTAATAACATAAGTGAAATAAAATAAATGAGAAAATTGAATTTGGAAGGGACGGGAACATTTTAATTAGTTAATGTTTTATAAAATATAAGTGAAGGGGGGAATTAATTATGGAAAGCTTATAATTGTTCCCATAGAAGTATGATATTTAATTGAAAAGTAATGTTAAATAAGTTAAGATTTTAATGAATATTAACATTAATGATAGAATTGAATTGGAATGGAATGTGTTGTTTTAATTACATATATTTATATTTTTTTTCTTTTTTTAAGAATATAGTGTGTATTTTAAGAATGTACCAAGCAGAATCCAAATGGAAGTTATGTATTATATTGAATGTTATAACTTTAGGGTATATATTGAAGCCTAAATAAGAGTTAAATGGATAAACTTAAAAGATATAAAGGCGTCATACTCCAATCAGTAACTACGGGAGAAACTTTGTTTAATGAGAAAAGATAATAGATAATTGAAACAGGACAGACAAAAAATATAAATATAATGATTTGAATTGAGATGAGATAATTAAAATAAAATTGAGAAAATTAAAAGAGGGGAGAAGCTATGCAGAAAATGTAAAACAGTAATAGGATATGGAATAGAACATGAAAATGAGCATGAAATTGAATTTGTGTCTGTACGAAGAAATGTAACCCGGGATTACGCTACTTTCAAAAAAGATGTTTTATTTGTATTTTTTTTGTGTGAAAACTCAAAATTTACAAAAAAAAAAAAAGAAGAAAAATGTGATTGGCCATCACACTTATGATAGCCATGGGGTGGAGATTTGGGCAAATAAGCAATTAGCATTTTTGGTGGTTTGAAGGCATCCGTTGCCTGGGCCAGAAGTATTTTTGAGTGATCCGGCTAGTTCCTTTTTTTTTTTCTTCATTTCATTTCTGTCTTGGCTGCCATCCAAAGGGCAATCCACCCAACCAGGGATCAAGAATGGAGCCGTAAGCATCACTAGAAGGAGTTAAAACAAAAACCAAAAAAGCCCAGATCTGCCTCTTCGGTTCTAATGGCTTCCCCCTTGACATGATCAATATGGAGGCGAAGGCTGCGGCAATAAAAATGCAAACGTTTTCCCGAAGAATATTGAAGAGCTTTCAACAAACAAAGTTGTCTTTTTTTTCTTTTTTCTTTTTTTGTAAAAGGGAAGAAAAGAAGAGAATTCTACACATTTCCCAAAGCTGCAAATGAGCTCACTTCAATCAGCCAAATTAAGAGCTCCTTCTACCTCCGGAAAGTCAAATAAACTCATTTTCCTTCTCTCCACTACGGGAGGAGAAAACACAGGAAGCCTTAAAAGGATGAGAGAAAAGCCTGATCACTAAAGAAGAACCACGTTGGGGGAAAAAATGGCAAATTATACAGTAGAGGTATTCCTTAGTTTGCAACAGTTCATTTAGTGACAATTCAAAGATAAAATGGTGCCGAAAAAAGTGAGTGATGGCCGTTTTTCACACTTACGACCATTGTAGCACACACACACACACACACAGAGCTTGGCAACTGACTCACATTTATGATGGTTTCTGTGTCTTGGGGGTCAGGGGGTCACCTTGGGGGAAGCCAGATTCACTTAACAACCATGCTACTAACTTAACTACTGTCGGGATTACTTAACAACGGTGGCAGAAAAGGCTGAAAAATGGGGCAAAATTCACTTAACAAATGTCTCACTTAGCAACAGAAATGTTGGGCTCACTTGTGGTTGTAAGTTGAGGACTATTTGTATGAGGTAAAAGAAGAGATAAGCTCTACTTTAATTACACATTGCATTTGTCATTGACAAAGTGACTTTATTTCTTTCTCTCTCTTCTTTCTTTCTCTCACACACTCTTCTCTCTCTCGCTTCTCTCTCTCTCTTTCACACTCCTTTCCCTTCCTCCCTCCTTCCCTCCCCTTCTCTCTCTCTTGGCTTATTTTTCTGTCATAGCAAAACTGATGGATAAATAGGGAACATTTTCAACTGCACATTTAAGATCTTTTAAGATGATATTGCATTGTAAAGTTTTGGGGTGGGGAAAATGCTTCTGTGCTTGCTGGAAAAATGTGTTTTTTTTTTACAAAAAAAAAATAGAATATTTTCAGTTACAAATCCAAATAGGATTTATACTCTATCTTTGCAACCCGTCTTATCTCAAATTACTTTAGCCTCTCATTCCATCGACAGTAAATGAAACCCATGATTGCGTTTCCCTCCCTCCCAAAAATGCTGATCTGCAAAATTAAGTAGGAGAAATTCAAAGTCTATAGAATATCATCCCTAATGTAGGGCATTCACATGTGCGCTTGATCACGCGCACGCTGGAGGGAATGGAGCGGCAGCTGTATCATTCCTGTTGCAAACATGAATTGCTTCCTTATCTGGGTCGGATGTCAAGATGTCATTTCATAATTGCAATGGAATTGCTCCCATTGGAAGATTCAATGGTGACTGATGTTCTCATGTGGAGATTTCAGCTTGCGACAGCCTGAGTAATTGTTCTCCCAATTAGGAACTGGTGAGCATTTCATTCAGTTTACCTCTTCGGATCAGGTCCAGTTGAGAAATATGAAATATAAATAAATAAATGAAGTCCAGCATGAACGGCTTGGCTTCAGTAATTGTGACTGCTCCCATCCCTGGAGGCTTTTAAGAAGAATCTGGAGAGCCACTTGTCTGAAATGGCATAGAGTCTCCTGCTTGAGCAGGGGGGTGGACTAGAAGACCTCCAAGGTCCCTGCCAACTCTTGTTGTCCTGTTATTCATGTTAGAATGGAGGAGAAGGGTTGTCTGTTGGTCCCCATGTTCAGCCGAGAGAAGTTTCTAAGCAAGACAAAGATTTGTGTGTTTTGTTTTAAAAGGGTTACTTTCAAACTCCTACATCTTCTTCACCCATATTGATGGTGTCGAACGAGAGTTGCCATCTGGGTGCCCAGAAGACACTTTTTTTAAAAATAGCTACATCACGAGTGGTCCTCTTCCCTTAGAATGGCTGGACTTGCTGAATTGGCTAGGGGAAGATCCTACCAAGGCACAATCCCACTGGAATTTAATCAGAAATGTTGCCTTCTTTGTAGAATGCACACTCATCAATGCAAATGCAGTCTTCTCTGCCAGCCTGTCTGATGGATGACTGTTAATTTTAATCCATCATCATCCTTTTAGCCCTTGTCTATCTGCTGCTGGGGGAAGGCATCTTCCACCTGTTCCCAACCCACACACGGTCCCGAGCTTCCTTTGGCCAGTTGGCCCCACCATAGTTGCTGATGTCATCCATCCATCTTGTTTTAGGTCTCTTTCGTGGATGCTTTTGATCCTGTGGGATCCCTTCTGCGATGGCCTTGGTCCTCCTGCCATCAGTTCTTCTGGCTATGTGACCAATTTCAATTCCTGATGGCATAATTTCCTTTTTTCGCTCTCTCTAATCCATGCACAGGTCTTTCTATCTCGTCTTGCGATGCCAAGAGTGTCTCTTCCTGTGGCTCTTTGTGCCACTTGGAACTTTTGTGAGTAGGCTATATCTGGAGAAGATATATTTTTTTTTCCTTTGGTGAGTTGATTAAACCTAACCTGGCTCTTTTTCAGGTTTATTTTCAAACCAAACGGTTCTCCCACTTTGTGTAGCATTAATTACAAAAGGAGAAATACTGAAAACATTTTGAAATTTGGAATTATAAACCGCCATGGTTTAGCAACTGTTTGAAGTTAGGATGGACCTCCTGCCAAAGCTACTTATGACCCAGTTTTGTAGTTCTGTTGCCCCACCCCTCTTCCTCCAAGCAGGCACATATTGCATTTTGAGCACTTGGCAATTGGTCTGCATTTATGACTCCTTACAGCACTCCACAGTCACAATTTGTGACAGTTTTAATGGCAAAAGGCATCTACTTCCGTTTCCCAGCAAAAAAAAACCATAGTAAACAGTGGGTTCACTTAACAGTTAAGGTGCTTGCTTAATGACTGCTGCCTTCACTTAACAACAACTTCAAAAAGGTCATAAAATTGGGTCCTGTCACAACTTACAACTGTAAGTTTAGAACTAGCTGTAACAGGCCAGTCAGAATACCACTATATAATCTGGAATTAGAGCTACAAAATATTTTTCTCCTAAAAGGCAGTCCTCATGAACAAAGAGGCCATTGCTGAATTATATATTAAACAACTACATCTCTCTCTCTCTCTCTCTCTCTCTTTCTCTCTCTCTCTCTCTCTCTCTCTCTCTCTCTCCCTATACCTATACCTACACCTACACCTACACCTACACCTACCTGCCTACCTACCTACCTACCTACCTACCTACCTACATACATACATATATATATATATATATATATATATACACACACACACACATACATATACATACATACATTTGAAAAACATTTCTCTTTAGTTTCCCTTGCAAAGCCTCATTGACAAGCAAAGTGATTTAAACTGCACTTCTGCAGAGAATGTTCCAGCCTAAGGGGCACTGTAATCTTTATTAACATTTTTTTAATTAGCTTTTTTCCAATTAACTGGGTAGGAATATGAAAATTAAGCTATTAAAATACAATCATTCAAATGGAACTTAACTTACTTCAAAGTAAGCATGTGTGGGATTTGAGCCAAACAGTACCATTCCATGCATGAAGACTTAAAAGTAAATCCCATTGATTTACTTCTGGAGGTATACTCCCAGTTGAATACATATAGGATTGTAACTTTAATTGCAGAAATGAAGAAAATGAGGAAGAAGAATGGAAAAGTGGGGAGGAGGAGGAGGAGTGCAGAGTTCTTGGTGTTTTTTGAGCTTGGTTGTTTGCTTGCAGACATTTCATTACCTGTCTAGGTAATGTCATTAATGCTAGAAGAGAGTGGGATTTGTTCTCTGTTTATATACAGTAACTTTCCCTGCCGGTATTGGTGGGGTGTGTGTGTGTGTGATTTTTCACCCTGGTGGTTCTTTGATTAGAATATTGTTTTCTGCTACAATGTTTTTCTGGTATTAATCCCACCTTATCTCACTGTTGATTTATGGAGAAGATGTGTTCTGGTATTTTTGTTTCCTTCTTAGCTTTTTTATTGTGTCTTTTGAATGGTGTGTAAATTTGTTTACCTCTGTGTGTCTATTGATGGCTGATTTGACTTCATGCAAAGCTTTCAGGAATTCCATAACGTTTTTGGAATTAGCTAGGTTTTGGATGCTCACAGTTTCTCAGCTAAAACTATAGTTGAGTCTGTCCATGTATTGTGAGCTTCAAGAGTTTACACCATGTCCCTTGTCTGCTACCTGGTGTTCATGAATGAACTCTGCTAGTCTTCTGCCTGATTGTCCTACACAGTAGCCATTATAGTCTTTGCATTGCACGGCTCCCATTTTTTTTCTTCTTCTTGGGCTAATTTATCTTTTGGTTTCCATGTTTTGGTTTTCAGTTGTGTTGTGTGGTACAGTGATGCTGTGTGGGTAATACAGGAAGCCCTCAACTTAGAGTGACAACTGAGCCCAGCAGTTCTGTTGTCAACCCACTCTACAAACCCTACTTCCTTCAAGCACTGAAGATGTTTCCCAGCATCCACGAGAAAACAACCAAGCTCAGAGAGCACTACAGTTCAACCCTGAACTCTATATAGTCTTTTCTACTGTGTTTCTCCAACAGTACAGCCTCCCCCAATAGGAAGTCCCAGCATGTGTTATAGTCATGAAATGAAATTAAGCCCCTCCCCCCAAATTAAGGCCTACATTAAAACATGCAAAATGGAGGGGAATGGCAGGAGGCTTGCCATTAGGAAGTACTTTTGTTGCACATCCGTATATGGTGCCGCCTGCGTTGACCTCGGCATTGGTGGGGCACTTCGTATCGGGAGACCTTCCGCCACCATTGCTTTCCCTTCTCCCTGTGCTGCCGCGGTGTTTGGAGCAATGCCACGCAATGTTTGGCACAGCCATGCATGGCCAGCCAGGGCTCCTCCCTGCAACTGGAGCCTGGCAGAGACACTCGGCTTCAGGCGCTCCCGTTGCAGCCTTCTCAGGCATCATTCAAGGGCAAAGCCCATTCTTTTAAAAACGAAGCCCTCCTACAGGTACAACAAAGCCTCCCCTGCCCGAGAGGGCAGCCCAACTCCACATGGAGAGGCAAATCTCCTGGGGCCACAGCGCAGGATCGGCCCATCCCGGGAGAAGCGCCCAGCCACCATCCCTGCCTGGCACCAGGCAGAGTGCGGAGAGCTTTGCCTGGGGCACCCAGCGCAGCTGACAGGCAGGGCCCTCCCACCCAGAAGCAGAGCTCTGGCCAAGGCAGAGAGCACCTCCCCGCGGGGCCCTCCGCTCATCCCGCCAGGGCCCTGCCAGAGCCAGGCGGGCTGGGCAGAGCCAGGAAAGAGAGCCGCGGGTGCGTGCCTGCCTGCCAAATGAAAGAGCTGGGTTGACCTGAGCTTGGCTTCCCAAGTCCCTCCAGTCCGACCCCGAAGGGGCCACCAGGAAAGGCCACCCGAGGCAATGATAGAACCCACCCATCCGTGGACAGGGAGGCAAGGTGACAGCCCTCACTGCATCCTCCTCTGAGCTGAGCTGAGCCCCACTGAGTGAGCGCCTCTGCCCGATGCCCATGCTGCTGCAACATTTGGAGCTGCCAGCACATTTGTAGGATGGGGACGGGCTGGGCAAGGGGTGACAAGGAAGGGTGGCTTGGGCTCTCTCCACTGGACCTGCCAGCCAGGGAAGCAGCGTTGCCATCAGTACATTACAGTAAATTACAGTAGAGGTAAAAGAGAATTGTCTCTTAATATTGACAGCAAGCAGTCAATGTTTTCTGCTCTACTGTGTCAAAAAGCTTTATTTATTAACTATGCTCGATATCTCAGAACCTTAAGCTGACTTTGAACTTACAGCCCAAGCTAGCCATGCCAAGATGTGTATCAGGGAATTTCCGATATGGTCCTGCCTGACAAGGAGGACTGAAGAAGAGTCTCTCTAATCTTTGTCCAAGATAAGTCTTATCTTCAGGTCTCCATATTAACCTCTTTTGTGATAAGGTATATTTTCTCGGAGGCAGAGTTATAAAATATAATGGAAGTTTGGCATTCAGAAATCTCCCTTTATCCAGGCAGCGTACTTTATGACCTCACTCTAAAGGACGATTCTGAATAGTGTCCAATAATTGAACAATACACAGTTTAGGATAGACAGTAACTGTCAATACTTGACAATGGAGCTATGGGTACTGGTTGTCACCTTTAAATCCCTTCTTGGCTTGGGCCAGGTTGTCTAAATGGCTGTCTCTTCCCAGTAACTGACTCATTTGATTGTGTGTTGTCACCAGCAGGTTGGAGGGTAACTGTTTTTTATTATTTTATATTGGATGTTTTAATTGTTTGTTAGCAACTCAGTCACTGAGAGTGAGTGGGCGGCAACATAAATATTTAGATAGATAGATAGATAGATAGATAGATAGATAGATAGATAGATAGAGATAGATAGATAGATAGATAGATAGATAGATAGATAGATAGATAGATAGATGATAGATAGATAGAAAGAAAGAAATAAGGAAACTCTTCCAACAGGGTGCTTTGTATTGGGGATAGGGAAGAAGGTAGATATCTACCTACCGACCTATCTAAATCTAAATCTATATCATCTATCTATCTATCTATCTATCTATCTATCTATCTATCTATCTATCTATATCTATATCTATATCTATATCTATATCTATATCATTATCTATCTATCTATCTATCTATCTATCTATCTATCTATCTAATCATCTCAAAAAAAGTTACAAATATTATCATTTTTATTCCAGAAATTATAGACTAATACAACCCTGTGGTTGAGATGCAGTTCAAGGGGATTAATTTGGGGACCAATTTCCATCAAATAAAGGGGCTAGGCAGATAATTCATTTTGGTACACTTACCATTTAATGTTGACATCAACTCTAGGGACAACAGATTGGTCAGCACTGATTTCCATCTCTTGTTCTTAGCCAGGAAAAAATCACTGCAATTCCATAAATCGATGTCGGAACCGTTATCTCAGTTTGCTTTAAGAGAACGTCGTTATCCATTTCCATCTACCTGTAAATTGGCTTTTAATTAAAAGTAAACAAACAAAGTAATGGCATGCAAACTGGATGGTAGAAGGTAGCAAAAAAAAAAAAGTCAGTTTCTAATTTCAAATATTTAGGATTGGTGTTCTACCTTAAGAGGATCTGGAAAGTACACTCAAATTATACAGCACAAATATCCCCTAAAACCACTGCCAGGATAAGTGAGTTTATTTTATCTGAGGTGTAGAGTTAGTTCTGGCAGTTCCTAAGCTCTTTCTGCAAATATGTCCTTGCTCCAAATTCTGCATGAGGCCCAATGTGCAATGTACCATGAGCAAGAAGTAATGAAATTGAATTTTGAGATCTATTCTTGCTGATCCTGGGTATATGCCAAATGCTGCATGTAAATTAAAAACTAGGATGCCCAAAACAGAGGAAAACTGTGAAGTCCCTGATGCTCTCTGAGCTTGGTTGTTTTCTTACAGACGTTTCATTACCAACTAGGTAACATCATCAGGGCTTAGAAGGGAGAGGGATTTGCTCTCTTTCTATATACAAGTGATTTGCTCTATGAGTTGGTGGGAGTGTTTTTGGTACTTGATCAATTGATTCTTTCTCTGAGTTGGTAGTTTCTTGATTGGGGAATTGTCTATTCCTTGATTGTTGGACTCTCAGCTTAGGAAGGAGACAACCTTCAGAAGCCACTTCTAAAAAAGCTTGCCAAGAAAACTAGGGACTTATCCAAACAGTCTGGACAAAATTGACACAAAAAGTTTAATGTTCACCATCTTGCAATTCTATCAATCTCTTCTGTTCTTCTTAATCTTAATCTTAGTATTCGGAACCCTTACAAAAAAAGAACTTAGTAAGTACTGCGTGAATAATGCTAACTTTTTACATTTTGTGCTTTTCACAGCATTACTACAGTAATGCTTGCTGTTTCTATTTATGTTTGTCCTGCCTTGGTTTATGACAGAAATGTGTGTGTGTGTATTTACACTGTAAATTTACCAGCACAATTATACAGTATTGGACATAAATCTTTTAAAAATTAATAGGAAACTTAAGAGACCAAAAGCTAAAGGCAACACTTAACATTCTCTCCTACTAAATAAATCTGTTTAGATTCCACATATGTTTACATCCATTTAGATACCAATTAAAATACCCCAGGGTATGGCTAAAACAGGATATAAAGCATATCTAAGAATTTAAAAGAAATTCGTCTAGGTTTCTGTGGCAACAAATGGAATTGATTTGCTAAAATGAATATTCTCATAGCATCAGCAAGCACCAACAATTTATTTCTCAGATTAATTGTTTCTTTGCTTCCCTCCCCCCCTACATTGGTATAACATGTATGGCTCAAATGTTGGATTTCATGGAGTTGGGAACAAAAAAAAAAAGAACATGGCAACACATGTAGTACCTTGAAAAGATTTTGACAATATTAATTGATTCATCAAAAAAAAGCTAATTGAAAGACAACAGGCCTAAATTGCTTTTGGAGTTTAACATAAAGTGGTTCATTAACTTTAGCCATATGAAATAGCTAGTATTATGAAAGGACATCACCCATTACTGCCCCTCCAGGAAATTATTCACCCATTTTTAACGTAGTTATACAGGAAGTGCCCATTTGGAAATTGCAGTGAATATCCAGATTGGGAAAGGAAGCTGGCAAGAAGTCAATATTGCTTAGATGAAAATGTTGCAAGACTTCTTCAAAGCTGACCATGGAGATAATAAAAGGAGGATAAGATCAGGCTTCCTAATTATAGGTGTGATTCTATGTGAGTTGGATTCTCCGGAGCGATGATGAGGCATAATCTAGATAGTGCAGAAAATCAGATTATAAGGAAGGCTATATCAAAACCAGAATGTAATAATCCCAAAGGAATTTTTCCAAAAAAACCAATTGGATTTTCTTGTTTTTTTTTTCCTTTGAAAAGTGGACTTTCTGGTTTTTCTTTGAAGATGTTTCACTTCTCATCCAAGAAGCTTCTTGGATGAGCAGCAAAACAGCTTCAAAGCAAAACAATTGTTAGATCTGAAGAAGCTTCTTGGATAGGAAATGAAATATTTTCAGAGGAAACAACCAAGAAAGTCCAGTTGCCTTTTGAAAAAGCACCTTTGAGACAACCATGACCTGGATGCCTAAGAATCGGGATGGCTGAGGATGTGGTAGAGAAAACACAAGATTCTCCCTTATGCTGAGTCCATTTCCATCTTCTGCCATTGTGGCTAAACTGACTGGCAGAGATTCTCCCAGTGTTGAGACGTAGATTCTTTCCTTGCACATTTGGAGAAGCAGAAGAAGATTGAAGCCAGGCCATTCTGTGATCTCCAAGAATGAAAGATAAGACTTATGTCCGGCACAGTCTTTCTACTAAGATGTATTGCTGAGCTTGAATAATAGGACCTATGAATGGATCTTTATAGAAGTTGTCAGAATCCCACCAAGTCACTCCATAGCTGAAAAGCATTAGTTCGTAATGCTGTCCAAACAAGTACTCTGAATAAAACACTTCTCCCTTTTTCATCCTTTGGTTGACTTCACAATGCACATGGTAGTGTTGGTTAGGAATTCTAGCTTAATATTGTTTACGAACAATGTCTCTGTCCCCCCCCCCCCCAAAAAAAAAAACAGTGTGGGTAGGAAGTGCAGCAGAGTAAGAAGGAGAAGGAAGAGTATAAGTTGTTCCAACTTCAATGGTTTCAACGTTGTGGTCTGATATCACAAATCCAACATCACAAAACTGAACTTGAATGACCCATATGGAGTTTGATGATATCAGCCAACACTATGTGATCTTCCTGTTCAAGATCACATTGAATTTCTTCAATCCATCCATTATACCTTATTCCCAACATACTCTATGATTTTTGTTTGCTTATTGATATCCCACCTTTACTGTTTTTACAAATAACTCAAGGTGGCAAACATACCCAACACATCTTCCTCCCCCTATTTTCACCATCACCACCACCCTGTGACATATGCTGGGCTGGGAAAGAGGGACTGACTTACCAGTTTCTGGCCTGGTGCCTTAACCACTATACCAAACTGTCTCTCTCTTCTCATTTTAAACAGAATGACACAAAAAGGTAGCCAACGTTAAAATTAAGCCATCATAATATTTCTTTTCCCCTTTTTTGGTGTCCTGTTGAATAATGCAAAAATGAAAACTGAAAGAGCAACACGTTCCTTGTTACAAAAACTACAACTCTTTGGAATATTTGAAAACATGTTTTAGACAAAGAAATTCTTTTTCACACAAACCACGGAGTTTTGTTATTCACAGCAAAGGAAGCCTCCTTCCCATTTTTGACATCCATATTCTGTAATGTTCTTGATGAATGAAGCAGCAAAGGATGCAAACGGAGAAAGACAGGAAGGAGGGAAGAAACACCTCCAATGTGTTATGGCAATATGCAGGAATGCAGGAAAAGGAGGGGTGTCAGTGAAGAACTTTTCATCGACTTCATTTTCACTCAATCCATCACACACTTAATTTTCTCTGAATGCTGAATGTTTTTTCCCAGGAAAAAAAAGAAAGAAAGAGAAAACTATCTACTAATTTGCAAAGACTCGTCAACATGCTTGAGAGAGAAAAAGGAGCCACAAGACTCGCTTGTCTACTTCTTTGACAGTGGAGAAGGATAGTAATTATGCCAGAAAGAAGATGGCTTTTAAAAGTGGATCTCCTTTCACCCCAAACAACAGTAGGAGTTTCTCTGGAACAGTAATCTCACCCAGATGAACGAAACTGTAATTGGGAAATCCACGGGAGACAGAGTACCTGTGCTTTTGGGGGAGGGTGGGTTTATGAGCGTGTAATCAGACTCTGCCTCTCGTGCTGAACTTTCATGCTTTAATTAACTTCTTCCAACAAAGGTTGCAAGCATAAACCCAGCAAATGTTCAGTAACCAAGTGGACGAAGACAAACAGTTAGCAAGGATTCAGCCTCATGCTGGGAATTTGGAAAGGCAGGCAGAGAGATTGTTTTCAGGACCCTGGACAGGGCCAAGGAAGAGAAGGACTTCTTGGCCTGGTGTCTTCTGGGCTTCATTAATGCTGCTTAAGATCCTTCTCCAGCTTCGTACCTTGACTGAGGAATTATTCCAACACAATTAAATGAGCACATTTGCTCTTTCAGCTCCTCCAGAGAAGCAAATTTTCAGCACTGTTACACAGACTAAATGAAATGAGAAATCTTTGAAGTCAACCTTGAAGCTGCAGTTCAGATGATCAGAATGTGGTTCCTGGCCTTTTGCTCAATGTTTTCCCTGACTCACTAAAACATGATCCTGTCCTTCCCTTTCTTTGTCCACCTCTTTGGGATCATGGCTCCTGTCAGTGAAACAAGGATGTAGGCTACCAAGGGCATGTTTCTAATTCTGGATTTGTTTCTAAGGAAACTTATGGACAATGAGGACAATGAAGTCAAGCTATGTGCTCATAACTGCGATTGGTGATCTTACACAATAGATTTTTTTTTCAATTGAAAAAATGAGCCGAAGTTTCATTAAGTCACCAACAGAATCAGTACATTTTGCTATGAAATGGTAGTTTATCTGTATTCAACCAATTCAAGGTTAACTGAACACAGAAGAGAGACAGCTGATAATTGGAGACAGCAAAAATAAGGGGCATTCACACACACACACACACACACACACACACACACACACACACACAAAATGGTATCCCTTGTAATAATCTTTCCATAACTAAGCATTCAGGAGTTTTTGTTGCTGTACCACTAAACACTTTATATGCCACACTATTTATTTCTCTAATGCTACTGTTACTGCCGAATGTCACTCTATGAAGAGATGGGCAGTCTTTAAATATGACAGGTAAATAGAACATAGAATAATAGAGTTGGAAGGGACCTTGGAGGTCTTCTAGTCCAACTTCTCACTCAGGCAGGAGCCCCTATACCATTTCAGACAAATGGTTGTCCAATCTCTTTTTGAAAACCTGCAGTGATGGGCCAGCCACAACTTCTGAAGACAAGTTATTCCAGGGGTTGATTTTTCTCACCATTAGGAAATTTCTCCTTAGTTCTAGCTCCAATCTTTCCTTAGTTTCCATCCATTGTTTCTCATCTTGCCTTTTGGAAAATACCATAGTTTGATCTCTTCATCTTTGTAGGAGCCCCTCAAATATTGGAATACTGCTATCATGTCTCCCCTAGTCCTTCTTTTCATTAGACTAGACATAGCTGTAGCCGTTCTTCATACCTGTTAGCCACCAGCCCTCCAAAAATCAAATGAAGTTTTAGTATTGTATTACAAAAGCCTTCATAAGACCACACTTGGAGTACTGCATCCAGTTCTGGTCATCACAGTATAAAATCTAAATATATTTTGTATATTTTTATATATTTTATATATAAAAAAGATGTTGAGGTGCTGGAAAGAGTGCAGAGAAGAGCTACAAGAATGATTAGGGGCTGAAGGCTAAAGCATATGAAGAAGAATTGCAGGAATTGGGTATGTCTAGTCTAGTCAAAAGAAGGACTATGGATGACATGATAGCAGTCTTCCAGTATTTGAGGGGCTGCCACACAGGGGAGAAGGTCAACTTATTTTCCAAAACACGACAAGAAATAATGGATGGAAACTAATCAAGGAAAGAAGCAACCTAGAACTAAAGAGAAATTTCCTAACAGTGAGAGCAACCAACCACTGGAATAGCTTGTTGTCAGAAGTTGTGGCTGCTCCATCTCTGGAGGGTTTCAAAAAGAGACTGGACAACCATTTGTCTGAAATGGTATAGAGTTTCCTCCTTAAGTAAGGGATTGGACTAGAAGACCTCCAAGGTCCCATTCCATTCTATTTTATGTTCTGTGTTCTACAAATACACCATAAAAACTATCTTTAGTTTTTTGTAAAGACACGTAGAAAGCAATATTGCCTGATCCAGTATGATAACAGCAATTTGTCCATTTATTCCTCATCCTTGGATCTTAAGACGACATCTCTTCGATGAAAATTGGGTAGAGAATGAGCAGTTGAACCTCACTCATAATGAACTTCCACAATTGAAGGTAGATTTAATTCTGGATCTCATCAATCCTAGGATTAAGCACTCAAAGCACTTAGATAATGTAAGCTTATCCTGATATTTTCATGAATCAAGGTCAGCATAAATTACTTAAAAGAATATAACAGAGTCAAAATATTAGTCTAATCAATATGGACACCAGGAGAATAACTTTCAAGGGAAACTTCAATCAAGTCTAATTTAGTTAACAACAGATCATCTAAAAAAACCCTCAACATAAAGCTTTTTAGAAATAAATTTCAGTTTGGAGTTTTTAATTGTATTTATTATGTGTGTTACATAATCATTTCTTGCAATGATCTTAAAAAACATTTTTTTAAGAAAAGAGACCATTATTCATTGAGTATGAATCCCACTGACAGATTCGTAGAAGTGCAAAACTCTTTTCAAAGACTTTTCAAAAATATATCTTGAAGGTATACATTTTGAGGATGTGTTTATAAACAGATTACTTTAAACAGATGGTGCCATTCTATTTACATATAGTAAACACGGTGTAAACATTTTACACATTTCACTGCAGCAAATATATCAGTCAAACAAATCTTATGGAATAAATATACTGTAAAGAAAACAGTTTTCTTTTTCTTGCATTACATTAAAACTTTCTCTGATGTTAATGGACATCAGAAGGATGGGAAATAAATTGTTAATAAGTTGATTAGTTGGTTTACAAACGCACACACACACATACAACCCAACTTCCTAGCTAAAACAAGTTTTAGAGTCAAGCCAGATTGAAGGGGGAGCATCTCAGAAGTTGAAAAGGACAGGATCTCCTCAAGAGATCAAACCAATATAACAAAGTCAGACAGTGGAAACTGAGAGACAAAAGAATGGTCAAGAAAAAATGAGGACACAAATAAAAATAGAGTGTATGGTGGAGTGAATTGGAAACTTCTTTTTAAAAAAGAAGAGAAGAAAAAGAAAGAACAGAAAAGAGAAGCGTAGAATTGCATCAGAAAAGAAATGAGCTGCTGTACACATTTTGGACAGGGAAAAACAAATCTACTTCCCTAAAGGTTTTTCTACCATCTTCCATATTTTCTTTTTTGGAAGGTGTTGCCTAATTTCACTTTGCTTTTTAATCTGAATTACCTCGCATTAAAAAAAAAAGGTTGATGTTTGAGTTCAAACTCATGTCAACAGCAACATTTTCTATTTAGTTATAATATTGTGGAGCACAGTAAGACTTAAAGAATCTCTAAAATCCTTAATGTAGCTCAGAGACCACCAAGGATCCCACAGTTCAGGCCTGAGCTACAAAGATTCTCTTCCATCAGAAGAGAAAGATCTATCCCAAAAATAAAACCTAGCATGTTTTTACGTGTGCACCTAATATAAGCCCTTCCCCCAAAATAAGCCCTACTTAAGAGCCTGTGCAGCTGGCCATCTGCCCATTCACTATGGGTGCTTATGGTGCTGTGCCACAAGGCAAGGTAGGGGAGTGGTGGAGCTGCCTCATGCACTCTGTGCTGGCTTTCCTCAGGGCCCCTACAGCCAGGCCATCCATGCCCTGATACCTGCCTCACAGCGGCAGCATCAGCCACCATGTACAGCAGGAGCCACGTGGCCACCAGGCCACTTCTTCTTCCTCATGGCCACATTGGAGCAAGAGGTTGAGCGGTGTGCTGGTGCCATGGCCGTGAGGTGAGGCAACTGTCGGGGCATGGATGGTCTGGCTGCAGGGGCCCTGAGGTAAGCTGGTACAGGGTGAATGGGGCAAGTCCACCATCCCCCCAACTTCCTGCCTTACTGCAAGCAAGCAGAAGAAGTGGGCCCCCATTCATGAGGGGAAATAAGACCTTCCTGAAAAATAAGCCCTAGTGCTTATTTGGTGGCCCAAAAGAAAATAAGACCTGGTCTTATTTTTGTGGAAATAACTCTGAATGTGAATTCACTCATCAGAAATCAAAATATTTTCACCATAAGGGCAAGAAAAATGGGAGGGAAAATGTAAGTGGTTGAAAAATATTGATGCTTGTTTATTCAATCCCATATTCCCACCCTGCCAAAATTGTTTCGCTAGAAATTCAGAATAGAAATTGCATATTGTTCCTCCTATTGTTGTTGACACAACATCCCACATTCCAGCTGTGGGCTTTAATTGTAAGATTCGTTTTGAAATGAAAACCCTGATACAACCTAGGAAATTTTTTTTTAAAAAAAAAAAATGTCAGTGTGGAACATAATAGAATTGCACTGAGACATTTTCTTTCTTCCATCCATATAAAAATGAGATTTTTCAAAAATATCAGTCACCGTGATTGACAGACATATAGGCAATTTGGCAATCCAGTCCAGAAGAGGAATAATATGTGAACTAGCTTTAAGCAAGCATGAAGTGGCACCTTTTTTTAAAAAAAAATCACAGCTGTACTTTCATCTTTAGTGGATTTTTGGTATAGCACAAAGTAGCTAAATAGGAGAATACTGTTGATTAGATTTAAATTATGTGATGGGCACAATAAGCACGATTTTAGACAGCTTGTGGGTGGAAAGATCTAACAGCATGAATACAGTACAACTACAATTCACATTTTGGATTATTGGTGTAAATATTTGTGTGTGTAAGTGTGTGTGTGTGTTTTCATTTGCTTTCCTCTCATTCTCATTCATCCACAGTAACATCATCATAAAAAAAATGAATGTTACTACCTGCATAAACTGTCCGCACGGCCTCCTGGATAAACCTTGTTTGAGTCTCTCCATATAACTAATCGATTACTATCACTATTGTTATTGTTAATTGCTTATCTTATGGACTCAGACTCTTATGGAAAAGTGAAGCGAAAGATATATATTAAATACAATATTATAATAGCCTACGCGTGTCGTCATAATAACACGAGATGGATCTCAGAGTTAAATTGTCTGGATTTTTTTCCCCTTTTGCTTGGGGTTATGATTTTATTCTCCAGTCTTGCTGTTTTTCTATATATCCTAACAGATGGACTGGAAAGTAATAAGAAATGAGCATTCTTTCAGAATCCCTCATCTATCACCTTATTGAAAAGAAAAGGGATGTGGTAATTAGAGAATGAAGAATATCTTAATTAAGAACATAGCTTAAACCCTAGGATTAGAAGGGCCAACTTTATTAGAATAAAAATCTATGACATTTCTATTTACCCTGTTTCTCTCTCATCCCTCCCTTCCTCCCTCCCTCCCTCTTTCTTTCTTTCTTTCTTTCTTTCTTTCTTTCTTTCTTTCTTTCTTCTTTCTTTCCCTCTTTCCTTCGTTCTTTCTTTCTCCTCCCCTTCCCTTCTTCTCCTCTCTTTTCCTTCCTTCCTTCCTTCCTTCCTTCCTTCCTTCCTTTAAGCTTTGGTATCATTTTTTCAATGCTGCTGCTGTTATATTACTATTGTTAGGGTTAGGGTGACGTTATTTGGTTGGTGGTGTTCCTTCTTTTCAGAAGTTTATATCAGAACTTAGTTTTAATGTGTGCTGTTATATATACAAGTAAATGACCATAAAGGTTATCTTAATCTAATCTAATCTAATCTAATCTAATCTAATCTTGTTTGTTTGTTTGTTTGTTTTGAAGCTATGCATAACTGTATCTACATACTATGTATTTAATTTTGCAGAAAGATGTCATATTCATCTTTGTATAATGTCAGCCTCTGGGATGCATTACAAGGCGCAATCAAGTCAGGGGCTGCCTAATTTTTTTTATTCAATGGTATTTATTTGCAGCTTTGTCTTTAGGATCCATAAAGAACTCACTGAGATAGCAAAGATCATCCTAGTTAGCTAGCTCTGTTCTTCATAGATGTTATGCTGTGAGTCAGTGGTGGGATTCATTTTTTTTTACTAGTGGTTCTGTGGGTGTGGCTTGGTGGGTGTGGCATGGCTTGGTGGGCGTGGCTTGGTGGGCATGGCAGGGGAAGGATATACTGCAAAATCCCCCTTCTCTCCCCACCCCACTAACCTGCTTTCCAGCTCCATTTTCCTGTGCAGGGCAACCAAAGGAGACTCACCCAATCAGCTGGGACTCAATAGGAGACAGAGAAGAGATGGGGTTGGCGGGGCCAGTCAGAGGTGGGATTTGTCGGTTCTCCAAACTACTCAAAATTTCTGCTACCGGTTCTCCAAAACCTGCCGAATACCACCTCTGCTGTGATTGTGTGTACCACCCATATCCAGGGATGGGATCCGACTGGTATAACTACAGGTTCTGTCTATAAGCATCACACGTGAATGTGTGAGTTGCACAAGTTGCGCGAGTGCAATTTATAACCTGCTGAGCAGCCCGGACAGCTGAGCAGCGCTGCATGCAGGTGCGCAGCGGTTGAAAAAGCCCCTTTTTCCTGCTTTTTCAACCGCAGCTGTTCCACACAAAGCAGCTGCAGTTGAAAAAGCAGGAAATAAAGGTCAGGTAAGAGCCCGGGCAGGCAGGCGGGCCACAACAGCAGCAGACATAGAACCGGTTCTATGTCTGCTGCTCTTCGGAGCTACCGGTTCTACAGAGGTGGACAGAACCAGTAGAAACCCATCCCTGCCCATATCAGCCTTCCTTTCCTACATCAAACACATTCAGGATCCCTTGATTAAAAAAGAAAAAAAAAACTAAACAAAACAAGCAAAGCATTAACACGGAATAAATTGAACGTCTAGATATCTTCTAGAAGCCATCAAAAAGCGTGCACGATTTTTATTTCACAGAAAAAAATGTGAGAGCTTTTTTTAAAAAAATCAATATACATATCAATCTCAAAATTAATCCCTCATTTAAGCGAGGAGTAAAGCTCGTTCAAAAGCAATGGAGTTTGGGGTTGAGCTTGCTCTGGATGTGACATCTGCTCCTGTGTCTCTTAAGCCTGGTCCCTTTTCTTTTTGGACTGGTTTCTAAGATTTCAGCTTCTGCCTGGAACCGAATATTGCCTTCCTTTGCCATCTGCAACTCCGAACGGAAGGATTGGATTTGATTGGTAGCTGAGCGTTACAACCATCTGGGACTAATGACCCAGCCTGTACACAGATTTCTCTGGAGCTGAGTTGGGCTTTGAAAAATGCAGACTAGATGGGTTTTTTTTATATGATCTGTATTTTCCCTTCTTTATTGCATTATAGCTATGAATAGTCTTTGGCCTATATAGTGAGAAGGAGCTCTTCCCTCCCCCCTCCCTCCCTCCCTCTCTTCTTCACTCCTTCCTTTCTTTTTCTTCCTTCCACCCTTTCCATTTCCTTCCTTCCTCCTTCCTTCCTCCTTCCTTGCCCCCTCCCTCCCTCCCTTCCTTTCTTCCATCTCTCCATTTCCTTCCTTCCTGCCTCCCTGCCTCCTTTCTTCCTTCTTCCCTCTCACCCTTCCTTCCTCACTTTCCTTCCTTCCTTCCCTCCCTCATTTCTTCCTTCATTTCCTTTCCATTTCTTTCCTTCCATCTTTCCCATTTCCTTTCTTCCTCTCCATTTCTTTCCTTACTATTTGCCTCCTTCCTTCCTTCCTTCCTTCTTTCCTTCCTTCCTTCCTTCCTTCCTTCCTTCCTTCCTTCCTTCCTTCCTTCCT
>NW_020769378.1:4487751-4502875 GCF_900518735.1 Pseudonaja textilis
CCTTCCTTCCTTCCTTCCTTCCTTCCTTCCTTCCTTCCTTCCTTCCTCCCTCTCTCCCTTTCTTTTCCCAATAAAAGATAAGCAAAACGATTGCCCTATGGTGAGCTGGTGAACTCGTCTGTTTGCCCAGGGGGCAGGAAAGTAATCAGGAGGGGAAAGTTGGGTGCTAGAACTGGATGACTACACAGAGCTACTTTCACCTAGCAAGATATGCAAACAAATAAGAGCTTGTAGGTGGGAATTTGTAAGGTACACAATTTGTGCCGCTCTTGACAAAAGAAAGTTGGCTATGGTGTTAGTGAAGAAAGTGGGGAAACAAAATCTGTAAGAGACCCAGTTTGGTTAAAGCATGAGGCAAAAAACCAGGAGGCTGTGACCTTGGGCCAGTCACTCTTTGTCAGACCTGGGAAGGAGGCAATGGTAAACCAATTCAGCAACACCTTGGCAAGAAAACTGCAGGAACTTGGCCAGTGAACAGAAGAAAAAAGGGATAACTTTGAGTTGTAACATGAGGATGTTTTTTTTAAAAAATAAACTATCCTTTACTATTTTCTTTGCAGTTAGCATTTTTTTGAGTAAAGACACATGAATTAGTTGATTTTGACCTTTTCAGTGAGAAGTTAGACTTTCCAAATGTCCTTGGCTGTTCTAGATGCTCCTTTTCTGGGGGCCTATTCACACATTCTATGCACTGCCTATCTTTTAATAATCCAGCATTTTCCTGCTGAAAGTTTTGGTTCCATCCAAAGCAACACTTGACTGGCAGCATATAAAACCTCAGTGGTGTTTGTCATTGTTCTCTCACTTGAGAATGCTAACCAAAGCGCTCTCTCTATAGGGGTTAAAGAACTGACAATATATGAGTGGAGCCGTGCAGCTGAGCCCATGTCCTGCTACTCTGTGTTTGTTAAGCAAACGTTGTTTTTACTTCAGCAAACAAAAATGGGATATTCATGTTCAGCATTTTCTCCAGGCTGCCACTATCGTGGTTCTCCCTGTGTGTTGGTAACAGTTAGTAGAGAAGCACGCCTGACAGGACAACAGTCCTTCAGCATCTTGTTCAGTTAAAGATGAACTGTTGGGATTGTAAGGAGGAAATCTGGGCCAACAGAGGCCATGCATGCATTTCCTGTGCATTAGAGATAGATTCAGTATTTGGATGCATATGCACACGTAAAGGGAGAAAACATTTACTTGTCTAGGATATTTGCAGCAGAGAGGTAGAATGTTGTTTACCAAGAGTTCCTGCTGTGAAGATAACATCCTTGTAGCCCAATGAAATAGCTTCTGTCATTCCCTGGAGTAATTTGAGATGGCAAGAGAGCCTGAGTTGTGCATACATCTCTCTCTTTATCCAGAGGAAGAGAGGGAGAGAGGGTGGGAGAGAGAGAGAGAGGGAGGGAGGGAGAGAGATTTCAATCTTGATGTATTTGTTGCTTGAGTCTACTTTGGTTATTTTCAGAACCAAAAAATAAACAGATCTGACTAAGGAATTTAATATTCTATCTCATTGTTCTTTTTGTTATTGTTGTTGTTGTTATGCAATTGTAATCACCAGGAGCCAAATGGAATTCAGAAGCTATGCTGACTCAGTACTTTGCTTTCAAAGTTACAAATTATAATCCTGACACTATTGACTTGATAATCACTGATCATTTCTGAATCAGTATTCCTATGGGATGCTATATATCATAAGCAGTAACTTTAAAAGATATTTGATCGCGTTCGTGCAGCGCTTATCAAAGCTGTTTTACCAAAGAAAACAAAGAAAATTCTTGATTACAAATACCAAAGAGTTGCCCTCCTTCTCATCTAGACTCCTTTCTTCTAAATCAGAAATGGTTTTGATTAGATTCCTAGAATTCCCTTCCCAACGGTACGCAGCCACTCCAGATTCTCACACAGAATGTAGAACAATAAGGTTGGAAGGAACCTTGGAGGTCTTCAAGTCCGACTACCTGTATAGGATCACCTAAGATCCTATATCATTCCGGACAAATGAACTGTCTATATGAATGAACTTTCTTAGGTTAAAAAAAATGTCAAAAGCTGCAGCACAAAAATACAAAAAGAGTTTGAATGGGAGATCACACTAACTGAACTCTGTAAAAAAAATGATTACAAGAAGGTTAAAATAACCTACTTCCAAATATTCTGCAAAGAAAGTACTCCATGCCTTGACTTCACAGTATGGATCTGCTTGATAAATTATTTCTGAGTACTGACAGATATGTTGTGTTCATTTTTAAAAAATGACTGAACACTTAGAAACATGTCACTGGATGTTAGGGTAAAACAAGGACACTTGGCTTCACAAATATAAGATAAATGATTGTCATAATCTGAATAGAAAGGTCTTCCTATAAACCATTCATGTTCTTGTAGAGGATTTGTCAGACTTCAAAAACCAAGGAAGCCATGCTGGGTTACTTCTAAGCAGTTTGCTTTATGGCTCCTCACATATAGACATGAATCTTGCTGTTAAAAATTCTGTTTTATATAAAGCTCCACAGAGCAAATAAAGAGTACAGTCACTACGTGCTTTACTGCTCAACCATTTTAACTGTAACAGGAAACTAAGAACAAAAGATCATAGAGTATATACCATAGATCCAAACTTGTAAACACTGCCATCTACTGGCTGAATGGTATTATAAATATTGCATAGAAATACATTCCACAATGAATTCAAACACTTGCCAAACTAAAGCAATTACTTGTTTGTGGATAATTCTCAGTCAGGTCACAGTTGCCCCAAAGATGTTTTGCAAAGGGCAGCTAGATTTACTTGTTTTTTCCTTCCCTTGAAAATATTTCACTTCTCATCCAAGAAGCTTCTTCTGTTCTGTTCCAATGAGACTTTTCTAAACTTTGCTGTTTCTCAGCCCTCTGGAATGCAGCCCCTCCCTTCTGAGAATCCAGACTACATTCCACCATATCAACTGAAGGGGAGAAATTGCAGAGACAAGTTTTGAAGGAGCTTTCGAATTCAAATTTGCAGATTCTCACAGAAAAAGAAGTGATTTGAAAATACAGGTAGTGTGCATTCAGAAGACTCTTTATGGAACTTAATGTTCTTCTTTGACCTCAGCATTCCTACCAGCCATGTCAACCAGGGAGCATGCCTCCAGGATTCTTATGACTGTGCAGTGCCCAGCATTCAGTCTATATGGGGTGTTTCTGAGCATACAGGAGTGCAAGGGTAGCACCTCTTTCCCACACTTTAAACCATCTGCATAATTTCTTGGAATCACAGCAGCGACTATATAACCAGCTGCCTTAAGGCACAGATTGTTATCTTTAAAATATCATCCTATCACAAAAAATATAAAAAAAAAATTGAACTGCTAGTGCAACAAAAGGTGATCTGGCAATATGGGGTGGAAGCACAGGTTCATAGCAATGCTTTGAAATCTGTTATATTTTAAGGACCTGGGTTCCTTAAGCACAAGCAAAGCTTCCATTTCAAAGTAGAAATAGCAATAGCACTTAGACTAATATACCACTTCACGGTGTTTTACGGCCCTCTCTAAGCGGTTTACACAGCCAGCCTCTTGCCCCCAACAATCTGGTTCCTCATTTTACCCACCTCGGAAGGACGGAAAGCTGAACCTGGTGGGATTTGAACTGCCAAATTGCAGGCAGCCGATAAACCTGTATTGTTCAACTGGACCATAATGTTTTATTAAGAGTTAAGTATAAACATGATCCCTATCAATGCTGCTAGTATATTTTTAATAATAGGGCCATTCTGGAATCTGAAAGAAAAAAAAAAAACCCTCCATGCAAATTTACAGGCAGGCGGACAAGCAGATATCTAGCACACACATCTGGTGTGCCACTATATGCATCAGTCTGTAATATTAGCCATTTTGCTATATGACCTATTGTAAAATATGCACTATATAATTGTTATATGCATATGGATTTTCTTAAGGGGCATTTGAGCCTATGAACTATGAACAGTGTGAGATGTGAAGCATTTATACCAAAAGGACCTCCCTTCCTAAAAGCTACTGATCCTCAAACAATTCAGTCTGTTTCAGGTTTAAAATCTTGGGGTGGGGGGAGGGGAGGTATATTTTATATGAGTAAAACAAGCATGTAAGCAAACCAAACAAACTTCAACAAACTAAGTACTGATTCTTTAAAAAATCCAGCAGTTTTTCTTTTTATCCAATAAATATACAGTATTAGTGTGACCCAATGTCTGAACCACATTTTTTTTTACTCACTACTCAGAACCATAGCAGCCCATTATTCTTGTATGCCCTGGAGTCCTGTAGATGCATTAGGAATACAAATCACAGAATTTCCTATCAGCATGGCCCAAAGTAAAATGGGATACAGTTGTAGAACGTGTTCAGAATTTCCTTAAAGATCATTACAAGCTCCATAATCTTGTACAATATTGGAGTGGGTAATATCATATACAATTCAAACCGCAGCTGTGCTTGTGTTCAGTTTGCGTGTGGGTGGAAGTGTTTCATTGTAAATTGGCCTTCTTTTCATCTATCTCTTCTCCTTGTTCTCCACGCCAGGTTGCTTGGAGATGTCGAATATGTGCAACACATATGATGAACGGAAGCACCTCCTGCCTGCCTGCATGCCTTGATTGTCTCTGTGAAAACAGAGGAGCCGGTGAATTTCGCAAGTGATATATATGCAGATCATAAGAGAGGAAGGGAGGGAAGAACCGAGTGAGCAAAATCTCCTATTACAAACACTTCATACCAACGTCAGCGCTGTCCTTGGTGCTGATGCTTAAGCATCTCTCAGCACTACCAATGTCATGGGTAAGCCACAGTTTTCCTTGGCTATCATGCTAAGAAAATGCCAGATCTCCATCTTTGGCATTTTAAACACATTTAGAAATACATCAACAAATTGGAAATAGTTTCTGGAAGATTCTTGAACGTTTCCTTTTTTTTTTTTTTCTCGATATCTATCATAATGAATAATCATAAATGTAATGTATTTTTTTATAAAGAGGTATCTAATTTTTTTTTTAGAAAAACAATAAGAAAATGGAAACTAGTGCAAGTACACTAATGATTAGCAGATTTAATTCAGAAGGTTTGACCTGGAGGTTATCAAGCTTCCTCAAACACTTCGAAGAACCAGATGAAATATAATTAGGACTATCATACCTGGATTGCAAATTATATCCGACCATAGGATGGAGCCAAGAGTTAGAAAGTCCATGTCTCTTTTCTGCCATCTAGTGGTCTTCTGGAGTATTGAGTGCAATGGTTCTATTAAAGCTGGGCCCGCAATGCCAAACCTCTTATGGTCTCCCTAAATTTCTTGGTCTCCCTAGATTTCAGTTTATGTACCTCAATGGTTCTCACTCTGCAAAGAAAAAAAAAGAAGGTGAGATATCTGAAGCGATGTGTTTTTTTCTTCTTTTTCTTTCATCAGATCTCCTTGGCTACAAATTTCTTCTGAAGGCATGCTTCTCTTTATGATCTCAGGACATTCCAGAGGTGTCTGCTTTCTTTTTCTGCAGCAGAAATGAGTTCCTTGGGGGTGTTTAATTTCAAAAGCTGATGTTAAAAATTCAACAGGCAATTGAAATATTCAAAGGCACTCCTATTAAAACCCAAACAGGAACCTAAAATGATTTCAGAGACATGTTTTACAGCAAATTATGCAGTTTGACCCTCACTGATGACTAAAGATAAGTAGATGAGAGCCCACCAGAAAATCTGACTACTTCAACTGGAAACTATGAAACAAAACTGAAAAGTGAAAATAATGTTGCAGGAAGAAGGAAGGGCAAACCACCTATAAGAAACTCCCTAGCAACGTTCATAAAGTCCCTGGGAGTCTATTTAGTGATTTGACAATATCAAATCAATCAATAAACATTACATTATATTTTCAAAGCATATTTTACCCTCTTAGTATCCTTTTACATACTTGTTTCTAGGTGCACATTTTTATTCCAAAAATTCTAAACAATGCCACAATAATATTTAATTGCCAAGCAGGAAAAGTAGGTATTGAGACATAAAGTTACATGAAATTATCCTCATGATTAGTTTCCAATTTCCTGACTCTCAGATTATTGTTTGTTTATTGGTTTTTTTAAGTTGTCATAGATAAACATGATACTCATATCTAGTCACTGTGATATGACTCTGCCTATATATCAATCTAGAGTCCTTGAGTCCCAGCCCAAAGGCAAATGGAAAATAAGGAAAGGAATAAGAAGGATTTTTCTGAAATATCCTTCTTATTCCTTTCCTTATTTTTATCTGCTATAAAAAAATGTAAAGATGACCCCCAATAAGATTGACTTGCAACCCCTGCAAGATTGACTTGACCCTCAAATGACTCCTGGAGACTTCCATTGGTGAACAGATTGCCCTAGAAGCTGTCCCCACATAACCCTTGGGAGATGGTCTACAGGCCAGAATACACCAAATACTTGAGGTGACCTAAGATGATATCTAGAGGCTTGGGTTAACCCCCAAATTAACCCTCCAAGCTTGAGTTAACCCCCCAATTTTTATTGGAATATTTCATTAACACCAAAATAACCCCCTATCATTTTTCTCCCATTTCTAGTTTTCTTCCACCTTTTTGTATTTTAGCTTTCTTTCTTTCTTTCTTTTTCTTTCTTTCTTTCTTTCTTTCTTTCTTTCTTTCTTTCTTTCTTTCTGCTTTCTTTTTTCTTTCTTCCTTCCTTCCTTCCGTTCTTTCCTTCCTTCCTTCCTTGCCTCTCTCTCTCTCTCGTTCCCTCCCTTTTTATTTTAGTTTCCTTCTTTCCTTCCTTCCTTCCCTGCCTCTCTCCCTTTCTCCCTTTATATTTTAGTTTGTAAAACTTTCAATAACATATTTCCGTCCTTCCTGTTCTCCCTCCCTCCCTTCTTTTTTTAAGTTTGCATTCATTTGACTCTCGTTTGTAAAACTTTCAGTAACATTATATTTTTAAAATGATGCTTTGTGAACCAGCCTGGATGACTAAATTAAGTTTGGGAAAGGTGACAGACCATCCAAAGAAAATCCAGATCCAGAGGAGGAACAAAGCATTTTAGAATTCTTTGTAACTTTCCATTGCAAGGCCATTCGATTTGGCAAGCATCCCATTTTTCAAACTGGGGAATTTTAGGACTGATAAATATTGGAAGAAAAAGTCATTCCATTACAAAATGGACAGGGTAAGCACCTGCCTTTGCAGAAGGGGAAGGTGGCTTCAGTAATGTAAATGCCTCTAAATTCTCTCCAAATTAAGATATATGAGGAAAAATAAATGTGACCCACAGAAAGGACTCTGGCAGGCAAAGTATAGCCTCCAGCTGCAGTTCCTTTTTTCATTCCTTTCCTAGATTGAAATCTGGGCAACTTAAGGTTGTTATTTTAAAGGGCTGATTCAATAAATGGCACCTTCTTTTTAACTTTCTGTTTTTCAGCAGCAGTAACGCTGCTCCGTATTATATAGAAATTGCCCTAAGGGGGAAATAATTTTTGCTTTGTGTGTACAATCCTTTCCCAGTTTTTGGAAACAGTTACATTGCTGGACTCAGATAACAATATCAGCATCAATAAAGTCTCTGCTACTGTTTATGATTATGAATGTATGTATGTATGTATGCATATTCGTATGCATATGTATACACACACGCGTGTGTGTGTGCGTGTTGTTTGTATTTATATGTATATGTGTGTTAGGGAGAAATGCTGATCTCTTTGTTTTGTTGCTTTTGCACAAGGCAGCCATCCCTTGGTCAGTGCATAAATTAATCAACTTCCCATGCTTCACTTTAATGATATTTCAATCAAAGCCATCAAATCTACCTTGAAGCAAAAGGTTGAATTGAGGTCCCACTTCCCTTCAACCTGATGTATCAAAGTTCCTAGGTTGCTCCAATCCTTCTGAGAATGGCCTGGGCACACACAGAGGTGCCTTTCCACCAGAAGGAAATGAATAGCTATCTCACCATCCTGCTTCCTTTGTCCAACCTCTTTAAACAGGAGGTTGGATTAGAAGACTTCCAAGGTCTATTCTGGAATATTCTGATGAGCTTCTGGATGATGACAGACGATAACCATTGGACTGTGGCTCAGAAGAACCAATAGAGGCAGAATTCCTGACTTTAGAAGATAAGATGGACCAAGATATGTTCATTGAAACTACTACATTTATGTGGAGGGCATCCTGCCCTCCATTCCCATGGTCTAGGAACCCCTGGACCACAATTTACTTTGGAGCAATCCCTAAGCATTTCGAAGATTGAAAACAATGAACCGAAGAAACTTCTTGGATGAGAAACAAGATGTTTTCAAAGAGCGGGGAGAAAACCCTAAGAAAGTCCACTTGCCTTTTGGAAAAAGCACCTTAGGGACAACCATGACCTGGATGAATGAACATCTCCATAAACATTGAAAGCAGCCCTTTGAAAACATTTGGAGTAATTGCATTGCAGCTATCCTACCTGAAAAGAAGACATGCCTTGGATAGGTTTTATTAGGAATTTTTTCAGTCAATTTCACATCATTTTGTGTGTGAAACAGAAATGATTGACCCAAGACTGTTTGCAGGAAATGTTAGCAGTGGCCAATTAAGCTGAAGATTACTGAGACAGGACAGCTGCCTAGAGAGTTACAATCTTTTGCCAATTCCTGAGAGTAGTAGCTTCTGATGATGTTCGGATTTCTAGTGACTACTTCCGACTTATATGTAGAAAACCAATAATATGCTTTCTTTTTCTTTTAATGATCCTGTAATCCCTTGCATCAGGGTGGAGTCAGGGAGACTGAATGGAGCTGAGCGTTTACTGGCCGGATGCTCTTCCTGATGCCTACATGGAGTTCACAGCAGACAATTACTCATTGCAGCTAGAGAGAGAAATATCTGCCTAGGATCGAACTCACAACCTCCTGATTGTGATGTGAGAGCTCCACCTCTAGGCCACCATTAAAATCCTCATAACCACTTTAAAAAGATGTAGCAATAATATACTATGTACCTACCATTCCTGACCCAAACAAATTGAAACTTACATATAAAAGAAAACAAATGGGGAAAGATAGAAACAAAGAAAGATAAAAATATAAAGAAATGACTTCTAGACAATTTTAGTTAAAAGTATAATTTATAAGTTATAGTACAATTAGTTAAAAAGCAGTTATATTTTAACCCCCCCTCTCTCTAGCATGACATCATGATTCTCATATTTCTATAATTTATCCTGCCTAATCATCATCTTGCCCACCTAGCAGTTTGAAAGCATGCAAATGTGAGTACATAAATAGGTACCACCTTGGTGGGAAGATAACAGCATTCCATGTGCCTTTGGTGTACAGTCATGCTGGCCACATGACCATGCAAGGGTCTTCGGACACTGCTGTCTCCCTTGGCCAAGAAATGGAGATGAGCACCATGTCCTAAAGTCAGGCACAACTGGACAAGAAACCCTTTACCTTTTTAATCTTATGTAGCTTTTTCTCTGGTAATATCACACTACTAACTAGAGCATACAAAACATTTGCTAGACCTATACTCGAATGCAGCTCATCAGTCTGGAACCCACATTATGTATCTGATATTAACACAGTTGAGAAAGTCCAGAAATATTTCACAAGAAGAGTTCTCCACTCCTCTACTCGTTGCAGAATACCTTATGCCACCAGACTTGAAATTCTAGATCTAGAAAACCTTGAATTACGCCGTCTTCGATCTGATCTAAGTATGGTATATAAAATCATACATTGCAATGATTTACCTGTCAAAGAATACTTCAGCTTCAACCATAACAACACAAGAGCACACAATAGATACAAACTCAAGGTTAATTGCACCAAACTTGATTGCAGGAAATATGGAATACTCTACCTGACTCTGTGGTTTCTTCCCCAAACCCCCAAAATTTTAACCTTAGACTGTCTACTGTTGACCTCACCCTTTTCCTAAGAGGTCTATAGGGGGCGTGCATAAGCACACCAATGTGCCTACCATCCCTATCCTATTGTTTCTTTTCTTTTCTTTTTATTTGTCTTATATGTATCCATGTATTCATAAGTATGAAGATAATTATACCTATTATCTTGTAAACAATTGACAAAAATAAATAAATAAAATAAAAAATAAAGTGTCAATAGTAAACATAGTTATCAGTCTGAGTATTATTCCAGCAAGACCAATTAATGCTTCAATCATAGCTTCATGATCCCTACTTACAAAATGAATTTAACCACTGTTTGTAAGCACCCCATTTTAGTTAGCTCTTCTCCAAGGTTCTTTACAGATGTTCTGACACATAATGTGCTCAAAAGTAATTTTGTGATGATTAATATAGAAAAAAATGATAGACATGGGAATTGGGGACAAGTTTGTGAAGTTCTCAGGGCAATGGTTTTGGAAGTGGTTTAACATCACTTCATAGGGCAGAGAGAATGGAAACACCCCAAGTCAACCACCTGGATCCATAGCTAAGACAGACTGGAACTGTAGCCATGCTGTCCATTCAGATTTACAGTTTTGGCAGACAAGACAATTTCCCTTCATCTCTACAGTGGAAAAATAATAAGAAATATAAACCTCAAAGGCAATGAAATAAAGGAAACCAATATCTGGTTACAGGGTTTGAAAAAAAAAAAGGATTCTGCGAGAAAGGAACAAGTAAAACCTGGGTATGAAATGAATTGGAACTGAATTTATTTGCATTGAGAATTGAACACAATTCACTCAGTAAGAAGACAAAGAACACTGGATGAACAATAGAAAATAGAACAACTCCCCCAAACATTTATGTATCTTTTAAAAAAAATGTGCTTCTGTTGTTCAGCTCTCAATCACATTTATTTTCCCTTAACACAATTAACAAGATTCTTTCTACCTCCTCGGTTTTGGTTATTTATTAAATGTGCTAACCATTCAAATGTATTCAGAAGTTCAGTGGGATTTATTCCCAACTGAGTAGAAGATTGCAGCCTATATCCTTCTTGTAAAAGGATATTTCCCTTACATATAATCTTATTTAGGGGATAATTTTTACAACTTAGCATGACAATGTTGCAGAATAACAAACAGTGCATACATTCTGGATCAAAAGAGCTCACTGATTGGATTCAGATTTAGTTCTGCTTAGGGTAGATCTTTAGTAATGGACGGGACTTGATTTAGTCACAACTAATTGGCCCATTGATTTCAATCAATCCGCTGAAACATGGCGAATTTGAATCCATTGTTTCTTTCAGGCAGTGTAAGAACTTGTCTATCCCATTGAATTTATGTAAATGACTTTTCATCTGACTTTTGTGTATTGTTTCAATAGAATCATAGGACCTGTTCATCAAAATATTCATCAAAGTCTTCATATTCAGCTCCTGTTCAGTGTGGAAATTCATTCTTGGTAGCTGGATACCCTTTTGTCACTGTTCAAATGGTTGTCAAAACTAATGTTATGAGAGCTAAACTCTTCCTGGTTATAAAATAATTTCTCCTTCTCCGCCTCCTCTTTCTTCTCCTCCTCTTTTTTCTTCCTCCTCCTCCTCCTCCTCCTCTTCATCCCCTCCTTCTCCTCCTCCTCCTCCATCTACTTCCTCCTCCTCCTCCTCCATCTCTTCCTTCTTCTCCTCCTCCTCCATCTACTTCCTCCTCTCTCTTCCCTTCCCTCTCTTCCCTGAACAACTAAGATGACCTTCATGCCTTTGGGGACCCTTCTAGGAAATATATAATGAAATATGAAAAAAAATGTGTGTTTTTTACTCACCTGTCTCAAGAACACCTCCTCACCATGAAGACATAGCCCTGCAGTGTTTTGGGGAGGGCAGGTTTGTTAGAATATAGCAAAAATATCTACAAAAAATTGAAATAATGCATTTCGGAATACATTTCTGTTCAAAATAACTTTCATCACAATCTATTGATTGTTTCTTTTATGTAACCTGGACAGAAATGCAGCATTAAGTGTAGATATTAGAAGGCCAATTTATCATTGCAAACATAAATTGAAAAAGTAATGGTCAAGAATAAGAATTATAATGCATGAATAAGATTCTGTGGAACACGCATGTCTCCTCACCCACTAATTTCCAAAACATCTTAGAGATTCACCTCAAACTCTGCTAAGGTTTTGTGGGCTGAGATGAATATCAGATTTTTTTAGGACTTGGTAATTCTTCATTGCTGCCAGAAACCAGTCTGACATGATATGCACCTTCTATAAATCAGATTTCAAATCAGTTCTCCTGTTCTGCACAGTTCCTCTTGAATCCCTTCCTGGTTTGACAAATTTGACTCATTTTTACATAAAGAGAAAATGGGTGACTGTCCTTTGTCTACCAGATACTCTACTTTGATTATCATTTTTCATTCTTGACTTTACCTCTAAGCAACAGTAGAATCTATAGAATCTCTTCTTCTTACAGGCTGCCCTGAAAAGTAATTTTATCCAAAGGCTCTGAAAGAAGCTAGACAGAAAATTCCTTCTGTGTAGAGTCACACCATAAAAAGCTAAAGCTTTCTCTTGTCCAGTTGTGTACTGACTCTTGGGATAGTGCTCATCTCTATTTTTCAGCCAAGGGAGCCAGTAGTGCCTGAACATGCTACTGCTGCCATGACTATATGTCAAGGTGCACAGAATGCTGTTACTTTTCCACCAAAGTGGTACCTATTTATCTACTTGCATTTGCATACTTTCGAATGGCTAGTGTTGTGGCCCACTGGTGGCTGACGGAGCTGGCAGCAGAGTCAGACAGTAGTGAGGAGGTTGGGGAGGAACCTGGGCCAGTCCTGGAGGCTGAAGAAGGCTCGGACAAGGGCTCTGCATCAGAGGCAGGGATGGGCCAGGGCAGGTTGGCAGTCAGCAGCTGCCTTTGGGCTCAGACAGCAGTGAGGCGGGGGAGCTTCTGGAACCAGTTCCCAGCCTATGCATGTGCAGAGCTACCAAAAGGAAGGAACAATTAAGAACTCAGGGTCGATGTGGGAGCAAGGCCACAGGTGGAAGGTGAATGGTCCCTCCCATAGGGATTAAGAGAGGAAGAAAAGGGGAGGGGGCTTTTGCAGGAAACAACAAGTTAATTCGTTCATTTGTTCCAGCCTTGTGGAGATTTGTCTGTGTAACCAGCCCTTCCCTGTCAGCACTGTGTGTGGGACTATTTACCGGGCAGCTTTCCAAGATTGATAAGGTCTGGACTACTTAGTATAAACAGATCAAACAGATAATCAGAGTTGGAAGGGACCTTTTAGGTCATCTAGTCCAACCCCCCACCCAAGTGGGAGACCCTACACCATTTCTGACAAATGGCAGTCCAATTTCTTCTTGAAAGTCTCCAGTGATGGCGCTCCCATGACTTCCGAGGACAAGGTGTTCCGTTGGTTGATCGTTCTCACTGTCAGAAAGTTTCTCCTCGTTTCCAGGTTAAATCTCTCCTTGTTCAGTTTCCATCCAAGTATACCTTTGCAAGACTGTTTACCAAGCTGTTGGCTAAATGTGAATGCGCTAAATTCTCATTAATTTTAATAAAAGAGTTTTGGCAGGACTCAGAGTTGGCTTAGTGCTTTTGGAGGAAGCCTAGGGCAGAACAGCTAGTTTGGCAGGAGCTGAGGCCAGGACGGGAGCTCACCCCATCATGCAGTTTTAAAACGGCACATATTTTCCTCGCTTATGGAATGTTCATTATCTAGGATCCATACCTACCTCTTGAGAAGAATGAATTCCAAAAAAGTGGAACCACTTATGGAAAAGATATATTATTCTCCTCAGTTCTGCATAGATTCCATTTGGTCAAGGTAGTTTTGCCTGAAACAACCTATACGCCATTAAGGATTTTGGAAGGAATGACCATCACTTTGAAGTGGGACCAAAAATCTACTCTTACATGCTTTTATTTCTGTTTCTTATGGCTTATTGAAAGTTTTTGGGAGGGCAAATCCAAGGGTTCCTTATGAACCAGAGATAACTGATGTGCTCCAGGCTGTAGGAATCAAAAGCCTGAGGAGATAACTGAAGATAATAAGGATCTTTGGTTAACTTCTTGTTTTTCTCTGCTTCCGTGGATTTACTGAAATGCCGCTCCAGCATCAAGTGACACCTAGATCAATTGTGCCTCAGCAGTGTCATAATTCTGACTGTCCTTCAAATATAACCATACTCAACAGCAGTGAAATCCGTCATAAATATGAGTCAGTTGCCAGGCATCTGAATTTTGATCACGTGTCTGTGGGGGATGCAGGAATGATCATAAGTGTGAAAAATGGGTCATAAGTCACTTTTTTCAGTGTAACTTTTTTCATTGTAACTTTGAATGGCCACTAAATGAATTGTTGTAAGTCCAGGACTATCTGTGTATGGTTTTGTAGGTATTTCTAACACAATACAGTGAAAAAAAGGTCATAAAAATGGGTCAAAATTCACTTAACGATGGTTTCGCTTAGCAAGAGAAATTTTGGGCTCCGTTCTCGTCATACGTCAAGGATTACCTGTTCACATAATTCATCTCCAAGAAAGTGTTTAGGGCACAGAGAGTTCCATTTAAAGACAAATTGGTTTTTGCAACTCAGTTTTCGGTGTACTGAGAAGTAAATTGCATTTATTTTTTTGGACAGGCTTTGCTTCCAAGGGAAGATGCATAATATGGCCAGGTTAAAGTTCTGTCCGCTTTTACTGTGACATTCCTTGAATTAAACCACTTGGGAATGATTTTTTTTTTTAAAGTCAATTGTAAATATCTGGATGGATGTTTGTGAACTCTTCAAAAACTTGTTTTTAGGAGGGATCATAAGTTAAACAGCATATCATGTAAATGCCAAAAGCTGATGAATTCTTTCCCCCATTTTTTTACAGAAAAAAACAGTCCTATTTCTAGTGCTGTAATAACAGCTTTGTACTTGGATTTGGATAGATAGATAGATAGATAGATAGATAGATAGATAGATAGATAGATAGATAGATAGATAGACAGATGATAGATAGATAGATAGATAGATAGATAGATAGATAGATGATAGACAGACAGACAGACAGATAGATAGATAGATAGATGATAGATGATAGATTGATAGATAGATGATAGATAGATGATAGATAGATAGATAGATAGATAGATAGATAGATAGATAGATAGATGATAGATAGATAGATAGATAGATAGATAGATAGATAGATAGATAGAT
>NW_020769378.1:4502885-4515831 GCF_900518735.1 Pseudonaja textilis
ATAGATAGATAGATAGATAGATAGATAGATAGATAGATAGATAGATAATGGATAGATAGATAGACAGACATATATACATATACATATATATATATACACACACACACACACACACACACATATATATATACACACACATATATATACGCATACATACACATACATATATATAGATTTATACACACACACATAAATAAATATACATATCTATATATTCTACATTCTAACAATTGCCTTTTTCCCCCTCCACAACGATTAAGACAAATATTTACCTGTGCAATTAGTATCTGTTTCCCCCTCTGTATTATTTGCCAGTAAACATTTTAAAAAATTAGCATTTAAAAAGGAAACAAAAGGATAAGACAATAAAAGAAGTTAAAGAGCTTGGTAATCTAGTCACGAAAACCTATTTTTTGGCCCGGTGTAAAAAATATCAGGCATTTAGCAACAGTCTTTTAATATGGATTCCTGTAAATTCTTATTGAGCCAACTGACCATGTCAGCCTGAGGGGGGAAAAATTATTAAGAACTATCAATTTTTTAATAGCAAACTCAAAAAATACCTCTATTGTTCTCTGCCTGTACAGATATTTCTTGACTTATGTCCACAATTGAGCCAGAAATCTCTTTGCTAAGTGAGACATTTGAGTTTTGTCCCCTTTTATGACCTTTCTTGCCACCATTGTTAAGTGAATCACTGTCGTTCTTAGGTTAGTCACATGGCTGCTAAGTGGATCCAGCTTCCCCATTGACTTTGCTTGTCAGAAGGTCGCAAAAGGGGAATCATGTAACTTCAGGAGGCTGCGAGCATCATAAATGCAAGTCAGTTGCCGAGCATGTGAATTTGGATCACGTGACCTTGGGGATGCTCTCATAACGGTCATAGGTGTGAAAAATGGTCGTAAGACACATTTTTCAATGCCGTTGTACTATGGTCGCTAAATGAATTGTGGTAAGCCACGGGCTGCCTGTATTTTGCAATGTAAAGAGGCCAGAGTTTGTTTTGAAGAATTTTTAAATGAACCGCGGTGGCGCAGTGGTCAGAGTGCAGTACTGCAGGCTACTTCGGCTAACTGCTGGCTGCCTGCAGTTTGGCAGTTCGAATCTCACTCAGCTCCAGGTTGACTCAGCCTTCTATCCTTTCAAGGTCAGTAAAATGAGGACCCAGATTGTTAGGGACAATAATGCTGATTCCGTAAACCACTTAGTCTAAGAGCTATTGCTATCTTCCTTCCTTCCTTCCTTCCTTCCTTCCTTCCTTCCTTCCTTCCTTCCTTCCTTCCTTCCTTCCTTCCTTCCTTCCTTGTAGTTAGAATGCAGTATTGCAGGAAAGCTCTGCCCAGTGCCAGGAGTTTGATTCTGACTGCTTCAAAGTTGACTCAGCCTTCCATCCTTCCAAGGTCGGCAAAACGAGGACCCAGGTTGTTTAGGGGCAATAATGCTGACTCTGTAAACCACTTGGAGAGGGCTGCAAAGCACTGTGAAGTGGTATATAAGTCTAAGGGCTATTGCTAGTGCTAGGTCTCTCCAGCACCACTACCTAAAAAAATGATCCAATGAGCCAGGCAAAGAGATGGCTGGACATGAATTCTGCGATAAAAGGAAAATGGACAGTTCTGATCACCGCTTTCATCCTCTCCTAAATCTGTTCTGATCTTTCTAATTCCCTGTTACTGTGCCTCCACACCCCACTTTTCAAATCTTTCCACGATGGAGAAAAATATAGTTAATAGCCAATACGATTAAATGTCAGGCTATGAAAAATGAGAGTCAGGATTGTGAAGACAAATGAAATAGCAGAAGATGGTGCAGACAAGAAAGCCATCCAAATTATGCAAATGTATTCACACGGGCACACATGCACACACGCACACGCACACACACACACACACACACACATTCCGAGTCCAATAGAGGAGACTATTTTCATTTAAGAAAGCGAACAGGAAATGGATACAGATTAGCTCAGTTTAAGGTTTACACAATAGATATTTATTTGTTAAATTGTTTTTACAGATGTTAGAGCCAAGTAGGAGATGGCTCTAAACAGCTCAGGAAGATGTAAAATAAGCCTTTAAATTCTCATGTTCAGGAAGAAAAGACCATCCTTAGGTAGGTCCTCCTAGAATCTGATTAATTAATCCTGCAGTTTTTTCAGCTATCATAAAACTTAGAGAAAGAACTTTGCACAATGTCACATTCTCTCTCTCTCTCTCTCCTCTCCTCTCCCTCCTTGGTTTTCAATGTCCTTATGAGGCATATTCCAGTAAATAATTCAAAAAAATCAATTGACAGAAATATGGACAGGCAATAGGTGAAATGGATAGAAGCTAGACAGATAGATATATTAGAGAGATAATGAATAATCAAAAATTAATAAAAAGACAGACAGACAGGTAGATAGAAGATGCATAACAGGAAGAGATAGCTAGACAGACAGATATATTAGAGAGATAATGAATAATAGAAAAATTAATAAAAAGTCACACACAGAGAGAGAGAGAGAGAATAGATGAATAACAGGAAGGGATATCTAGATAGATGGATAAATAGGCAGAAACAGACAATATCAGACAGAAAGATTATATAGATAGTTGGTGATAGATAGATAGATGATAGATATAGATAGATAATCTTTATTATGGCTAAATAATTAAACATTCAAAATGTTTCATTGTCTGAATACGGTACATAAATTAAACAGTAACTAAAGACAACAGAAGATTATCTAGAGCAATCAACACGGGGGGGATCTGTTGTTTCTCTGACATATTGATGAATCTTCTTGAATGTTTTCAATTTTAGTGACACATAACTTTAAATGAGCTCTTTCAATTATTTTTCCAATTCAAATTTTGAGAAGTAATCAGCATCAGCAAAATTTTCAAAACCTGAGTTTTGTTTTTAATGCTGTAATGGAAATTTAAAAAGTGAACATTTTTTTTAGTGCATTGTGGAGGTCATTCGTGCATTTTAGTACTAGTAAAGGACAATATTTATAGCCCAGGGTTGACAGGAGGGCTCCTTCTTGCTTTCTGAACTGGGTTGTTCTTTTGCAGACATTTCATGACCCAAACTAGGTATCATCATCATCAGTGCCAGTCTCGTTTGGGTCATGAAACTTCTGCAAGAAAACAAGCAAGATCTGAGATTGCCGAGGACCCCACATGCATTTTAGTGCTAAGCAGATGGTACTAAGAAAAGGTGAGATGGATAATTTGGTTTATTGTGCTGAAGATTGTGCCCCAAAAGGAGGTGGGGCCCCCAAAATATGAAGATTATGAAAATAGCAAACAAGTGGAGTTCCTCCATTGAAGAATACAAAAGAATCTCTTACTTACATTCCAGAACAAATAAAATAGATATTTTGTCTTGAGCTGTGGCCACCCAGACAGAAGGACAGAGAAGTCCCCCCAAAAATGCAGCAAAAAAGAGACAGAAACTTGAACACCACTAATTCATTTCAATTCCAGACTGAGATTAATTTATGCTGCTAAAACACATAGAACATTCCTATGTTAAAATGCCAGAACGATGAGACAAACTTTATGTCCTCAGAGTAAAAAAACGTCAAAATCGTTATTGGCATTCTGGCAAATAGCAAACTGAAATGGACTGGAGTGGGTTACTGTAGATCATCAATATGATATTTTCTAACTTGGACATGAAAACAAACAAAAAAAGAACTGAATTATTCAACATTATTAACATCACTGTGTCAAAGTTGGAAGCAACCCAAAACATGGCAGAATGATCTCAACACAAGTAAAGAGCACGACAATCAATATTACAGTGATACAAGTCTATAATGCAATCACAGATGTTAAAGCTGAACAGTTTTATTGCTTTTTGCAACACCTCATTGATAGTATAGCCCACCCCAAAAAATCATATTAGCTATGGGAAATTAAAATGCTTACCGCTGGAAGGGAAAAAAACTCTTATGGAACAGTGCAAAATTTGGCTTCGGAAGACAACTATCCAATACAGTTCTGCTAAAGAAGATTAAGTGTGTAGAGCAAATAACTTCTATCAACATAAGAGATGACTCCTCATACGGACATCACAGGAATGAAAACATAAAACTTAAATTGACTGTATACGCTGTGAGCAAAAATGAAGAAGCAATGGTAAGTCAGCAAAAGCAGGATGAGAGCTCAGATGACAGACTGATTCTTGCCAAGTTGCAGTTTAAACAAAAGAAAATGAAATCATTGGACCAACAAAAAAAGGACCTCAGAAACATCCCTTGTGATCATGTGGTGAATGTGAAAAATGGGTTTAATGAGTTTGATAGGTGGTGTTTTTGACAAAAGCTGGACTGAAAAGACTGACAGAACAAATAAAAACATCCCTATATGCAAAGGAAAAGGAAAGTTAAGTGGCTGCAAATAACAATATGAACAGGAAAGTTGCAGCAGGAGGAGGAGAAAAAGAGGAGGAGGAGGAGGAGGAGGAGGAGGAGGAGGATTGGTATGGCATTATCTAGATAAGCAATAAACCTGGATTGCAAATAAATTGAAGAGAGCAAACAGGAAGAGAGAAGAGATGCATTTAAGGAAATGTGGCAATCAAGCAGAATAAAAAACCCAAAGTAAAAAAAAATCTACTGCTGAAAGACAAGATGCTGCCTAAGAACTTTACAAGAAACATCCCTTCCTTAATTTTAGTGAGCAAAATAAAACTTTGGTTGATGGTCAAATATCATCATGGTCACAAGAAGTGAGTGTCTCGTTCTATATTGCACTAGTGAGGCCATTCTTGGAATACTGCACTCAGTTCTGGTCACCATGACACAAAAGAGATGTTGATGCCTGAGAAAAAGCTCAAGAGCAGCAATGGTAAGAGGCTAAACCATATGAGGAACAGTTAAAAGAACTAGACATGTTTAGCCTAAGAAAGAGAAGACTTAGGGGAGACTTGATAGCATCCTCCAATTCTTGCAGGGCTGTCTTAGCCTCTGAGGGCAGGAAAAGAAGCAATGGGTGGAAACTCATCCGAGGGAAATTCAACCTGGAAATAAGGAAGAATTTCCTAACAGTCAGAACTATTGATCAGTGGAAGAGATCGCCTCCTGCAGTTGTGGGTGCTCTATCTCTGAAGATTTTCAAGAAAAGTTTGGACAACCATTTGACCCAGATGGTATCAGGAGCAGTGGTGGGATTCAAAAGTTTTTACTACCAGTTCTGTGGGCGTGGCTTGGTGGGCGTGGCTTGGTGGGTGTGGCAGCGGAAGGATACTGCAAATATCCCAACCCCACTAACCTGCTTTCCAGCTCCATTCTCCTGTGCAGGGCAACCCAAGGAGATTCTGCCCATCAGCTGGGACTCAATGGGAGGCAGAGAAGAGATGGGGTTGGCAGGCCAGTCAGAGGTGGGATTGTCCGGTTCTCTGAACTACTCAAAATTTCCACTACCGGTTCTTCAGAACTGGTCAGAACTGGCTGAATCTGATAAGGACGTCTGCCTTGAGCAGGGGGGTTGAACTAGAAAACCTCCAAGGTCCCTTCCAACTCTATGATTCTATGATTTTATGAACTTAAGTCGGACATTATGGAAAGTGAAATTCAACGGGCCTTACAGAATCCTGCTGACAAGAAAGCTGCTGGGTTGTTCCATGCCAGCTGCAATGTTCAAAATCTCCCTGTGGGATTCAATTTCAATTCAACTTGCACTTTGTAAGCAGGTACTGGAAGACACAAGAGTGGCGTTGAAAAATATACGGTTGTATTCCAATACTGGGGGAAGGCGGGGAGGAAGGAAGCAGTCAAAGCATTTTCAACCCAGCAATCAATTGCACTGATCTCACATACTGGAAGAAAAGGCTCCAGATATTGCAATCTAACTTTCAGATGTACTGACAGACATCCAAGCTGGTTTCAGAAGATACACAGAGGCTCCTAATATCATGTTGCTGACATCCAAGAGATAATGAAAAGGCTAGTTTTGCTTTCTCGATTACACAAAGGCTTTGTGTAACCACAAACACCACAAAATCTGGATCACACCGAGATTGGTACACTGGATCCCTTTATCTCTCCTATGAAGAATGGTATGTTCACCAAGACTATGGACCAATGAGTACTTCGACATTGGGAAAGACTGTGCTAAACTTGTGAGCTGTAATATTATTTCTTTCTTAATCATACTTGCATCTCAATCTCCTGCAAACGGTTGTTCTGGTTACTAATATTAATATCAGAGCTTCTCTGAAGCAGCTCATCTTTGAAATTTTGGAATGTCAAGCTGAGCTGAAGTAAGAGGTTAATGCAAACACATCCAAAGAACTCATGTTTGTTGCTGATGCTTCTTTCTTCTAAGCAGAGGAAATGAAAAAATGTTATTCCAGCAGCTGGGTTAAACATAAAGTGTTCTATGAGTGTGTTATTGCTGGCTTAGGTTACCTGTGGTCCTTTGTCAGAAGAAACTGAGATTTTGCTACCTGGTCAATGTGATTTGGAAGTAGGAGTTAACTGGAAATTTGCCTTAAAGAACATCACCTAAAACTCCATCTAGTCAAAGTTATGGTTTTCCCAGGAGTAATTATGGCTGTGAGAGTTGGACCATAAGGAATCCTTATGCACAAAGAATGGATACTTTTGAATTGTGGTTTCGGGAAAGACTCTTGACAATCCCTTGGACTGCAAGGAGATCAACTCAGTCGATCCTGAAGGAAATCAACCCTTCTTTGGAAGGACCGGCACCAAAGCTGAAGCTCAACTACTTTGGCCATCAAATGAGAAGAAGAGGACTCCTTGTAGAAGACCCTGATGCTGGGAAAGATGGAAGGAGAAAGGAGAAGGAGGACGAGATGATTTGATAGTGTCATTGACACAATGCACATGAATTTGGGCAGACTCGGGGAGACAGTGGAGGACAGAGGAGTCTAGTATGCTGTACTCCATGGAATCATGAAGAGTTGGACATGACTTAGCAACTGACCACCAGCAGCAACAACAACTTAAAAAAACATAGTTACAGTAAGTAATCTTGTAGTGCTTCTGCACTGTAGGGGAAGCAGCAGACTTGAGCATGTCTAATTTCCCCATTTCCTAGAGCTTAATTAGGGGGCACGATGGTTCAATGGTTAAAGATGTTGAGCTTGTCAACTGGACAGCTGACAGTTCAGGGCCCCCACAACAGGATGGACTCCCGTTCCTTGCTCCAGCTCCTGCCCACTTAGCAGTTCGAAAGCACACAAATGTGAGTAGATTAATAGGTACCACTTTGATGGGAAGGTAACACAGTTCCACACAACTTTCGTTTATAACCATGCTGACCACATGACCATGGAAATTATCTTCAGACAACACTGGCTCCCTTGGCAAACAAACAGAGACGACCATTGTCCCTAGAGTCTGCCATGACTGAAGAGGGAACCTTTAGAGCTTAATATGACTGGGAAGAAAAGTGATTATCTGGACATTCATATAAAATAGTTTAGCATGAACATTCCAATAAAAGGTGCTCAATTAGAACCACAGACTTTGAGCTGTGTAGCTAGGAGACCACATATAGTTCCTTATAGTTACAACTTGGGGAGTTGCAAATTATCCTGAGTCATAACTGCACCCAAGTTTTTAACCCACACACTCACTGCTACATCACACAAACTCTGTTCTTAATCTGTGCTGCACAGGTTTTGGACTATAGCTCCCATGGGTCTCAGTCAATACTGATCGGAAAGGATGACAACTCAATTACAACTTGAGCATATCAAGTCTGTGACTGAGGAAACTGTTTCTTTGCTACGTAGCCAACCTGATACCTTCACCTGGATCATGAAGAAATGACAGCCTAGAGAAAGACTTTCAGGAGAGCCAGTGCTCATCCATTGTCTATTCTTGCAACTGACAAGTAGATGTCATTATGCCCTGTATTTATTCAGAATGGGACTGACGCAGTTTGCAAGACATTATTCTGCAGAGTTGAATTACTGAGCCATTTGGATGATAATGTCTCCTTGTTTTGAAATGATACAAACAAACCTGGTTTCTTTCTTATAGTTGAATGAAGAATGTTAACCAGCCACACTGACACTGGCAATAAAAAAGTGACCTTGATATAAAACAGAGGGCTGAAGAGAGAAGGGGAAACAAACCCAAACCACATACACGCGATATTCTACAGAGGTTATTTCCCCCCCCACACACACACACAAGTTGCAACCTGCTGTTTGATTTCAGGCGATTCCTTTCTTCTCTTTTTCCTGTCTGGGAGCTCTGTACAAGGAAAAGATCCTGCAATAATCTACCATTTTATCCCTCAGGATTGGATGAAAATATGTCTATAATCAAATATTAGAACACTGCTCTCATTTACTAGGGGTGACATGATAGCAGTATTCCAGTATTTGAGGGGCTGCCACAAGGATGAGCGGGGATGGGTCAACCTATTCTCAAAAGCACCAGAAGGCAAACCAGGAAGCAATGGATGGAAACCAACCAATGAGAGAAACAATCTGAAAGTAATTCCCTGATGGTGAGAGCAATTAACCAGTGGAACAGACATTGCCTACAGAAGTTGTGGCGGCTCTATCACTGGAGGCTTTCAAGAAGAGACTGGACAGCCACCGGTCTGAAATGGGATAGGGTCTCCTGCATGAGCAAAGGGTTGGACTAGAAGACCTCCAAGGTGCCTTCCAACTCTTTTATTCTGTTAATCCATAGCACAGCTCCAGCATCATTTAAAAAAAAAAAAGAGTTTTCTATTGGTTCCCAAATACACCTGTAAATTGTAGTTGTGGGAGTAAAGGACATTTGTGACATCTCTATTGAAATATACCAGGTAGGCAGGTAGATGGGAGGGAGGGAGAAAGAGAGACAGGAACACCCTAAATGAGAGCTGAATGTTATTAAGAATGGATTTAAGGGACCAGCTACTTCTCCAAGGGGGTCTGAGTTTTGAGGGAGTAGTTTTAGACATTTAAGAATTTAAATTTAAGAAATGTAAGTTCTGCTGTCTCACTTCACCAGGGGTGGGATTCAAAAAAAATTAGCAATCGCTTCTCTGCCCAGTTGCTGGGTAGGTATGGCCATGGTGGGTGTGGCCTAGTTGGCCTGTTACACCATGGCAGGGGATCTGCTTTTGCCCTCACTGGGCTCTGGAGGCTTTCCTCGAAACTCTGGGAAGGCAAAAACAGCCTCCCCCGGGCTCCGGAGATCCTCTGAAGGCCGGAAATGGGTCCATTTCTGGACTTCCTGAGCCTCCAGGAGGCCCATTTTTTGCCCTCCTCAGACTCCACAAGCTTTCCTCAAGCCTCCTGGAGGGTGAAAATGGCCTCCCTGGGCTCTGGAGGCCCTCCTGAGGCAGGAAACAGGCCTGTTTCCGGCCTTCCAGAGCCTCCAGGTGGCCCATTTTCAGCCCTTCCTGGGCCTCCATGCAGGCCCTCTACTTACCTGGGATTCAAAATGGGCTGTGTGGGCGCTTCTGGGAGGAGTGGTGTGGTGTGGGTGGGGCCAGCCAGTCATCAGAACTACCGGTTCAGTGAACCAGTTGTAAAATTAACATCTGGTTTGCTTGAACAGGTCTGAACCGGCTGAATCCCACTCCTGCTTATCACCTACAGAGTATCGACCTGGCAACTAAAGTTCCAAAGAGTGCACAGCAACCTTCATACACAATCAGCTTAATGCAGTGACACCGAGGGGTGTGCATCAGCCTGGCTCCATGCCAAGGTTGTTATTTTCCAGCAGTTCTTCAAGTCAGGAAGAGTACGGCTTGTCATGCAAAGCCCCCACTGGAATTGTCAGGTCTGACGTTTATGAAATCTAACTTTTTATTGGTAAAATGGAAGAAATGGTGGAGACATAACAAATATGGATCTTCCTATTACTATTTCCACACCACCACCCTTCAAGACAGTCCTGCAATTTGCATGTCGTTTCCAGGCTCACATCACACAAAGCTTCCCTGCCTCTTTGGGATTCAAGAAGCTCGGCAGAAATGTGATGTTGGAAGCGGCTCACAATTCCTGCTGCAGCAAGTCCCCAGAGAGCAGGATTATGCTGTTCATCCCTCAGAAAAGCCTCGTGAACCCTGACATGATCCAGCAAAAGCACACATGTCTTCCCATTGACTGATTTAATAACAACAATACAACAATACAACAATACAACAATACAACAATAACAACAATAACAACAACAATAATAATTGTTGTTATTGTTATTTCTGAGATCTGGAATAGCCAGCTTGCACTTCACAAGCAAGATTAAATCCCATGAAGCCAGCAATGCTAGATCTACATGGGTTAGATCTGAATTAGATATCTGAGATTTCAAAAAGGTAAAATCTTAAGTAGGATTTGAGAGGACTCAGGATTTCATGAGTCAATTAATTGATAGGCTGTAATAAGAATACCTCAGACCTGTTGTGACCTTCCTTCTTTCTTTCCCCTTCCCCTTCTCTTTCTCTTTCTTTCTCTCCTTCCTTCCTTCTCCTTCTCCTTCTCCTTCTCCCCTTCCTTTTCCTTCTCCCTTCCTTCTTCTCCTTCTCTTTCTTTCTCAGCTTTCTTCCTTCCCTCCTTCCAAAATACCATCATTGTTTTCTCTGCCATGAATTTTCAAATGGTCCCCCTGTGTCTCTTTTATGCATAGGTGGCAGGAGGAAAGTTCTCCGTTGTTGAAAACCCATTTCACAAAATCATTTTAAAAGAAACATTTTTTAAAACTGGAAAAAAAATGGTAAAGTCTTGAGTTTCCACTTGCTATCATGGGGGCCCATGCTTGGCATGACTCTGAAGAATGACTTGCTGAGATTGAGTCTTACCTTGCCTGGCTTTTCGGCTGTGCTAGAAAACTAGAAAATTGCCACATCTCCAAAGAAAGAATCTCTCATCAAAGCTGGACAGAGTTTGGTTAGAGTCGTGGCTTGTCCAAAACAAATTTTGGGTTAGCTAATTGGCTAGCAAAGGCCTTAGCAAGATGGAGTAGACTACCTTCTTGGCATGCATCATTGGTGATGTTTGAAACAAAGCAAGGACAGGTTGGAAGAACCAGGTTATTCTTCAGTGATGTCCTAGATCTTCACGGACCTTCTGAGGAAGCACAGTACAACAGGTCTTCAGATCTAGGTTGCCAAAGGCACGATGCAACAGATGGCAGCAAAACTACAGAGAAACCTCGTTGATCTCACGATCATCTAGGTTTCGGAAGTCCAGCTCTGTAGAAGCCATTTTCCTGTAGCTCTCCAAGGTACTGTAATTGATTGACCTCAAAACTTAGCAAGATAGAGTAGCTACCTTCTCGGGATGGATCATCCGTGATGTTTGAAACAAAGAAAAAAAATATTTCCAGGCATTTTGCCCTGACCAGAAAATCAAATCACTTTGATTTTCACTTTGGACATTCTCTATGTTTCTTGCAGGAATGGCTTAGAATACTTAACTTCCAGGATTACATGAGAAAAATAGAATGTAAAAAAAACCTCAGATGTTATTTCACCAAAGTGTTAATCGAAGCTTGCTCTGCCACTGACAAAATTGCAGTTTGTTTGTTTTTTCCCCTTAAAATCCAATGAATATTCAATTTTTGTTTCTTTTCCTTCTCGACAAGGTGGCAAGCATTCAGATACTGGGGCAGAAAGACAGAAGGAAATTAGGATAACATTTTTAAGGCAATGGTTAATGATTTCACTTGATCATTTTTCTCCAAGCTAATGATCTATCTAAGCAAAGATTTAAAAGATTATGACTTCACAGAAGAACAGGTGCCACCCTGGAACCCGCCTCTCACACAGCAACTTAAAATATTAATAAAGGAAAAATCATCTGGAAACATTTAATTTCCAGTGGTAATAATTACAATTAAGTATGAAAATCATTCCCAGGTTTCAAAGTTATTCCATTCAGAGTTAATTATGGCACATTGATTTTTCCATTACTGTGGCTGCTGATTAATCTCCAACTAGCTGTGCTACCTGGCCTGACTTTAAACACTTCCAGAAAAAAAGAAGAGGAAGCAAATTGTATTACAACATCAAAAGGGGTGGGGAAGGGTGAAAGAGAAAAAGAAGGGACAGGATAACATTCTGCAAGGAGGAGAGATCCAGATGTAAAATTCACTGTATGCCAGAAAAAAAATTGAGAACTACAGTCAACATGTAATAGGAGGACCAAGCTTCACATGATGGATCATCCACCAAAAAACAATATGTCTCCATTTTGGGAAGGAGTGATTCCTCTAAGTCAGGGGTCTTCAAGCTTGGCAAGTTTAATACTCATGGACTTCCAGCTCCCAGAATTCCTGAGCTAACATGACTGGAGGAGGAATTCTAAGAGTTGAAGCCCACAAGTCTTAAAGCTGTCAAGTTTGAAGGCCCCTGACTTAGATGAATGTAACTGAATAACGTGTCCTTTTGAAATGGAGGAAATCTAACAACGCATATTAGAAATTAGATAGGAAGTTATAAGATTTGGTAACAGGAAGATAAGCAGCAGAAAACACAGGTAGGGGCAAAAGGACATGAAGGGCTTAAGGAAGGTAGACAAACAGAACACATGGATAAAAACAAGATAGAACTCCCAAAACAGTCACCAGGAATGAAGGGGGGAAAATCTTGATTTATTTTTTTACATTGTTGAACAATTAATGGTATGGAGCATAGTCCCCTTACAGAATGAGGTAAATGAGGTCACCAAAGCTATTCAGACTGCTGCTTTCTGGACCTCAAGTTTTACATTCCTTCTATAGTTATTGGAAGTTTATTTAGATTATGATACTGATTTTAAGTATCATGCTTTCCCTTTTTAATGGAAGAGGCTCCGGGTCCGGAAAATAATTAAATAAATTGAAGAAATTCTTCCAATAGAAAATTATGGCTATCCACATAAATAATGGAATTGACAAAGGGAAATTCCTTCCCATGGGTTTCAAGGAAGGAGAAAATATCTTTCCTTTCTCCCTCCCTCCCTCCCTCCCTCCCTCTCCCTCTTTCTTTCATATATC
>NW_020769378.1:4516883-4527422 GCF_900518735.1 Pseudonaja textilis
AGGTCTTGGCGTGTTCGGGTCTTTTCCCGTGTAAGATTGAGAGCATCTTGGCAACATTTCAATGAGGCCCCACTCGCCATCTTCAGGCTGGCGCACGAAGCACGAAGCCAAAAGCACCAGCCTGAAGATGGCAAGTGGGACCTCGTCGAAACATTGCCAAGATGCTCTCAATCTTACATGGGAAAAGACCTGAACACGCCAAGACCTGCATATATATATGCAGAGAGAGAGAGAGAGAGAGAGAGAGATCTTCCTCATTTGAAAAACAATGAGTCAGCCAATTTTTAGATACTCCTTTTCTTTGTATTAATTAATATAACAAAGTTCTCTGACAATTTTACTAGGACAACTTCCCAACCCTTTCCTCCCACTCCATACTAGATTTAGAAATGATTTTATTCAACCTTATACTCTCTTCAACTGATTATTGGATCTAATTTAGGAGACTCGTGAAATCTCTCTTTGACACTCATCAAAATGGACTATTTAGGACATTAGATATTTTATCCCCTCTCACTCTTTATCTCTGACCTCACTAGCTAAATCATCTCAATAAAGTTTTTTTCCAATTGGAATATGGAATTTAAGTAGTTTTTTAATGGGTATGTCTTTTTTAATATAAAACAGGACTAGAGGTGACTTGATAGCAGTGTTCCAATATTTGAGGGGCTGCCACAAAGAAGAGGGAGTCAAGCTATTCTCCAAAGCACCAGAAGGCAGGATGAGAAGCAATGGAAGGAAATTAATTAAGCAGAGATCCAACTTAGACCTAAGGAGAAATTTCCTGATAGTGAGAGCAATTGATCAGTGGAACAACTTGCCTTCAGAAGTTGTGGGTGCTCCATCACTGGAGGTTTTTAAGAGGAGATTGGACAACCACTTATCTAGAATAGTATAGAGCAGGGGGCTGGACTAGAAGACCTCCAGTGTCTTTTCCAACTCTGCTATTCCTGTTAATGTTGTTGACTCCAGCTACAGATTTCATTTTATTGTTTTTTTCATGAACCATCTGTTACCTCTAGGTGGCAAGAAACATGTATAAACATACATAAACTCACACCTATAGAAAAACCTACATGAGGGGTCCTTGGTGCTCTCTGAACTTGGTGGTTTTCTTGCAGATGTTTTATTACCCAAATGAGCCGGTGAATATATACATAGGCCTCCTTACCTCTCTTGGACTTTTTCACCTAATGAAGAAATTTTACCTACTTGCCTGAAATTTTGCAGGTAGCTTAAACTCCTAAAAAGCGTTTTCAGGAGTGACATGGCTAAATCAATAATTTCAGTTTCACTAAGAGAAGGTAATAGCTTAAAGGAGAAGGCTACCATTGTTGGCCTTGAAGGGACGTTTTGCAACTTTGCCCTGCTTCTGAGGGGGGGAACCCCTAAGAAAACCAATGCTTGGGATAAATTGGCCTCCTGTCTTTATTTCTTCCATCAAAACCAAAGGAGTTAATGAATTCTAATTGAAATGGCATTGGTATCTGATGGAAAACTATTTTCTTTAATGAGACTGTGTCGTTCTTCTACCTAGGCATCGCTGGGCCATTATTTAGCCTGTCCTCTTGGCACCAGGAATAATCAGTCTTAAAAAGATTGGAAAGTTACTTGTAAATAGATAGCCAGTGAAAACTGATGATCCGCTGTTCTAAATTTAATTAAGTGTGTATTAAATTAGGGATTTTTTTTCCCATCATGAACCTTTCATTTCAAATCGGGGATGTTTTAAATAGATTTGGGTTTGCACACAGATGCACACCCACTGTGATAGCATTATACTAGTGGGTATTCTAAATCAGTAACCAGAAACAACCAGAAGCTTAATTTGCATAAATATAAATGCAATCCTCTGGCAGACATTTATTTTCTGGCAGACATTTATTTTCAGCTATTATAAATCCAGTGAGAACAAGATTTGGAATACATCTACTTGTTTTTCACACTAATGAGCTTATCTGCTAGGTTTGGAGGGAATGTTTGAAGAATGGAACTTGACACTTGATTAGCACTGATGATGTTACCTAGTTTGGGTAATGAGACGATTGCAAAAAACAACCAAGTGCTCCTCCTTATTTTGTGACATATGTTTCCCTTCCCTTAGTAAGGCCACACCTGGAAACCTGCATCCAGTTTTGGTCACCATGTTACAAATATGATGTTGAGACTTTGGAAAAAGTTCAGGGAAGAATAACTAGGATGATTAAAGACCTGGAGTCTAAAACATATGAAGAACAATTGCAGGATTTGGGTATGGCCACTCTAGAGAAAACAAGGACTATGTGGACATGATAGCAGTATTCCAATATTTGAGGGGCTGCCAAAAAAAGGGAATCAATCTATTTTAGAAAACACATGAACGTAGGACAAGACACAATGGATCGGAACTCATCAAGGAGAGAGAAGCAACCTAGAAATAAGGAGAAATTTCCTGACATTGAGAACAATTAATCAGTCAAGGGCTTTCCTTCATAAATTGTGGGTGTCCAGAACTTAGGAAGGAAGGAAGGAAGGAAGGAAGGAAGGAAGGAAGGAAGGAAGGAAGGAAGGAAGGAAGGAAGGAAAGAAAGAAAGAAAGAAAGAAAGAAAGAAAGAAAGAAAGAAAGAAAGAAAGAAAGAAAGAAAGAAAGAAAGAAAGAAAGAAAGAAAGAAACCTGTCCAAGAATGGCATAAAACAGAATGGGGGAAAATTATATCTATCTTCATACCACAAAACAACAAGGCAAATAAATAGTATTTTACCCCAAGTAAGGAGTGTAAGAGAAATATTTTCCCTTCTGAAGTAGATATACTTGAAGTAGTATATATTTATAACCACAAACTCACCTTCTCTTTGTCATAGTCCATCTTGTCATAGTAATAACAAGCTAATCAATGAAAAATTAGCAATCCCTTCCTAATATCCCAAACCAGATTCCTAAAAGGACACCTGGCTCCAGCAGCAACCCAAATATAAGTTGAACGGGTGCTGGGCAGTTTGTTTTTAAACATTGGGTTTTGGCAACCAAAGGAAAAAAAAGACAGGTAAATCCTGATATTTTTAAGATAACAACTTCACATCCTCAAAAAAATTGGGCAGCTCCATGGATTTCTTAAACTTCATATTCCTAAGTCCTAGAATATGCTGAATGTCAGTGGCATCTTCTTCAAAAGCATTGCCTATCTTCTTCTGAAGGTTGAAGGTGTAATTACCATTGTTGGACCAACTTAAGATGCCTTTTGATGGCCAGTCTAATTTTATCTCTATCAACGGTGCTCAATCAACCTTAAGAGCTCTGTCACTTTTCTACAGTGGCTATGAAGAACTCCTTTTGAAAGGTAGGAACCCTGATGTTGATGATGAAATTCACCCGTCTTGTCTCGAATCCTGCTCTGTATTATTGAGCCTAACTATTTTGTCAAATGTTTCCAGAACTGGGGGGGAAGAAAGTCGATGCCAACATATTTTATTTTTTTAAAAGTCCAATTGCAATGCACGCTGCAGAACATAACCTTTACACTGCAGCGTTCATCTACATAGCTTTCAAAGATTTAGGGGGAAAAAAGCAACACTGATAAACATGATTCCCAAAGCATTAATCAGAAATGGCAAGCTCTCTGATTAGCTTTCTGCAACAATCCTGACATCCAATTTTATCCCCTATACTCTTGTAGATAATCTTATCTGATGCAGCAAAAACTGACTGACAAAGAAATCTCTGTCTTGAAATGAACATGCTACTCTCAAATCCATTAAGATCATCTGTCACATCGATCGGGTGATTGTAAAGCATCTTTATGGAGTTAGGTTTTTTTTCTCCCATTCTTTTTTTACCCTCAAGACAGATGCATCAGGCTGCCACATTTCCATACATACAAGCTTCTACTCCCTCTTTGTTAAGAAAGATCTTTACGTGTATCACGACATAGAGCATATGCGGTTCTGAATCTTGTTTGTGATAGCGGTCAGTGGCTGACCTATATTATATTGGTTCCTTGCCCAGCTGGAAAGGGGAGGCTGATTTTAAGTATTGTTGGCTGCACTTCATAAAGGATTAAAGATCAATCACACCAATACTGATGAACTGTTTGAAAGAGGAAAAAGGCAGCCAATATATCACAGCCTATGGAGCTCTGAGTTGCCCTGCTTTTAAAGGTAGTAATACTATGTAATGCGGCTCAGGAGTTCAGACTGGGACAACTAACTGTGGCCAACTCTCCATGGGACAATTCAACAATTCAATTCAACAATTTAAAATAATTTTTAAAATAATTTTAATTTTTGTCATTCACATTTCATTTTATCCTTTCTTTTGCATCCTTTCTTAAATTGATCTATTCCACCGTTCCTTCAGAATTAGCATACTTCTTGTCTCATGACAAGATGTCCTGTAGCAAGTTGGCCATGGGGAGTTGGTCAGGAACATGTGTGTGTTCGATTGTATGTATGGCAAGACAAAGACCCTGTGTGGGATCATGTCCCATTTACAGAAAACTGAGATGGAAGACATTAGGAAGTCCTACCAGTGGTTGGAAAGGACTGTGCTAAATGACAGACACTGATTGTAGCAGTACTAAGCACCAGATCAATCAAACCAGGGATCTACTACAGGTCCAAGGTGCAGACTATGCAGAGAGGCCTCGGAAAGAGTCCAACACATGGTGGTAGGGTATGAGATGCAGAGAGGAATAGCAGGACAAGAAGCAAAGGATGGAAACTAATCAAGAAGAGAAGCAGCCTAGAAATAAGGAAAATGTTCATGCCAGAGAGAACAATCAACCAGGGGAACAGAAGTTGCCTCCAGAAGTTGTGGGAGCTTCATCACTGGAGGCCTTCAAGAAGAGACTGGACAGCCATTTGTTCACAATGGTATAGAGCCTCCTGCTTGATCTGGAGACCTCCAAGGTCTCTTCTCTGTCTCTATTTCTATTATTTCTATTCTATATGTCATGATTTTTGCTTGCTCCAACTTTGCTTGAAAAAGAGAAGTCTCATCTGAAAACTGGACCTTTGCTCCAAACATTGTGAGGTGAGCTACACACCCAGAGCTAATTGTGCCCAAATCCCTCTTATGTTGCCATCAAGGCCTAACTCTCCGCAGTATATCAGTCCACCGAGCCTCACAAGGACAGAGAAGCCTTCCACCAGAGCAGAGCAATTTGCAATGAAACTGAGCAATATGAGATTTGCTTCACAACCTTGAAGCTGCTATAGTGACTGCCAGCCTATGCAGCCTCTGAACACAAATTAGGTCAGAAGCAGTTGAAGAAACCCCCCGGGAACCAAGCCAATGGTGGGGAAAACATTATTCCTCCCCTTCTGCTTTTCCTGACCTGGCAAAGTTAATGAGTTTATCGGGACACTTAGAGCTCTTGTTCAATGCAGCAGATAAATTGGCTGCAATGCCTTAGCCTGAGTGGGGAAAATAGCTCGTGGCCTGCAGTGGTTCATTTGCTTTTAATGACTGCTCAGTAGAGTAGAGTCAAGCAGGTGCAGTCTCCTCTAAGACTGGTGGCAATATGTTGGAAAATGCTCCACCGCAGGCCTTTTGCCTTCAGTGAATCAACGATGGCAAACGAACATTATGGCGTGTTGAACAGGTGGAGATTCTTTTTCTCTGGCCAACAAATGGCTGATTTTGCCACCAAAACTGGTTATTTGATAGCTTGGCTGCCCACTTTTTGAAGTGGGGGACTAAAGAGGGCCCAAGATGGCCTTCAGGAGATAGTGCACTGATGGAGAAGAGGGGGTCTGCATGCCCCCAATTCTCGATAAGGAGCAATTGGAAGGTTTTGTCACCAGTAGTGGGATTCACCCGGTGTAACAACCAGTTTGGTGAGTGCGCGCACAGTGCATTTGAAAACAGCTCTAAAATTTGCCCTCCGCTGCAGCCCCGGTGAGTAAAACAGCTGACAATCTGCTCTGACATGCCTATCAGCTGGGCTTCAAACAAAGGAAATATTGTATTAACTTTTTTGGAGGCTGCCACACATGGCTGACTCATGTATAAGTGATCATCCATTAAAATCCCATGATCCCTCTCACAGTTACTAGCATTAAGCCAGATTTTGCCTAATCCATACTTGTATCTTTGTTTTTTTTTCTGCTGCAACAATTGTGTAGTACAACTGTGTTGTTGCGACTGCTGTCTTTGTCTTTTTGGACCCGCTAAAGAATCTCATGTTGAGGCACTGTAAATATACAACCCAGAGCTTCTCCTGATCACTTTGAAAGCAAACACAAAGATACATATATAAAGTTTCAGAGAGATTCAGAAATTAAACTATACACATTCCATGTTTCTGTCTGAAAAGACATTTATGTAGATGGTGATAATTGACCAGGAATCATATACTTAGTATAACTAAGGACCAGAGGCCAAATGAGACTGCAGCTATATTCATTTAAAGGTTTTTCAGTTCTGCGGTTTCTCCCATTTTAAACATCTATTGATCGAAAATAGCTTCAGTTTTCCAGCAGCTATCAGCAACAGCAACGAAAGAATCAATTTCTTGCATTCTATAAAACTGAATTAATTCCCTACATTTTGCAGGAGAAAAGCCACATAGCAGAACACTTGCAGCCTGGCAATCCTGCCCTTTGGCAATCTCAAATGCTGCTGGAGTCGAGCTGTCTATCTCTGCTATATGTAGAACAAAGCCTGCAAAGAGTTAAGTTTGGCAATTGATCGATAAAGAGTCCAGCCACAGATGCAGATATAAACCCACAAGAAGATGAATTTGCAAAAAAGCAGTAAATGGAAACCGTGGCTACAAACAAGGCATTTTAATATCTAGCTCAAAGCTCATCTTAATTAAAGCAAAGTTTGAAAAGAAGTCAACCTTCTCTTTATTAGTCCTACAAATAAATATATATGGTAAAAGAATGACTCTGAGATATCAAAATGAAAAGTCAAGATTTAATAGAAAAAGATACGGGTAAAAGCTCACTAGAAAAAGTGTGCTGAAAATAAAATTAAGACATTACAGAAAGCATCTCCTCTTCTAGGACTTCAAATGCTATTTCTTGCATAATTTTCTTTGGCCAAGCTTACATTTTTAAAACAAAAATGTCAATGCTTATTGTAAGTTTCAATGGAATTTGGAATTTGCATCGGAATTTCATTTTAATGTGTCCCATTGCGGACACAGAAAAGTGACAACTTAGGTTATCTTATCTTATCTTATCAATCTTCTTATCATATCTTATATCTTATCTTAAATTTCAGTGCAATGGTTGAATAGTTCCAATGCATAATTTTGAAAACAAAATTGTGTTGGGCTTTAAAGGGAAAAGGAAGGACTGCTTTTTCCATGTTTCTTTCTTATTTTACCTGCAGTGTTTGGTCTGCTCTCTAATAAAGAGTAATGAACACATTTAGAAGCAAAGATGAAAAACAGAGAATGGTACTGTAAGATATGAAATGTGTCTATAGATCTGGGAAGCTGGTAAATAATATCAGGTCTTCCATAGTCTACTTTCCCTCAGGTTACACTGCAAAAGCAGATCTATTTTATCCTTTGAAGGTGACTCCATCAAATCAATGAACAGCAGGAGCGTGAAGAGATTCAGTGGTTCATATGGTTGTCTTTTTCTGCTTAGAAATCTCCCTCTTTGTTGACTTAGTGATCAAGGAGAGCCAAGGAAACCCCATGTAGAGATGAAGACCTGTTGAGGTCTATTATCACCCTGAACAAACTCAATATTCCCCTTCATTGGAATTTTATCACCATCTGGGGTTTCTCATAGGGAGCGAATTCGCTTTCATTAGGTCTGTGGGCAAACACCTTCAATTCTTGTCATCTCCTGCTATGCATGGGGAAATCCACTCCATCAGAAACCTCAGCGAACAAAACAGATCAATGGGCCAGTTTAGCGTAATGTAGCTTCCTGTGTTCCATTAAAGATCTTACAATAAAGGTTTCAGGAAAGCAGTTGGAAACTGTGGGTTAGTGAGTTGGAAGAGAAGAGCAAGACAAATGATTAGGGGGCTGGAGGCTAAAACATATGAAGAATGGTTTGAATGAATTGGGTATGTCTAGTCTGGAGAAAAGAAGGTCATGGGGTGACATGATAACAGTCTTCCAGTATTTGAGGGGCTGGCACAAAGAAGAGGGAGTCAACCTATTCTCCAAAACACCAGAATGCAAGACAAGAAATAATGGATGGGAACTATCCATTATAGAGAGAAGAGGAAAGCAATCTGGAATTAAGGAGAAATTTCATGACAGCGTGAGGAGTTAATCAATGGAACAGGTTGCCTCCAGACATTGTAGGAGCTCCATCACTGGAGGCTTTCAAGAAGAGACTGAACACACACTTGTCTGGAATGGTATTGGGTTTCCTGCTTGAGCAGGGAGTTGTACTAGAAGACCTCCAAGGTCCTTTCCAACTCTTGTTATTCTGTATGAAATACTGAACAATCTCAATAAATCTGCCTTTGCCAGTTTGGATAAAGCTCTAAGGCAGCCCAGATCTAAGTTCTCAAAGCAATTAGGACCTATTGTAGATAGCGAAGCTAGGATAGCAATTTTACAGGCACTTCAAACATCTCCATCACCAGTTGAACTGATGACTTCATGAACATCTCCATGTAGATTTTCAGCAACATGACAGGAGCATTTTGCAGATGGCTCCTTCTGAGATGCTTCCGTCTTCCCAACCGGCTCTACAGTTCTCAAAGTCTGTGACATTAACCCATCAGACCCAACATTGCTTAGCTTCTGTGTCAAAGCAACCTCAGCCTGGTGCCATCTGCCTAACCAAACAAGCATTGCAAATTTTGGTGATGACACAATTCTGGCATCTGTTTGGCATGTCCTTCATTTAAGGCTATGATCCTGAAGTATGGGTGAAAAGTCTTCTGTGCATAATACAATCACACACACACACATACAAATACCTACAAGGAAACTTCAAAATAAGTTGGGAAGAGTTAACACAGTGCAAAGAACACTCTTGTTTTTATTGATTGCTGTGACCCACTTAAGGCCATTTATATGAAATTGGTGATCATATAAATTCAGTAAAGGAAAAACAATAGAGGAAGAATTTAATTGTTAGAATCTTACTGTGATGACACTGAAAACTGTAAGGTAGCATCATTTCAGGAGGCTGTCTGCTATACCTTGGAATGAGCCTAGATTATTACTTTTATCTATATTGAACAGAAGTCTATACATTGCACTACCTAATCTGATGACAGTTTACTACTTCCTTTTTCATAGCAAGGATACCATTCCAACTGCTTGTATTAGATGAGTACAGATTTCACTACACTAGAAGCTGCCCAAAGCTCTTGTTGGATTTGAGAAAGACTGGGGGACAGAAAAGCAATTTGTTGTGCCTTCTGATCTCTCTCTGATTCTCTATTTGCATATCTACCATCTATCCAGCTGTCTCATTTTCTGTCTGTCTCTCCATCCATCCATGATTTTTCATCAATTATCATGAAAATTATAAAGGGGCAAAATTATTCCCTTCTCTTTTCCTAAACATGTAATCAGAATCAGGACCTTGTAGGTCTTCTAATCCAACTCCCTGCTCAAGCAGGAGGCCCTGGACTATTTCATACAAGTGGCTGTCCAATCTCTTCTTCAAATCCTCCAATGATGGAGCATCCACAACTTCTGGAGGCGAGCTGTTCCACTGGTTAATTATTCTCACTGTTAGACATGACAAATGCCAACATGGTTGAACTCTGTAACATATTAATAAAGCAAACACAGAGTTATCTTCAATCTCCTCCCTTTTCCAACACCCTTAAGCTGTACTTCATGTTGTCCCAAGCCTCATTCCAAAAACTGAATGCAACTCGGGGATCAGATCAAAAGCTTTTGAAAATTGTTCTGAACAGGAAGATGAGGGCAAAAACCTAACTTTGAAGCAGTTAGGCCACAGAGTCACAATCACACCTTGATCTCATGGAATGTTGCCTGCTGAAATCTGACTCTACAGATGAAAAGATGAGCAGTTATATAAATAAGCTGGTTGCTCCTACAAAAGGATCCAGCTGTTAAAAAGGTTGTCATGCAGACACATCTGGAGCGAGCACAAGGAAGGCCACAGTTGCATCTGAGCCTTTGAAAAGTCTGCGCTGAAAAAAAAAAATCAATTCAATTTAAGCACAGAATAAATGTTTACCTTCCCTCTTGATGTGAGCATTTTCAGATCAAAGATTTATGGCCTCACTTAGAAAATGACATGGCCAAGTTGGCAGCTGGCCCTTCCCAAACTCTTAGGTGGAGATCTGAATGCCATGCCAGAACCAAATTATTCAGCTTACTGTTTAAAATGTCCAGCACTGCCCGCCAAACAATAATGAAGTTGCTTATTTGGCATCCTCCAATCCAAAGAAGAAAAATAATCATACAGGGTTTTGTCTGTCTTAATAGGTCTTGTAAATTAGGTCTCTTGTGATCTAAACATCATTGAGAGTAAAGGCAGGCCATGTTGGTCTTCACATATGGTCAGGGATTATATTCAGGATTATTGAATATCATCTCCTCCTCCTCCTCCTCCTCCTCCTCCTCCTCCTCCTCCTCCTCCTCCTCCTCCTC
>NW_020769378.1:4540256-4584524 GCF_900518735.1 Pseudonaja textilis
CTTTCTTTCTTTCTTTCTTTCTTTCTTTCTTTCTTTCTTTCTTTCTTTCTTTCTTTCTTGATTTTCAAGAAACATAAGCTAATACAAAGAAAAGAAAAGGGAAGAAAGGAAATAATGTGGAAGAAAGGAAATGACACAAGTGCAAAAAAAGAGAGGCAGAAATAGAAATAGAAATAAGTTTCCAAGATCTTTTGTGGCAAATGTAAGTTTGATTGCATAATTATCCCTTACTCTATGCTTTCAAAAAAACTTCTCTTTTTTCTATTATCAAATGTCTTTCTGTCAAGATTACAAATCAAAAGCTTATTTGTTTTCAGGGTCATATAAAAAAGCCATAAAGAGTTTCCAGTCAGTCATAAATGTAAATGTTGTCTTTTCACTAATCAAAGGAGTCAGTTTCGATAGCTCCGCATATCCCATCATTTTCACTAACAATTCCTCCCTTACTAAAAACAAGTTAAATATATATTTCACCACAATTCTGTGATCTTAAATAAGAAAAAAGTGGGGTGGGAATCAGTATGTGGGAGTATTATCTGTCTGCAAAATTCTGGATCTAAATATATTTCTTTCTTAACTTCAAGTGAAGGACTTGTCATTTTTATGAAGCAAAATCCTGGCATGTTGAGATTTTGAAATAGCTCTTCTTATCATTTAATGTTCCTGTCTTCTGGTCCCATCACTCTCAAAATGTTTCTTGCATAGCCCAGTGAGATGAAATGGCACTTGGGTATGCTTCAGTTGGATCAGCACTTAAGTTAGAGTCCATTCCTTGACTGAATATGGAATTTGGTACTCTGAGCTCTCTTGAATGATTTAAAAGCAAGGTGAAATCACTCAGATAGTGTAAAGAATCCATTTTGCAAAGTGTGTGTATTTGTGTGTTTAAAATATTTAATACAGTAAGATCGATCCTGATTAGCAGTTCAACAGCAGGCCACTGGAAAATCCCAGAATTGTAAACCATTTATATAAGATTGGGATGTCAAAGAAAGTCCTTACTTGAAGAAGACAATAGTAAACAATATGTAACTCTGTCAGGGACTTGAATTAAGGTAGTCACCAAACGTGAAACTTGTTCCAAGAACTTCTTCACTATTAAAACAAGCTCATTTCAGTATGTGTAATATGTAATCAGTAGAAAAAGGGGCTAGAAGGGTGTGTGTGTCACACTAACATTATGTAACCTGTGGCTGGAGAGATCAAAGCATGCAATAATACTTATATAATAATAAACCAAATTTTCTTTCATTAGATAGTTATGAGATCTGGGCTCAAAAGGAAGGAGGGGAGGGAGGGAAAGAGGGAGGGAGGAAGGAAGGAAGGAAATGAGGGAGGAAGGAAGAAGGAAAGGGGGAAGGGAGGAAGAGCACCGACCTACAAATGATAGTGACAAGTTAGAATTTTGAATATTTCTTTGTTGCCATCCGATTACCATGGCTTTTGCAACCCAGATCTGGTAGCCCCAATGAAACACTTTTTGGTATAGAAGTAACATGGACTTTAAGCTTGGTGCTTATGATGCATTTACAGAAAAATTTATCCTGGTGTTTCTAGCAGCTAACTACAAGCTTTTTCCAGATATTGGAACCAAGATGGCAGGGTGATGAAAAACCAAGCAATTTGGCCTCTTCAAACTGTACTGTATTGTTGTGTAAATATGTGGTAATGGGAAAATTCAATCAAATCACCATTAAACCAGTCAACCCATCCAAGATATCTGTTGTCTTATCAACATAAGACAATGGTCTACTGGCATTGGATAAACATCCAGAGTCAAGTTCTACTACTGGTTTGTAGATTGACAGTATATGAAAACCCTGGGGCAGCATGAAAAACTAGATGGATTCATCGTTGTTTACTTAAAAGGAGGATAGAAACAGCCATATCACTTAGACTTATATATCACTTTACAGTACTTTCTCTAAGCATCTTACAGAGTCAGCCTCTTTCCTCCAACAATCTGGGTCCTCATTTTTCCCACCTCGGAAGGATGGAAGGCTGAGTAAACTTTGAGCTGATCAGTCAGGATTGAACTGCTGACAGAGGGCAGAGTTAGCCTGCAATACCGTATTCTAACCACTGGTGGGGAGGGAGGGAGGAAGATAGCAATAGCACTTAGACTTATATACCACTTTACAGTGCTTTACAGCCCTCTCTAAGAGGTTTTATAGAATCAGCCTCTTTCCTCCAACAATCTGGGTCCTCATTTTTCCCACCTTGGAAGGGTGGAAGGCTGAGTCAACCTTGAGCCGGTCAGGATCGAAGTTCTGGCAGTGGGAAGAATTAAATGGCAACACTGCATCCCAACTACTGCACCACCATGACATGTACCACAGTCAGAGAAATAAGAGAATTATAAACAATTTAAGTGAATGTGAATAAATATGCAAAAAAAAAAAAAAACCCACTCTCCTTTCATCTACCAAGAGCTGCTAGGCATTGATGTGAATGGATATAACCTTGAATCTATTGTTGACATTATCAGTTTGCTAAGAGCACTTTTAATTATCATATTTTGAACAGATTATACAGCATCGTAAGACAGTGGTGCGATTCAACCGGTGTAACAACCAGTTCGGTGAGCACGTGCTTTGCGCATGCACTCCGCATTTCAAAAAGACCATTTTTCAGCTCAAATTCTTACCTTCTACTTCAGCCCCTGTGAATTAAACAGCTGAGGTACCACAAAACTGCTCTGTCGTGCGAATCAGCTGTGCTCTAAAACAATGAAATAAAGTACAGGAAAGAGCAGGTGTGGGTGGGTGGGGCCAAACGCTCACCAGAACTACTGGATCACCCGAACCGGTCCGAATTAGTAGAATCCCACCCCTGATCATAGATCTCTGGAAAGATATATATGATGCTAGGAAAGGTAGAAGGAAAGAGAAGAACAGGATAACAGCAGAAAAGTAGACGGACCTGGTTGCAGTGACAATGGATGAACCATTGAAGGATCACATTGGGTTCAGATCATCCTGTAGAAGGTCTATTTTTGTGTCTTCTGAGAATTAACACAGACTTGAAGGCACATAATCAACTAAAAAGCACTTTTATGGGACTGCTAAAGGGTTTCAGGACGTTCTGTTGAACCTGTTATTCCTACTCACGTTATCAACTTTATAACTATCCATGCTTAATGTTCTTCTGTGGAAGTCATGGCTTTGCTGGAAAAACCCAAACAAACAAAAAATAATAATATTAAACAACAGCCTAATGAAGGAACCACCAAGAACACTCCAACCAACACTGACAGGGCAAGCCACAAGTACACAAACAAAGAGCAAACCCCGCTCCCTTCTAACACTGATGATGTTACCTAGTTGGGTAATGGAATGTCTGCAAGAAAACAAGCAAGCTCAGAGAGCACAAAGGACCCCAAATTTCAACCCTGAACTACACATATTCTTTTCTATCTTTTCGTATGCAGAGGTTCACAAGCAGAGAAGATTATAGTAGGTCCCCCTTTGTGTATTCATAGCTACTGCCAGGGAGCAGCTGCCATATGGGTGTATTTAAATGTAAGTGAAGGTCCTTGGAGAACATATCAATTCCCAAATGTTCCTGATGGAATTTGATGGTCTTTGCTCAATGAAAATCTTTTCCTGGGCTCTTGAGAATGTAAAGCTGCTTTCTTCAGCATAAAACTTTTTTATTTTTAAACCGTCTTGCATTCTGGACAATTTTCTTTTACTTTACAGTCTAGTGAAGCTAGACTTCTTCCTAAACAGTTCAGAATGGCACACCAGATTGGTGTCACATTTTAACCTGCTTTGATTTCTGATGAAAATTCACTCAGCATACTAATAACTCTTTGACCCAGGGAGACAGAAAAAAATCCAGACATGAAGACAGCCTCACTTTGTGAAGCACAGAGAATCTGATACCTGAAGACCGAATAATAATAATAACAATAATAAAACAACTGATTCCAAGATGGTTGTTGGATGTTTCATTACCCACTGAATTTGCCCCATTCTCTTTCAGCACTGATGATAGCACTTTGTTGAGTAATGAGACATCTGTAAGAAATGAACTGAACTCAGAAGGCACTAAGGATCCCTCAATACAGGTAAAGGTAAAAGTTCCTCTCACACATCTGTACCAGTCATTTCCAGCTCTAGAGGGCAGTGCTCCTCTTCGTTACAAAGCTAAAGAAGAGCCAGCTCTGTCCGGAGACGTCTCCATGGTTATGTGGCCAGCATGACTAAATGCTGAAGGCGCACGCAACGCTGTTCCCTTCCCACCAAAGGGGTCCCTATTTCTCTACTTGCATTTTTTTATGTGCTTTCGAATTGCCAGGTTGGCAGAAGCTGGGACAAGGAACGGGAGCTCACTCCATTACGTGGTGCTAGGGATTCGAACCGCTGAACTGCAGACCTTTCTGATCGACAAGCTAAGCATCTTAGCCACTGAGCCACTGCATTCTCACAATAGATATATAATATAATAATAAGTGTGTGTGTGTGTGTGTGTATAATATTATTGTAATATTATAATAGATAGAATAGATAGACACATCTATCCCTCAATAGACGTGTCTCTTCAAAGCTATGCAATCTCTAGGAAAACTTTTCAAGAGCTATGGATTTGCTGCTATGTTTTATCAATTACATTTATCATTGAATTTATAACCACATTTGTTTATGGAAGCGCCTTTCCTCAATTAAACGAAACCAAAGGCCAAATGCAGAATGCAAAATATTTCCATAAAGTCAGTATCAACATTAGAAACAAGAGCAACAAAATAACATCACATCAATTAGTGAAAGCCTGGGGGAAGGCAATGAATTCTTGCCTTTTCCCTAAAATTTTATGAAAATAAGGAGCCGATGTAGCTCCCTGGATGGAGCATCAGGAAAAGAAATCTTCTGAATATCCAAAGCTCAGTTTTGGCAAAAAGAACAGCCTCCAAAGAACCCCTCCTGATGATCTAGCTGGGCTGATAAATAACCACAAAGGCCGCCCCTCAGAAAGTATATTTATTGCAGAATAGAGAGTTGGAAGGGATCTTCAAGATCTTCTAGCCCAACCCCTTGATCAAGCAAGAAACCCTGAGCCAGAATTGAAGAAGTTTCTTGGATGAGAAGCAGAACATTTTCAAGAAAGAAAGAAAACCCCCCCGAAGAAGTCTAGTTGCCTTCTGAACAATACTTTTGGGGAAACCACAATCTGGATGATGGAGACATTCCATAGACAAGAACAAGAACCATATTTTTTCTTTTACCAAACCAGTGATTTTCTTCCTTTCTAACACACATTCTTCAAACAACCAAACCAACGTCTATATACATGGATGCTACTAAGTCAGTGATAATAGCAAAGGAACTGACTCTGGAATAAGATGCCAGAGTTGGCTTGATGTCAGGATTCCGGGGATTGCCCTAATTAAATTATGAGCCTCAAGCCAAGCTTCAAAAGAATCCAGAAGATTTATTAGGAGCAACATGTTGGCATTGTTGGGGGCAATATGCTGACTCTGTAAACCACTTAGAGAGGACTGTAAAGCGCTATACAGCAGGATATAAGTCTAAGTGCTATTGCTATTAACCTAAATGAAGCCAACTCTGGCCTACGTCATTTACAGTCCCCTGTGACCTTGTTTCCCCCTCTTCTCCCTGGGTGTGTCATCAATCAGATTGTCCAATGAAGCATGTTCAAGGCCTGGGTGTCATCAATCACATTCTCCAATGAAGGATTTTCGAGGGCAGAAGATCTGGTAGCCTAGCTACAATCTTTATAAGATAAGCGTGGAATGTGCTTCTGGTTTTAAACTGCTCTTTCAGATCCCTCCTCCTTGTTTATGGCAACTCAAAAACAGGCATACGAATGTTTTATGAGTTGACACTCTGTAAGATAAAATTTGAGAGGTCTGATTCAGAAACGGAAACAAATCAAGGAGAGAAACAGCCTAGAATGAAGGAGAAATTTCCTGACCATGAGAACAATTAACCAGTGGAACAACTTGCCTCCAGAAGTCATGAGTTCTCCAACACTGGATATTTTTAAGAAGAGATCGGACAGCCATTTTTCAGAAATGAAACTATGGGGTCTTCTGCTTGAGCAGGGGGTTAGACCAGAACACCTCCAAGGCCCCTGCCAACATTTTTATTCTGTTATTCGGGACTCAGGTTGAAGCAGTGGAAAATTACAAATAAAGTATTTTTACATTTAGCAGAAGCCCCCAAGCCCCCAAGCTTTGCTTAATACAATATTGTGCAAAACCACAAAGTTACTGAACCAAGGAACTAGCCATGTTCCAGTAAGCAAGGGTGGATATGGAAAATAACAGATGGTGTAAGATAAAATGAATAATTAAATGTACTTCTCCTTTTTTGGTATAGTTTAATAAGAGAAACATCCCAAGCTAAGCTGAGGTCACAAAATGTATAAAAGTGACACCTCAGGAAGAGCCAGGGGTTTAGAATTTGCCATGTTAATGCTCTGAACCTTGTGCACAAATAAACCTGTATTCTCCAACCTTTCGTGGTCTTGTGTCCTGATTTGGAAGCAGGATCTGCTGCAACATTTATGGCGACCGCGGAGAGACACAAGGGGCCCTGAGGCCCGCTGGAGGGTCCACCCTGGGTGCCAGTGACTGGGTGAGTTGAAGGGAACATCTCAGGCGCCATCAGTCCTTTGAATCCGAGGGACTTCCCAAGACTACCCTGTTCTGGCGACGGCGGTTGACACCCCCAAGAACCACAGGTGAAAGGTGAGGAGACCAGGACATCTTCGGGCTGGCTGGTAGAGAAGGAAGATGCCTGCAGGCAAGTATTGAATTTGGGAAAATAATCCCTCCCTGTAAACAGGGACGGAGGAGAGGACTGATCACCCTCTCTTAGGTAAAGATGGGAGGATCTGTCAGGAGTGGCTGACATGAATGACTACTGCGGTTCCCAATGGTGACTGTGAGTGTCCAGCACCGTGGGCCAGTAGAAAGCGAGTGGCGCCCGCAGTTCCCATCGGAGACTGTGTGTATCCGGCTCCCTGGGTCGGATGTGATTGTGTGTAAATCCCTGGTGTTTTCGGAAAAGGGGGGACCCCATACCTTCCTCTCCAACCCCTTTTCCCGATTGTCTTGTCTGGTGACCTGGGTGGCTCATGGGTGGAGGGGAGAGTAAACCCCTGAACCCACTGGGATCTATGTTAAAGCATTTTAAGGAAGCATATGAATCTCAGGACTATGGCCTTGAATGGAGTAGGCATAAACTGCAGGTGTTCTGTGAGGGAGAGTGGCCAACCTTTGGGCTGGGGTGGCCTCCCATAGGTAAGCCCATGAGTGAGCTCATGGAAGTGGCAAGGAAAGTCTTTGTGAATCGGGAAAAAGAGGAAGAGTGAAAGAAAGGCCAAAAGATGCAATGAAAGGCTGAATTAATGGCAGCTGCTATGATGTGGACCCCCAAGGAAAGGGGAGGTAGTTTGGCTAGGGGCAACAGGTCAGGGTTAGGATGCAACCAATGTGCCCTTTATAAAAAGGAAGGACATTGGAAGGGTGAATGTCCTGAAAGGAATAAGGAAGAGGGACCAGGTGGAAGAGGAGGGTATTTTCAGAGGGGCCTCTGAAGACCCCTGGGAGGAAGCCGGGGAAGGCAAGGTTATAGGAGGGGCAGTTACACAGGTTAGGGAATCTCAACAAGAATGGGGAATTCTTGTAGTTGTTGCAGCTAACTTTCTTGCTGCAGGAGGTAGAGAGAACCCTTAGGGGTGACTCTAACACGTAAGGGCGTGAAAATACCCTTTAGAGCAGTTATTGAGCCAGTGGAGTGAGGAAAACCTACTCCCCTGGACTAAAAGTTTAAGTAAAAACAGGATGATAAATTTGTGCATTGAAAAATGGCAAAATACATAATTGAGGAACCACTATACAGGTAGGATCATCTGGGGGAAACAAGCAAATGTAGGTTGGGTCCTGAGCCCCCAGCAGATAGTAAAATACTTTTGGCTAAAGAAGAAAATATGTGAAACTCCTTAAGGACTGAGAAATAGGTAAGGTTAGTGTTATATTTGGAAACAGGCATAGGAGTGTCTATCTGGAACTGGTAAGATTAGGGCCGTGTTCTCCATGGAGCCAATGGGGACACATTAAACAATAAAAGTTGTGTTTAAAAAGAAAAGCGGAGTTCAAACTTGCTCATGAGAGCCCTGGCCAGGTGCAAATGTTTGAAAGAAGGCCTCTATAGAACTTGATCTTTAAAAATAACCCAGCGTCGTCTGGGAGATCCAAACTAGAAAGATAAGGGACAGAACACCTAGGGCAGAGACAGGTAGTAAAAAAATCTAGTGCTTAACAATGATTGTAACTTCAAGTAAAAGTGAGAAGTTCACTAAAGCAATAAGAAAGAAAGCCCAATTAGTGAAACCCCAAGTTAAATACTTAGGTGATACTATAAGTCAAGGCCACAGAGCTATAGGACATGAGAAAAAGGAAGCTGTGTGCCAAATTACAGAACTAACTGACGGGGGTTTCTTTAAGCAGCAGGCTATTGTAGAAATTTTGCCCTGCTAGCCAAATCACTCTATGAGTCCACAAAGTGGGGAGAAAGGGAACCCTTTGTTTGGACATGTGAACAACTTTGTTTGAACATGTGAGCTCCTGTTATGGGACTTCCCAACCTTGAGAAATCTTTCAATTTGTATGTGGACTCAAAGAATAATATGACTCTTGGAGTCCTGACTCAAGAAAAAGGGACAAAACCTCCCCAGGTCTGGAAATGTTGTGTGTGTGAATGTGTCTCTGTGTAATCATTTCCAAACCTGGAGGATGAGATCCTCTAACAAAAAGCTCTCAGAAAAGAATTGTAAGTAATGATTGATTTGCTTGGAGAAAGAATGAAAGAATGAAATGAAATTTTTGTTTGAGAAATTGGTTGTGCAAGCAGTCTGATTACAGTATAAATGTGTGAGGATGTTGATGATGAAGAAAAAAAACCCCAGAACATTGGTGTAAATGTCTGTGTGTTGACCCCCATCCCAGATTAAAAGGAGAGTACTTTCATATAAAGAAATTGCATGCATGAGGAAATGAGAAAGCTCTCATAGAGAAATGTGTGTGATTTACTAAAGTTAGAGAGAGGGGGAAGAACAGAGAAAATTAGATGATAGAAAAATAAAATATGTCAGGAGTCATTGCATCTGAGGTTCCACCAAGAACACTGGATAAAATTGCAAGTGGGACCAAGAAATTGCAAAATTGAATTTTTAGTGGATACCGGGGCACCCGGGACATCTTGAAGCATAATCCCTCTGGGATGCCACATTAGCCAGAATTCGAATTTCAAAATCAAGAAATAAAAATCAACCCATGCGTGCTAGACGTGCTGCAACAGGGTGCTGCACTCTGCTGCAAGAGGGTGATGCATATTCTTTGCATAAACAAGATTGGAACTCAGCTAAAAACGCAACCAGGTGCCAGGAGGTAGTTAACATAACAAGGTGCTAAAAAAATGGAAACAAAAATGCTGAAGGAATGGAAGCACTGAGAGGTTGAAGTTTTCAGATAGCAGCCCAGCTGAAATAACATTAGACCCCCATTTTTAAACCCTTTTGCTCAACCTAAAGAATCGATTGTGCCTTATCTTATCCTCTCTACCTCTTTATTACACAACCCAATATGTATGTAAATTAATCCAATCACCAAGGTTCATCTTCTCACTCTCACTGTCCACTACGTCCTATCGCTTGATTCATGAGTAGGCACAATTTTAATTGCAACCTATCAAATAAAAGGATAATTTGCCTAAGTCTATAAAGAGGACATCAGGCTTCTCTGCTCTGCCTTTGGGTACCAGACGTGCCATTAAACAATTCGTGTTTCACTCTCATGGTGTGCTGCTCTCCAGCTCAAATATACCCTTAAAGTATGTTCCTTTATGAGGAATTATGAATATCTTCGTTTCAACTTCAGTTAAAGGAAGAGAAAGCCAACCAGTTTCCACAATACAATCTTGAGCCACCATGTTTAAGAGCATCAGGAGGTTGGGGTGTTTTTTTTTATTATTATTATTATTCTGAACTTCCCGGATCAAAAACCAGGGACAGCCTGGGATGAACTTATATAAGCTGTTACGGATGAATGTGAGAAGAGGCAGCCAAAGGCAAAGAAACAGAAGAAAGCTAACTGGATGTCAGAACAAACAGACCATGGAAATTGTCAAGCAAAGATAAGAAGCCAAAGGCAAGAGAAAAAAATTAAGAACTTAACAAAGAGTTCCAGAAAACTGTTAGAACAGACAAGAAAAAGTATTTCAGGAATATCAGTAAGAATATAAAAAAATGGATATATACTTGGAAATGTCCAAATTTGTCTGTCTGCCTTGTCCACCCACACCTGCCCATCCACCCACCCATCCATCCACCCATCCATCCATCCATCCATCCATCCATCCATCCATCCATCCATCCATCCATCTTTACCTATAATCTATAAATCATCTATCTATCTATCTATCTATCTATCTATCTATCTATCTATCTATCTATCTATCTATCTATCTATCTATCTATCCATCTATCCATCTATCCATCTATCCATCTATCTGTTTGTGTTTCCATCATCTTATCTATTCCAAAAGATCTCTTAACTCAGAATAAGGCTACAACTACCAACTGGTTTGCTAAAAGATGGCAATGGACACATAAGTAATGGATTCAAAGAAGTTCAAACAAAAATGTCAGGAATATATTGAAATTCTGTACAGTTCAAATATCAAAATCAAACATACCTTACGAGAGATTCTTTCTTAAAAAGAAGGAAGTTATATTTGCACTCTGGACATTACCAAGTCAGACTATAAGAAGTGATTGGATCATCCACAACTTCCATATTCCATTTATCTTAAAAAAAAAAAAACCCAATCATTATACTGCACAGCTATCTTTTTAGATGAGAATCATAGAATTTAGCAGGTTATCTTGAATGTCTCTTTCAAGCAGGCCATATTAATGCATGTTTCAATTTCTTTTTTGCACACAATTAATAATGAATGAAATCATATTCATAGCTGATAGTTCATACTTCTCCAAGTGTGACTGATTCCAACAGACTATTTTCATTGCTGCTGTCTGCTTCTAAAGAAAGCAATTATTGAAGAAAAGGAAGGAGAAGGAGGATGAGAAGAAGACAAGAATATTGTTTCCCTAGAAAATACTAAAATTATCTTTGTATTTAACAGTGTAAAAATTGGCTCTCCAGGTGCACACCAATATTGCTGTTCTATTTTGAGTGGTAAATCTGCAGGAGGAAGTCATTCAATGTTCCCCAGCTCTCCCACCCAACCACCCCCCCCAAAAAAAGTTTTTTAAAAAATTATAGGAAAGTTCTTCTGAAATTTAGCTACTGTATTCAGAGGTGCCATTTATGCCTTGAAGCACATAACTTTGTTTTGAAAGATTTCAGGTTTCTCTGTCTAGTTATCTCACGATGCACAACTGTTTTTGTCTTTCCTACATGTTTGTAAAGGAAATGACAATTTCTACATTGGCATTCTGTGTACCATTGAATCACAGAGAAAGATATTGAAAATTCAGATTGGAGACTGAAGGTTAAACCTGGCCACTTTTCATTATTTAACATCTGCTTGAACTCTTTCCTTACAAAGCCCTCTAAATTTAAGTCTACTGTGGGAAGCAACCTCCCCACCACTTGTAGAGAATGAAATATTTTGAGGAATAGTAAAACAGGTAGAATATTATATTTCCTCAAAGGGGAAATAGAGAAAACGTGTTCTTAAAGGCAGAGAGCAACCCAGTCTTCCTGCATAGGAAAACAGCCTCCAGTAGGTGGAGATGGATGTCTCAAAGGTGCTTTTCAAGAGGCAACTGGGCTTTCTGGTTTTTCTTGGAAGACATTTCACTTCCCATCCAAGAAGCCTCTTCAAACATCTTCAAAGAAAAACCAGAAAGTCCAGCTGCCTCTTAAAAAACCACCTTTGGGACAACCATGATCTGGATGAGTGTGTAGTGCCCCGCTAGCGGCCAGAAGAGCTGGCAGGCGACTCAGACAGTGAGGAGGTTGGGGAGGAGCAGGGGCCAGTCCTGGAGTCTGATGAGAGCTCTGACGAGGGCTCTGACTCGGAGGCAGAGATGGGGTCAGGGCCGTCCGACAGTTATCAGCTGCCTTCAGAGTTGGAGATCAATGAGGCAGAAGGACAGCTGGAGCCTGTTCCCAGTGTGCGCATGCACAGAGCTGCCAGGAGAAGGGAACAGTTAAGGAACAAGGGCCAACTCAGGAGTAAAGGCACAGGTGGACGGTGAGTGGCCCCTCCCATAGGGAATAAAGAAGAGTAAAAGGGAAGTGGTGTTTGCAGGAAACAATTAATTCATTTAATTAGTGTGAAGATTTGTTCATGACTCTCAGAGACTCTTTGCCAAGTATTTTACTGTACAGTGTTGTGCTTGGAAGCTATCGGTCTGACAGCTCTCCAAGCCTGATAAGGTCTGTGGTTGTAATTCACCCTTGAAAGACTGTTGGCCAGGACTTTGCTGGATGTGAATTAGAGGAATTCACATTAGCCTAATAAAAAGGCGTTCATCTTCAGCTCCAGGGTGATGGGATTAAGAAGGACAGGACTTGACCTTTAGGACACAATCAGATTAACCCACCATTGATTAGAATAGCAAAAGACCCAGAGCTCACTACATTGCACAACCCCCTGGAGCATCTCAGAAATTGCATAAAAATCGTTGCACCCATCAAGCTAATTTGTCAGCTGTCCCAGAACTGCATGCTGGTTTTGTTCATCAATAAACAGAATCCTTCTTTCCAATCAGCCTCCATTTTATTCCAAGCACCTTTCTCCCAGCTTGGAACTGCACCAGATGGATTTTTCTTCCTACACCTGGAATCCTGCATCCAGTTTTGGCCATCACACTATAACAAAGATGTTGAGACTTTGGAAAAAGTGCGGAGAAGAGCAACTAAGATGATTAAAGGCCTGGAGGCTCTAAACATATGAAGAACGGCTGCAGGATTTGGGTAGGGCCAGTCTAGAGAAAAGAAGGACTGGGGGGATATGACAGCAGTCTTCCAGTATTTGAAGGGCTGCAACAAAGAAGAGAGGACTCAACTTATTCTCCAAGCACCAAAAGGCAAGCAATGAACAATGGATGGAAACTAAGCAAGGAAAGAAGCAACCTGGAATTGAGGAGGAACTTCCTAACAGGGAGGACAATTAACCAGTGGAACTGCTTGCCTCCAGAAATTATGGAAGCTCCATCACTGGAGGTTTTTAAGAAGAGACTGGACAACCACCTTGTCTGAAAAGGTATAGGTTTTCCTGCTTGAGCAAGGGGTGGACTAGAAGACCTCCAAGGTCCCTTCGATCTCTATACTGATTGAATGATGATCCAACTGTGTAGTGATGTAACCTAGTATTAAACTGATGTACCTAATTCTTTATTGCTCTTTTCGAGATTTAGATGAATTTGCTTCCACCCATATTCCCTTTCCCCTTTTATTTTCTGCCCACAAATTTAAAAAAAAAAAGGAAAGGTCATTTTTATTACATTGTACGTGCAAGTTCATTTCCTGGATCTTTATATTTTTGCAGCTTTAACAGTATGAATCTGCCTGTGAAGGAAACATATCATGGAAAGAAAATAAATTGTAAATATAGTTTTATGGCTCTGTTCGATATTTGGAGAGAAAAGTGAAATATTACACAGGGCTGCAAAATGACTTTGTCGATGCTGTGCTTCTTCTTCACCCAAAATTTAATAAATAAACATATCATAGTTCAGAAACCAGGTTGCATCAAGGTGAGGAGCTGATCATTTTCACTTTATTGCCAATGTTTTCTTTTGATACCCTGTTTCTCCAACAATATGGCCTCCACCAATAGGAAGTCCCAGCATGTTTTATAGGCATGAAATGAAATTAAGCCCCTCCCCCCAAAAATTAAGGCCTATATTAAAACATGCGAAATGGGGGGGAATGGTGGGGGGGGCTTGCCGTTAGCAAGTACTTTTGTTGCACACCCGGATATGGTGCTGCCTGCGTTGACCCCGATACGAAGTGCCCCACCAACGCCGAGGTCAACATCCAAGCCGTCGCTGCCTGCCCACCCGAAGATGCAAGGGGGGGGGGAATTAAGTCACCCCCGAAAAGACAGCCTAGTCATTTTTTCGGGTCTCAAAAAAAAATTAGACCCAGCCTTATTATATGAGAAACAGGGTATTGTTTAATTGATCAATAGTTTAAAATAAGGCATAAACCAATTGATTTGTTGGGATTATGTTTCATCAAATCAGTGTCAACTCTTAGTGAACACATATATCTTTTCCCCCCAGGACAATCTGTCTCCAACCTCATTCTTCAAGGCCTTCTTGACTGCACCCATTGCCGCTATAACCAACCTTGCTGTTGGTCATCTGTTTCCTTTTTTCCTTCCACCCTTCCCTGCTTTGTACCCTTCTCTAGAGAGCAAGGTCTTGACCCAGTGCACCTAAAGTATTGGAATCTGAGATTGGCTGGTTGCACCTTGAGTGAAATCTCTGGATTGGTTTGGCGATTGTGAAGATTCTCAGTCATCCAGGTCATCGTTGTTCCTAGGGGTGGGCTTCAAAAATTTTAGCAAGGGGTCCTCTGCTTGGTTGCTGGGTGGGCGTGGCCATAGTGGGCATGGCCTAGTCAGCCTCCTGCACCATGGCAGGGGGGTTGCCCTCCCCAGGCTCCTGAGGCTCTCTGGAACCGGAACCAGAAACGGGTTCTGAGGCTCACTCCTCGTGCACGCCCTGCTCTTACCTGCATCCAAAATGGGCCACGTAGGGACCACACCTGGGAGGGGCAGGGCGGGGTGGGCGGGGCCAGCCAGGAGTGGGATTGGGTGGATTCTCCGAACTGCCCAATCTTAGCTAGGGGCTCTCCCAAAACCCTGCAGACCCCCAGCAGCCCAGCCCTGGTTGTTCCAAAGGTGCTTTTTCAAAAGGCAACTGGACTTTGCTTTTTTCGCCAAGACGTTTCACTTCTCATCCAAGAAGCATCCTCAGTTCTGACTGAATGCTGGAGAATTGAAAGGATCTATATTACTTGCGGTCATCTGGTTTTGAACACTTTGAATGTCAGTCACGGAAGAAACATCTTCAAGAAAAAGGAAAAAAAAAACAAGGCCCAGTTGCCTTTTGAAAAAAAGCACATTTGGGACAATTGGTTTGAAGAGTATCTGCCTCTTCCATTAGGTTGGATGGGTGGGCCTAGGACCTTTCCTGACCCTAGCGACTGGTGGGACACCATCTATGCTGAGGTTTGTTAGGTCCCCCTCATTCTGGAAGACTTGAAGGCTCTTCCTGCAAGTGTAGCACAAATCTATCTATATAAAAGCGAAATGCCCTTCACGCATCCTCACAACATCTCCAGAACCGTAAAGCCTACTAATTTAAAATTTGACCCGTATGTTCCTCTTGGCTTCTAGGGCCTCACTAAGAAAGGATTCTTCGAAATGACCCTCAGAACGTTTAGAGTATTTCCTATATTAATATTATTAACACGCTCTGATGCTAAGGAGTTCTACTCCCCCGCCCCACCTGAAAAGAAAATCTCTTCCAAATGCAAAACACAAGCAGAGGAGAGGAGTTTCAGTTTCAGCTTCACAGCACCAAGCAGCTTTAGTATACAGAACAGTTGAGCTAAGCCACGGCCAGGCTCCTTGCTGTCTCCTTCATGCTCACACAGCAAATACAGTTTCACTTTCCAAACAGCCCTCAACTCTCTCACACACTGATAGGACGCTAGCCAGATGAATACCAATGGATGCTTGTAGGCAGAGGTAGATTTTTTCCCCCCTTATTTTCCTTCCCCCAAACTAAGCACGACCACATAGTTTTGTAGTGAAGCACGGGTATCTAGCTAGTGTTTGGATATTTGCTGAATTGCCACCCTTGATAGCATTTGACATTTTGTGATGTGTAGATTTAAATATTATAGAAGTGTCAATTATTATTTGCCAGTTAAATGGATTACTATTTCATAATCTATTGCCGTTGACATGCAATGATGCTTTATATTTGAGATCAGTCTTAAGAATGTGACATATTTTCGTGTTAATGGTTATTAAAATGAGAAAGGAATGGCATCCCTTTTCAAATGCTGAAACATTCACATGTGGAGATGTAACAACTTCTTTTCCATCTTGAATAGGAAGTGGTTATTTTTAATATCGAAGAGTTAACACGAATTGTGGGCATTCGCTGCCTGACATTTCTAAAGTTGCTGTTGTAATTATAGCTCAAAATTAATCAACAAGGAAAGGAGGATTCTTGATAAATTTGCGGGTTTTTCTTTTACTCAGCAAGATCCCAAACAAAAATATGTGCATTGGGAGAGTGCATTTTAATTGGTGGCTATGTTTCAATTAGGACAGGCACACATAGTCCTATGAGACTCTTGAAAGAGTGCAGAGAAGACCAACAAAGACGATCAGAGGACTGGAGGCTAAAACGTATGAAGAATGGGTGCTGGGATTGGGTATGTCTAATTTAATGAAAAGAAGGACCAGGGGGGACATGATACCAGTCTTCCAGTATTTGAGGAGCTGCCCCAAAGAAGAGGGGGTCAACTTATTCTCCAAAGCACCAACAGGCAGGACAAGAAACAATGGATGGAAACTAACCGATGAGAGAAGCAACCTGGAATTAAGGAGAAATTTCCAAGCAGTGAGAACAATTAACCAGAGGAACATTACACATCTTGGAGGCTTTTTAGAAGAGACTGGATAGCCATTCGTCTGAAATGATAAAGGGTCTCCCGTTTGAGCAAAGGGTTGGACTAGAAGACCTTGAAGGTCCCTTCCAACTCAGTTATTCTGTTACATAGGAATCTCTCTTTCATCTGGCCAAGCATTTTGCAGCATGATTCTTAACAAGCTACATTATGTCATGTGATTTATTTGCATATGTAAATCAACCTTTTTAGAATCAGCAGGAGACTTTGTAATGGAGGGGTCTTCAAACTTGACAGCTTTAAGACTTGTGGACTTCAACTCCCAAAATTCCTCCTCCAGTCATGTTAACTCATGAATTCTGGGAGATGGAAGTCCACATGTCTTACACTTGCCAAGTTTGAAGACCCTTGTCATAATTATTTGATTCCTAGTATGATTTGACTGCTTATCGTACCCTATGACTATCACTAAGTGTTGGACCTGATGATTCTTGACTCTTGATGAATGCATCTTTTCTTTTATGTACACTGAGAGCATTTGCACAAAGACAAATTCCTTGTGTGTCCAATCACACTTGGCCAATAAAAGAATTCTAATTGTAATGTCTCAGGTCAAGATAGAATGTCAGTAGATTCGATTTGAGCTCTACCAAAGTTCAACCAGATTCCCAGCAGGATTCCAAATCTGACTAAAATGTACTGGTGCACAATGAAGACTGTTCTCTATTCTTAGCAAATACTCCCCAGGAGTATTTGTGGGCCTTTTAAAACATTAAAATAAAACCAGTGCTCATCTGGTCGAACTCAAGCTCATGCGAAAGATGGCAAATTCTCATGAATGTGTGCATGTGTCGCACTGAATCAAGCAATTTGAAGTATTTTTCCTGCTGTCTTTAACTAAATTTACTGATCGGCACTTCAAGGTTTTGTGGTGGTTGTTGTGGTTTTCTTTGCATTTTACAAGTTTATATTATGGAAAATGATTTTTTTATAGCCTTGATCATTAGCCGAAAAGTGATATTGCTTGCTGCAAATGTATTCTTTTCAAAAAAAAAAAAAAATCACATGGCTGTATTCAGCAGCTTATAAGAAGGGTCTAAAGGTTGGAATTGCTTCCTAATATGATTCTCCTGCAAACAGATGGTGCGTTTCCCCCAGCCATTCTTGGCCTTTTAAAGCTTTGCCCAACTCACTTATCATAAGGGTTATTATTTATTTAGCGTATGGCACGTGTTAGCCAGGGATCACTGGCTGACTGGCTGGCTCTGTGAAAGGGATTTTTTTCGGGAGGTCTTATCGTTACCCGTGGGATGCCTGAATGCTGATAGACAATGTCCCTGTGCAGTTTATTCACTATAGGAATCCAACCGCCGAGCTGCCGACTTCAGCAGTGCACAGGTTCAGTGTCTTACCACGTGAGCCACCGCGGCCCCCTACTTTTCCTAGAGATGATTTTCTTAAATGTTTCACACAGATGATGGTATTAAGAATCAACCAATGGACACCTAAGGTCAAATTTAGAACTCTACTAATTTTGTGAATCTACTGAAAACTCTGCTTGGAGCTTTTTGGCCAATCTTTGAAGAAGCTGCAGATGCATTTATCAACACATAAAATATTTCTCTGGTCTTTTTAGAGTTGCCAACAGAAAGGGAGCGGGGAGCAGTGGGCAGCTTGCATTCCACAAATGTTTTCAAAGATAATTTCTAGGCGACTGAAGTTTCTGCTGCTCAAAATCCTAACTGGAGAGCATGATTGATGACTCTGGGCTATGGATGTGTCCCAATGGAGAATATGAATTATGATGCACCCAGAGGGTGGGGGAAAACCAGGGTCAAGGGTGTTAGGGATACACCCTAGCAGAATCTGCACAGCAGTCAGGCAGGCAGGCAAAATATGTGAGATAAACGTTTTTGTAGCTTTCACTCAGTAAAACAGATACACTGTGCTAGTTAAATAGTTTATTCCAGTAAGAGTTATAGCATAGTCAAACAGTCCATATATCATTCACTAGTTCAGTCTGTCCGGGGATTATTCAGTTGCAAATTCCAGTGTCGAAAAAGAGGTCAGTAAACTTACAAATATCAGTCCAGTAATATATCTCCTCGCGGTAGAGATGTGAAGAAGTCAAACCTCCTTTCTTCCTCCAACATTCAGCAACTCAGCAGTAGGGAAACACGCAGTTAACAAACTATCAATCCATTAAACAGCAATCATTAGGAATCGTCAGCAATCAAGCAGGTTCTCTTGCTCCCTCTTATGGCAGTTCACAACCGCACCCAAAATTACATGCTTTGCAGTTTAAAGTGACACACACTTAAACTTACTATCATAGTTTATATATATTATTTTACCCAAACTACATTAGGTAACCTTGTTATTCCTAACAAAGGGTGACAATGAATGATGTGTCTCAGAGTCGGCAAGCAGCGCCGGAATGTTTACTCCCAATAAATCTTCTTTAAGTTTTGGAAGTTCGAGTAGAGACTCATGATTTAAATGAGGGTAATTGCCAGGGTCCTGACAGTATTGCCAATATGTCATCAGCATGGATGCCTGGGAGATAACTGCAATGATTTCTCTCCCAACTTCCCCTACCATGCAAGTCCGCTGCTTTCTTCTGCTCCCAGGAAGCACATATAGCGTTGATCTTGACATTGAAGCCATGCACACAACCTTGTCTGGTTTATTCATTTCAACCAATACAATTTGCAGAAATTGGGTATGTCTAGCCTACTGAAAAGAAGGACTAGATGAGATATGATACCAGTCTTCCAGCATTTGAGGGTTTGCCACAAAGAAGAGGGAGTCAATCTATTCTCCAAAGCACCTGAAGGCAAGACAAGAAACAACAGATGAGCACTAATCCAAGAGAGAAGCAACCTGGAGTTAAGGAGAAACTTCCTAATGGTGAGAACATTTAGCTTGCCTTTAGAATTTGTGGGTTCCCCATCACTGGAGGTTTTCAAGAAGAGACTGGACAGCCATTTGCCTGAAATGGTATAGACTCTCCTGCTCAAGCAGGGGAGATGGACTAGAACACCGCTAAGGTACCTTCCAACTCTGATATTTTATGTTCTATGAGTATTCCACACTAGCAGAAATGTCAACTCATAAAACATTCCTATTCCTGTTTTACTAGTTGCCATTAAAAAGGGGGAGGGTCTGGAAGAGCAGTTGAAAGCAAAAGTACATTCCAAATCTTATCTTTAAAAGGTTGTAACTAAAATACCAGAGTTTTGCCCACAAATACATTTAATTGGAGAATGTGAATGAGGACACCCAGCCTGTGAATATGCTCAGTTGGAGAACCTGGTTTATGAGACACCTGGGGGGAGAAGGGAAAACAGGATCACAGGGGACTGTAAATTACATCTGCCAGAGTTGGCTTCATGCAGGGCAAGGCCAGTATGTCACCTCTAATGAATCCTTCGAAGTTTTTTAAAGTTTGGTTCGAGAATCATGATTTAATTCAGGTGATTGCTGGAATCCTGACAGCAAATATGAGTTTCACATAAAATATTACCTTCTTGCAAGTAGCTAAGCAGGAGGTCATCCAATGTGAGTTGGGTGGGTCCTGAAAACCCAATTCTACTTCCAATCTCTTCTTTCTCCCATGACATGTACTGTTATTTCCCCCAGGAAGTCATGAGGGGCTACCGTTGTGTTGCCAGGGTCCTCTGCAGCCTGACACATTGGGCTGCTCAAGAAAAAAGGAAAAGAAACTTCCAAGAGAAAATGCCATGCCACATATTTCAAAGGGAGCCAGGAAGCTGTAATGAGGCTGATTCACAAGACAGAATTACATGTAACTCTGCCATTAGCAGAGTCTCCCAGTGCCTCCTGAATCTCTGACAACTTTGTCAGAATGACATTTGGCTTCTTAGGAGAAGTTTTAGAGGAAGTTTCTGAAATGAGTTGCAATAATTGTTCATGATCTGTAGGAACCGATAATAAAAGACAAACAAGAGGAATATGAAGAGAACAAGAATGACTTCCACACTGAGGTGGGGGAGGAGAGATTATTATTAGTGAAGGACTGGATTATTCGGAAGAGAGGGCTGCTATAATTACAGCAGAGAGCTGCTACTGCAGGTGGAGACTTTTGCAGAATGGCTGAAAATTCATTTCATCCAGAAAATTAAAAAAAGGAAACTAATTAATAAGGGAATAATACACTGAATGGATGAAAAGAAAAATGAAAAGCTGTATGTAAAAAGTAAAGGATCAGATTGTTATAGTAGCTGATCCTTGTTTAAATACTCAAAAGGCTATCACAAGTGCTCTAAAATGCACCCCACTCCTTTTCTTTCTTTCTTTCTTTCTTTCTTTCTTTCTTTCTTTCTTTCTTTCTTTCTTTCTTTCTTTCTTTCTTTCTTTCTTTCTTCCTTCCTTCCTTCCTTCCTTTCTTTCTTTCCTTCCTTCCTTCCTTCCTTTCTTTCTTTCTTTCTTCCTTTCCTCTCTCTCCCTTTCTCCCTTTTTTCTTTCTTGTCTTTATTTATAGACTTTTATTCATCAAGCAGAAGCCACAGATGAAAACCTGATTCTATTAAATCACACAATGGTAGCATTTATTTATTTAGGCTACTTTATTTATTTATATAAACATTGCTGATTGAATAATTTCACTTGTTTCAATGACAATAAGGCAACTTTTTTTTTTAAAAAAAGACACGTATGTCTTAAGAGCTCATATATCCTTAATGCATTCCAGAGACTTTAACGTATAGTAGAAATACAACTGACAGCATATTGCCTTCTTGGTGCAAAGGTTTCTACTATTCCCTTGAGTTCATTATCAAGAAGCAGGTGAAAACTGGGGAGGAGGAGAAAGTCTGATGTCCCCAGGGCCAGAGAACATTACAGTAAAATGCTATTCAAAACTAATTGTCCCAGATAAGAACAAGCCTTGCCAAGGTTGTGCAAGGCTGACAAGAACGCCAGATGAAATTGCAAGGAAATAATCAAAACCAAAAGTCTCCAAACACAAACCAGGATAGTTCAAACTTCCACAAGACTTGAAGTGCAAAAACATCCTTGCTTCCTGCAAAGAATCCCACCTCTGAGGGCTGGCTTTTATCCCTTAAGGGAGGGGCCATCACCTTGCAGCCTTAATCCCGAGTTTCCTGTGCTGTTGCAGCTGCTCTTTCCTACGAGTAGCCCTGTGTGCACATGCACTGGGCGCAGGCTCCTCGGGAACCTCTTCGTCGCTGCTGCCAGCCTCCACAATCTCTGAAGGCAGCACTCCACTCCCTGATGGTCCTGGCCCCTTCCCTACATCACCTGCAGGCCCCTTATCTGAGTCCTCACTCTCCGAGACCTCAGCCATCCACACCTGCTAGTAGTGAACCACAACATCCTCCCTGGCAGGGCAGTCCCTGTACTCTGCATAAAAGTTGTGTGGCCGTCAGCCAGCAAGGGGCTGATCCATTTTTGTACCACTGCATTATTGCACTGCTATGAGAAAGTAGGGATGTTCTCAGTAACAGTGACTGCTCTGCTTTTGCTATTGTTCAGTTGCTGAGTTGTGTCTGACTCTTTGTGACCTCATGGACCACAGCACACCAGGCCCCCCTGCCCTCCAGCGACTCCCAAAGTTTGCTCAAATTCACATTCATTTCATTGATGACGCCATTTAACCCTCTCATCCTCCGCCCTCCCCTTCTCCTTTCACCTTCCATCTTTCCCAACATCTGGTTCTTTTCCATGGTGGCCAAAATATTTGAGCTTCAGAGTCTGTCCTTCCAAAGAACAGCCAAGCTCCTTTAGGGCTGACTGATTAGAATGCCCTCCTACGTTCTCTCCTAACGGAATCTACACCACACAGAGATCTGGTATTTAGCAGTGTAATGAACTGGGAGAAAGATTCAGCTCTTCTTTTCTGGTATTCCTAACAATAGCTGAAGCTATCATTCCTTGGGGACTGACAGCTTCAGCTATTGTTAGGAATACCAGAAAAGAAGAGCTGAGTTTTGACAAATAGCTTAAACATTGTTATCCCGGGGGGGGGGGGAGTTTAAGTATTCAAACTTGTTCAACTTTTTCTGTGCAAACAAGATGACTAAAGTCACACCCTCCTTTTGCCAGTTTGAGCTGTGGGGCTGGAGAAGGCTCCTGCATAGTCCTTGGACTGCAAAAGTAACTAACAAGCAAGAACTGGAGCACGTAACACCAGACTTGTGATTGTAAGGCAAAATCACGAAACTGTGTCTAACTTATTTTGGTCCTGTCATGTGGGATAACTTGCTGGAGAAAGCAATTATATTTGGAAGAGTTAACAGTAAAAGAAAACTAGGCTGCCAAAGAACACGGTGGCTGGACACCATCAAAGTCGACACCAGCCAGTGCATAGAACAACTCAAAAAGTAGTGCAAGATTGGAAGATGTGGAAAAACCTGGACCACAGAATCATCAAGAGTCCGATGCAACTGAATGGACAACATCATTATCCTCATTGTCATTTGGGGGGAGTTTTTCTGTTAGAGAACTTGGGGAGAAAACTGGATCAGAAGTAAAAGCAAAAACATTCTGTATGGTAAGTCTGCCCGTATCGTAACAGTGATTGTCTCATCTTGGAAAAGTATGCAAGTTACAACAGAGAAAGAGAGAAAGGGTTGTGAATTAATGTTGTGGAAAAGTTTTATATTGGAGCGTGGCGGCTTCAAAAGTAAAACAGAAGGCTACAGATAATTTAAAAAACAATTTTACACCATTTTAATTCAGGTCCAGGCAGGTTCACACCTGATGTGTTCTACATTTCTCTGCTTTGCACTTGGGCTCCTGAAAATAGACCTCAAAATATAACAGCAAGAATGGAAACCAGGATAATGTGGAAAGAAGCAGGATTTATTTTATGACTGGCCACATCCCCTGAGCTTGACAAAAAGAAAGCAGATGGGGGAAAAAATTAAATTAATGTAATTATCACAGTCACTTAAAGAAGACTCGCAGCTGCAAATCTGGTCCACAAAGCAGGTATCTAGATGTTTTCAGCCATTTTCATAGGACTTTCTATTGGGCACTATGAAAACCATGTCATTTACATGAGTGCTAATGAATTTTCATTTTATTAAGCCACTTTAAGCCTAGAAAGCATGGCCCCAAATCATTACTACAGTAATTGAGTATACAAAATTATTTCTCTGCCATAATAGCTAAAGTGCCTGATGAAATTGGTTGGACTCAGGAAAGAGGCTGCAATTGTTGAGGGATAGCAAGAGAGAATTGTGCAAATGTACCAATTGCATTCTCCAACTACACTTTGATAGTTTGTGTAGATTGTGGTAAGACCACACTTAGAATATTACATCCAGTTTTGATCGCCATGATATAAAAAAGATATCGAAACTCTAGAAAGAATGCAGACAGGAGCAACAAAGATGTTTAAGGGACTGGAGGCTAAAACATATGAAGAACGGAACTGGGTATGTCAATTTAATGAAAAGAAGAATTAGGAGAGACATGAGAGCAGTGTTGCAATATCTTAGGGGCTGCCACAAAAAAGAGGGAGTCAAGCTATTCTCCAAGGCCCCTGAAGGCAGGACAAGAAGTAATGGGTGGAAACTCATCAAGGAGAGAAGCAACCTAGAACTAAGGAGAAACTTCCTGACAGCTTGCCACCAGAAGTTATAGAGGTTTTTAAGAAGGTTTATGGAGGTTTCTATGAAGAGATTGGAGAACTATTTGTCTGATATGATACACAGGTTTCTTGCTTGAGCAGGGGATTGGACTAGAAGACCTCCAAGGTCCCTTCCAATTGTATAAATTTGTTATTCTGTTGGTTTGCTTTGGTTTACAGCTGCAAATATGAGAGAATGAGAGAGAGAGAGAGAGAGAGAGAGAGAGAGAGAGAGAGAGAGAGAGATCTAATATTGGGATTATCAGAAAAAGCTTACTATGTCTGCACTTTATTGAAAAGGAAAGAGAAAAGTCCCTGTTGATAACCCAGTTTGTGTGTCAGGAGTGGGATTCTACCAGTTCACACCTATTCGCTAGAACCAGTTGTTAACATTCTAAGCAGTTCAGAGAACCGATTATTAGAAGAAATTACTGGCCTAATCCTGTAAGGAAGGCAGGAAGGAAACATTCTGGTGTTGCTTACAGAAACTACCTCTCCGTTAACCCTTATTACATTCTTGGCAGGACTAGACTCCCTGTCTCAGGAATGTCTCTGGAGTTTTTTCCCCCTCCTTTGCTGGTACTTTGCTTGTGTGGAGTGACCATTCAAAGTTACAATGGCACTGAAAAAAGTGACTTATGACCGTTTTTCACACTTATGACTGTTGCAGCATCCCCACAGTCATGAGAGACCAGGTGAGGAGATGCGTGTCTTGATGTGAGTGATATTGAGTTGGCCACGCTCAGCCAATAACATGACCATTAAGTCATGTCCACCCAGTCACATGACCACCAAGCCATGTCTACCCAGTCACATGACCACCAAGCCATGTCCACCCAGTCACATGACCACCAAGCCACCTAAGCCATGCCCACAGAACCGGTTGTTAAAAATTTGAATCCCACCCCTGTTGTGTGTGTGATATATATTTAATTTTGGAATAATGAATATCACTTTTTTCAGATGTTATTTTTATAACCCACTGTTTATCTGACATTTTGTCAAAGAATGTCTGACCTTTTCCTTCTGAAATGGGATAATTAGGAGGTGAATATCTAAACAGAAATTAAATGTTTACACCATCTCTAAATGGACTTAGAACAATCAATCAACATTATGAAGTACAATGAATGAAATTAAAAGAAAGTTTGCCCATGTTTTATGATCTAAGACAGTGTCAGTCCTATTTGCAAAGATGCAAGATACATTTTCATTGTCTTTGCACTTAGTTTAGCCACTTAGTAGCTCCACTCTTAAAGAGTGAGGCCTGTCCAACAAATGAAACAGTAGTGAAATCAAATGTATGGATAACAATTCCAAAGATTTATATGTATTAATATGATAATACTTCACTATAGTAAACCTTTTAATTGAAGGAAAAAGAAGAAGGTAAAAGTCTCCCTCTCCCCTCTTCTCTCTCTCACACACACAGAAACACACCCAAACACACAACTCCCCCAACCTTCAAATAATTGGTCAATGCTTCAGCCTGTATTGTTATCCAGTGATCAGCAGTAACAAAGGTGTAGGATAAGCATTCAGATTGACAAAATCAAATGACAGAACCTTTGGCATATCCAAAATGATACACAATTTTTTTTGCTGTGCAGTTTGGAAAGGGATGGGATGGAGAAGGAAATTGGACAACTTCTGGATTTCAAGGGGTCTTTATTTGTCTTCCAAACGTTTCACAAAAATGTTCACACACCCCTGCTCAAGCAGGAGACTCTAGATCATTTCAAATCACTGGTTGTTCAGTCTCTTCTTAGAAGCCTCCAGTGTTGGAGCACTCACAACTTGACAAGTTTGAAGACAAGCTGTTATATCAGTTGATTGTTCTCACTGTCAGCAGTTCTAGTTGCTTCTCTCCTTGATTAGTTTCCACCCGTTGCTTCTTGTCTGTCCTTCAGGTGCTTTGGAGAATAGCTTGAATCCCACTTCTTTGAGGTAGCCCCCTCAAAGATTGGAAGACTGCTATCATGTCTCCCCTAGTTCTTTTTTTTTTCACTAGACTAGACATACCCAATTTCTGTGTATCATCTTTGTTGCTCTTCTCTGCACTCTTTCATCTTTGCCTCAACGTCTTTTGTATATCATTGCAACCAAAACTGAATGCAACATTCCAAGTGTGGTCTTACCAAGGCATTACCTATGCATTCCTAAAATCTCTGTCCCAAATTTTACAAGACAGACAAAATTATTTCCATGTGTTTTCTTTATTGCCGTTTTCCAAACTGAAATGGCGCACTGGATGATCATTGAACTGTATTTAATGTATGTTGCATAGATACTGTATCATTGTGTCATACAAATGTAAATCTTCACGAAACGTGGGAATCAAAATGAAATTGAAGGACAAAAGGGGTAATCAGATTCCCAAATAATGAAAGATATCAACACTAAAGGAAGTGATATAATGAACTGCAAATAAAACCAACATCTTCAAAGCTGGCATTGCAATGTTGATGGAATATGTTGGAACCAAGTCATTGGTGAAGGTGGACCTTAGTTATAGTGAATTCTCTTTTGATTTATGACTTGTGAAAGAGCCATATTTTGTTCATCAAGTGAAATAAATAAGATTTGTGTTTTCTTTCAAGCAAGCTCAATCTTACTTTTAAGAGAGCAGGGAGACAGAAAGAAATAGACCAGTTAAAGACCACACAGTGAAGCTGAAGTTTTCAAACTTTCCTAGCTCAGGGTTGGATATTGGGGTAAAATCCTCTGAGAGATCCTTCAAAAAGCTGATAACAGTTATCATTTGACATTTCTGTCTTGATTTTGAAGTTTTGAATTATTTCTCTTGTTCCAAAACAGGATAAGGTTTTGCTGAGTATTTTTAGAAGGAGAAAGGTAATTTTTTTTCCTGGTTAAAACATAATGTTAAACTCACTTTAGAGTTGACATTCCAGTTTTCTTACACTTCCTGACTTTAAATAGCAGAAACTGCTGAGGTGATTTGATTGAGAACAGAACCAAAAAATGATTGAAGAGCTTTTTAGGGTTTCAAGAAGTCACTAAATCATCTATTACAATTTCTCATCACTTCATCAAGATCTGCAATCGGAAAAAGAAAGGAGAAAGAAAGGAAGGAAGGAAGGAAGGAAGGAAGGAAGGAAGGAAGGAAGGAAGGAAGGAGGAGGAGGAGGAAGAGGAGGAGGAGGAGGATGAGAAGAAGAAGAAGGAGGAGGAGGAGGAGGAGGAGGAGGAGGAGGAGGAGGAGGAGGAGGAGGAGGGGGAGGACAGGAGAGTATACCCTTTTTCATGGCCTTAGATGCCTATTGGAATTATGAAGTTGGCTTTGTTAGGCAGGACAACATCTCAAATGTTTCTGATCTATTTTATTTATTTATGAAATTTTCATAGCTGCCCATCTCACAGGAAGCAAACAATAGTCTAATTGGGGATTGGGTAAGATGAATGTTCTCAGAGATCTCTGATCATGTTCAGAAAATCTTAGCTGCATAAAGGTCTCTAAATGGACCTACAGAGACCTATGAAAGCAGTTTGGATCTCCATTTTTGAGTTATGTTGGAACAGAATGATTGCATGCTGCTGTCAGTCCAAAGAGAATTGGACAGCTGATCCCCATTCTTGCCTGCAAGAGAAATATAATAAATCTAAAAATGTGAAGGTTTTGATGGCAAATGTTCTTGCCATCATTCCAGCCATGACTAATTAAGGTTTGGCAGCTTTGTCCTTCATGCAAAATAGGTATTGTTTGAATTTTAAAAAAACAGGAAATTGAAGAATTATGAATCCATTTACAGAGCTATAAAGCTTATTTATTTATGCAACAGTGGGGAATGGTATGATTCAATATGGATTAACGGGGCATTCATTGACTGTTATCTTTTTAGTAATAGGTTACCCAATTTGTTAGGGAAATGAGGACAGTATTATTTTCAGCTCTTTAACAGCTTATCTGGCTTTTTTTGTCTCTTTTGTCATTATATTTAATGTTTCAAAAGTCGCTCTCCAATATGGAATACCATGCAAACATCAAATAAATTAAATCAATCAAGGAAAGCTGAATTCCTGAGATGATCTCAATATTCAGTATTTCCTCCCTTGGTTTAGAACTGGAATATCACTTGGGAATGAAGGATTGGTGAAGTCTCTGGAGACATATATAAACATGTCAGTTTCCAAGTAGTGGGTGTTAGCTTGCAATAAACCTGGATTCATTTGAACTGCCGGGACTGCTGATTTCCTGTCTTTGACAACCCCCTCCCTTTCTTTAAAAATAAAAACAGCATGATGGATGGAGAAGAAGGTACACATAGCTGCAGGGCTGGGCTGCTGGGGGTTTGCAGGGGTTTGGGAGAGTCCCTAGCTAGGATTCTGTGCAGTTCAGAAAACCCCCAAATCCCACTCCTGGCTAGCCCCGGCCACCCCTCCTTGCCCCTCCCAGGAGTCCTCACGTGGCCCGTTTTGGATGCAGGTAAGCGCATCCAGGCTCAGGGAGAAGGGGGGGGGGAAATGGGCCTCCCAGAAGTTTGGGAAGACCGAAAATGGGCCCATTTCCAGCTTCCAGAGAGCCTCCTGAGCCCGGGGAGGGCAAAAAGCCCCCCCCCTGCCATGGTGCAGGAGACCGACTAGGGCACACCCACCATGGCCACACCCACCCAGCAACCGGGCAGAGAACCCTTTGCTAACATTTTGGAAGCCCATCCCTGCATAGCTGGTGTTTCTCTTGCACCAGGCAGGAACAAGGGACACTTTTTTCAGCATGGAAAAGAAGAGCCAAGGTGACATGGCAATTTTCACCCAGGACTTCAATTCAAACCCTTCTAGACTGTCATCTCAGATCTATCAGACTGGAGTAGCTAAGAGAACCAAAGAAAGGCATTAGCTGGGATTCTGCAAATATTCCATTTAAGGATTTGATTTAGAGGTGACTCAATCAAATACTTTCTTTGACCTGAATTATTGAATGGGATCGCCAGTGCAGTTGGAACTGTCACGTCAAATTCGAATTTCTGGAATGGATTTAACCATTCAGTTTAAATCCAAATTTCTTCATTTCAAGGCATTCAATTCAGCTCACAAGGTGGATTGGATCAAAGGTCATCTGGCTACCCTTAGCATCAAGACAAATCCATAAGATTTACTGATCCAGTTCAAGAAAAGACATTTCTTTCCTAGGGTTTGGCCATGTCCACTAACTTAAGCAGACTGGATGCACTCTGTGATAGATAAACGATAAACCTAAATAGTCAGATAACAATGGGAAAGTTATTCTTTTCTCAAGAACTATAGATCTACAAGTCATGCATAGATGTATCTTTTGGCAGTGAACATCCTGAATGAGCAAAACCTTTGATTCACCATAATCCCCATGATCCTTCACTGATTGCATCATTTATCTTTTCTTCCTTCTAAAATGCGAGACTTCAACTTTTAATGCTTGAGTTAACAATTTCTAAACCACTTTGGGTGTCTTTCACACGTGTATTAATGGATTGATCAAGTGCACGTATCTGCTATATACATAATGCAAACATTTTGCAACACTGTCCTGACACAATAAATACTTCTAAATGCCTTTTCTTTCAAAGTCCGCATTCCTAAATGAATTTTAATATAAAACACACATTTTGCTATGCTTTTTAGATAACTGCTTGAGATGAAAAATGGCTTTATGAAACTCAGGACAATATAAAACTTAAAAGGATTATTGAATTCCATTCCTACCGGTTGTCTAGAAGGTACAAGTCAATTTGATTTTTTTTCAGAATGGGGACTGAAGAAAAATATGAGTTTAAATAGCATAAAACACCCCGAATTCTTTTAAAATATCTCCTAGGAAATGGAGAGCAAATTCATCTCCAATCATGAAAATCCAACTCAAGAACAAGAATTAATAGCTTACATTTCCTAATTCCTCTGCTGTAATCAATCTTGTTAAATCTACATTACTCTGAGCACAGAAAGCAGATTGCTTAAGCCTTCTGCTATATATCAAAAGAGCTCGACGTCATTGGTAGGACTCTATAGGAATTCCAGAAAATCCCTGAATGGCCCCATTAAATACAATGTGAAATCATGTTTGCATTGCAGCTTCCGCTATCGATTAATGATTTTAAAAGCAAACAAAAGATAAATGGAAAATGTCTTTCTTTCATAAGGGACCAGAAATTCAGAACATGCTTTATGGAGTAACCATCATGAGGTTATTAAGTCTACAGAGCTGCTCATTTATGTTTGCCTCCATGTAAGGGCATAGCAGAAGAGTGTCTCTCATCTAAATTGATTTCAAACTACTTCTGAAGAGTCCATTGATTTTTAAGTTTTGAAGACTTCTTTTGACCATGATGAAGTGGGATGTTCTGTCAGAGATGTATGGCCAGTGGAAGGAGGTTTCGAGTCAATATTCAGACCAGGAAGAAAATATTCTGGCATCATTATTTTCTTCAGAAGAGATGCTACTGCTTTTTTCTGCTACTTGCAGTTTAATTTTTTTCTGAAGAATAGATGTTGGTGTGCAGCATTGCTATGTGTCAAACTTCATTTTGCTCTTTGTTTAAGAAGGAAAAATCTCTCTGCTCGAACCGATTCATGGTTTGTTGCTTTATCAAATGTCAGTAATCAAAAGTCCAGGCAATTGGTTCTTTTGTATCCAGAGACAATAAGCACACCAGTAAATAAAGGGATTTTAGGCGTTATTCTTAGCTCAAGCAAACAGGTTGAAAAGCATGGCTTACAAAGCAAAAATACCAAGGAAGATGGTGCTGAAATCTCTTACAATCAGGAGCTCATTTCATCTTCAAAAACAACAAGAAGAAGGAGAAAGTCCAGTTGCCTCCTGGAAAAGCACCTTTGGGATAACCAGGACCTGGATGATTGAGAATCTCTACATATTTCAACTATGAAGGAGAAATCAAAATACGTCATTAGCTCCTTGCAATAACAATGCATTTCCCACATTGTTAGTATCTTGGTGCCGTGCTAATTCTCAACAAGCTTGGTGATAACTACACAGCCCTTCAAGCAAGCTCGATCCATTAGCTTCAAAAACATTAGGAACCTTCTGGCTGAATAGAACATAGAATAATAGGGTTGGAAGGGACTTTGGGGGTCTTCTAGATCTAGAATCAAGGCAACATATGGTATATAAAAAAGTAGCTTTTTAAAATCAAAAGTGATGGACTCCAAGAAGGCAGCACTGAACATGGTTTCTTGGAATCAGTATGCAGAATGTAGGGGAGAACTATTTGAAGAGAAGCATCGTTCTCTTTCCATTAACTGAAAAAGGTTAGGAATGTTCTTCCATCTTGAAATGTCTGTTATATAATTTGGGTTCCTTATCCCAAAGGGGCTTTTCCAAAGGTGACCGGACTTTCTCAAGCTCTGGATGACTGAGAAGCTCCATAAACATTTGGGTTCCTTCGACACCCCATTGTCAGTCACATTTCTATCAGGGGTGCCAGGTTCAGACAGACCCGTTGCTAACATTATGGCTGGTTTGGCAAATCACCAAATCCCACTCCTGGCTGGCCCCACCCACCCCTCCCAGGAGTCTCCATGCAGCCTGTTTTGCAGGAGAGGTAAGTGCAGGGCCCACATGGAGGCTCCGGGAGGGGAATAACAGGCCTCCTGGAAGTTCTGGAACCAAAAACAGGCCTGTTTCTGGCCTCAGGAGGGCCTCTAGAGCTTGGGGAAGGCAATTTTCACCTTCCCAGAGGCTCAAGGAAAGCCTCCGGAGCCTGGGGAGGACCAAAGCACCCCCCCTTGCCATGGTGCAGGAGGCCGATTAAGCCACGCCCACCATGGCCACGCTCACCCAGCAACTAGGCAGGGAACCCATGGCTGAAATTTTTGAGGCCCACTCCTGATTTCTATGCATATCGACTAAAGATTCTCAAACGAAGAGCAAAATGAAGTTTGACACATAGCAATGCTGCACACCAACATCTATCCTTCAGAAAAAAAAAATTCAACTACAAGTAGCAGAAAAAAGCGGTTAGCAACTCTTCTGAAGAAAATAAGCCTCAATGCAATAAAAGCAACCAAATTGCCTTGCTCGTTCTCTTCCACATGAGATCCCTTTCCAGAGAGTGAATTGATTTATTCTGGGTCCATAATTTCATTCCTTCCCCGGGTAGTCCAATGATGCATTTTTAATTTCATCATCTGGGTCTCCCCTCTCCTCCTTTGTGCATGTAAACCAGTAGTCTGGGCAAGGACTACATTTTCAGCCCAAGGATAAGTTTATGCAGCTCACGGAGAATTTCATAGCCTTCCGTGCCTTGCAAATATCAATATGTGTACTATTATTTCTATTTTTTAAAAAGCCAGGTCAAAGTATAAAGCTAAGCAATACTGAGTGATTCAGAGGGAGCTTCAGTGATGTGCAAAATGAGGCCAAGGCGAAGATATTAAAACAAGTCAACTGAAAAAGAACACACTGATGGTGTGTTCACACTTCACATTGAACAGGAAATTTAAGCAACAAGACATGCATGCAGAATTTGCAGCTAATTTGTTCCTTTTTTTCCCACGTAAACACATAAACAAGCCTATTATGGATAATAAATTGCAACTCTGGATCTAGAATTATTTTACAACAAAACACGGCATAACCATAAACCAATTTTAACCCAGGCTGTGGTGTTTTTTTTTTACTACCACATCTGCCATGTTTGGTTTCAATTAACCTTAATCCTAAAGTCTAGAGAAAAGAAGGACTAGGGGTGATTTCTATGCCTTATCTAGTGGCTAGTACCATATGCATTACCCCACATTGGCTCTGCCTTATTATAAAAATTGCTGTTAATCCAAGCATGCTGAATTCAGCGAACACCATTTTCGTAACAGTAATCATTATATAATTGTGTTGTAATCCAGTTGTACAGGTTAGCCAGGAACATGAAGAAATGCACGGGGGCAGGGTTAAGAGAGAAATCGGCATTAATATGCATGTGTTTATATTTACTCAGAAGGGTTCTCAATTCGATCTTAATGACTGCAAAGCACTCATAGAGGTTTACAGGAAGGTTCTTGCGTAAACACAGGTGGCTGATTACTTTGTGGTGATTGAAAGCATCAGAAGGTAGAGAAGAACTCTGTTATGAATCACAATGTTTTTTATCCTCACTAACAAGGGTGCTGGCATTTACCTTCTTACTCACTCCAGCTCCCCTCAATCAAACCGTGTCATCTTTTGGGAGTCAAGAATTGTGCCTTCTTTATAGAAGCATCTAACTTCTGGGATGAGGACCCCCTCAAGATCTGGACAGCTTCTTCCCCAATGGCACACATGAAACTTGTCAGCTGGAAAGCTGATAACTCAGGTTTGAGACCCAAGCTCCATGGGATGGGATGAGCTCCCATTACTTGCTCCAGCTCCTGCTCACCTAGCAGCTTGAGACAGAGGTGGTCTTCAGCAGGTTCTGACCAGTTCTGAAGAACCGGTAGTGGAAATTTTGAGTAGTTCGGAGAACTGGCAAATACCACCTCTGACTGGAAATTTTACAGTATCCTTCCTCTGCCACTCCCACCAAGCCACGCCCACAGAACCAGTAGTAAAAAACTTTGAATCCCACCACTGGTTCGAGAGCATGTAAATGTGAGTAGATAAATAGGCACCACTTTGGTAACAGCATTCCTCAGCATATAGTCATGCTGCCCACATGACCATGGAAGGGTCTTCAGACAACGCTGAATCCCTAGGCTAAGAAAGAGACATGAGCGCTTCTCCCTAGTCTTGGACAAAACTGGACCGGGGAATCTTTTATCTTTAGGCAGACCTGCTCGATTCTGAGTTGGGAAATCTCTATCTCTGATGTGAAGTGAAACCCCAAAACCAGGAAGTTGTACTGAAATTTGAAGCCAGAATCTATGATGTAAGAAAGATTGGACCACAGCATTTTCTTCCAGACTACTGTCTATGTGCCACAAAACAGGTCCAAATAGCCTTTTTTGGCAGGTCTACATTGAAATGTTGCCAACTACATCCTGGGTTTGCAACCCACCCCAGAAGCGAACGTGATCACCAAGGAATTGCAATGTGTCCTTCCCATTATCCTAATGAAATACGTCTCTCGCAATAAAATAAGAAATACCGTTTTCTCATCTGTATTAGTTAGAATGGTTAATTGGCCTATTCAGCCATTATTGATTTCCCCCCCTATTGTCAAGTAGAGGGAAGTTTTATTACTTTGAAGCTGAACTTCCAACAGGAGTCTCTTGATCATAGTGATGATAGGCGTCCAACTCATAGTAAGTCTCCTTAGCCTCTTTTTGTTTTATTTTTTTTATATTTCAATAGTTATGGTGCTTGAACATTTCTATAAAAGAACTGCCATAGGACATAGAATATAGAACACATGTGCAAATTAAGTGCAAATTGATATTCACATCCATTTTATACTTGCAAGTAAGCACAGAATACAGCCTCTTTAATTGCACATACTAACAAAATAATGACTATATTAAGTGCCATACCTTATGATTCTTAATGAATGTATCTTTTCTTTTCCTTTTTATGTACACTGAGAGCATTTGCACCAAGACAAATTCCTGGTGTGTCTAACCACACTTGGCTAATAAAGAATTCATTCATTCATTCATTCATTCATTCATTCATTCATTCATTCATTCATTCAAATAATGCTTAGGATCATCCAACACCCATTAGAGTCCTAGGGGGAAGTCCAAAAACAAATACTACATTCCCTACTACTATCTATTGTCTGTCTGTCTGTCTGTCTGCCTGCCTGCCTGCCTGTCTGTCTGTCTATCATCTATCATTTATCTATTCCTATTTCATCTATCTACTGTATACTCAAGCTATCTAGCTATCTTTCTACCATCCATCCATCCATCTACCCACCCATGCATTCTTGATTTACCTCTTGGAGGATTAAGTCGTAAAAATAATTGTAAGAAATAATAACCGTTTATTATTATTTTTTGAATAGCTAGGAGTCTTCTGGAGGTTAAAACAAAATGAAAGTATGCCTTTGGTTGGGAGGATCCTCCTTGTCAGAAGGGGTGAGAATCAAGCTTGGAGGAATTGTGACTACAGCTTCATCACATCCAATCAGGTTAGAAACTGTATCTGGATTTCTACCAGAGGAATAAATCATACGCCTCATGGCATGTTGAATTTTGCTTATCTATAACAGAAAATGACACTGTTTTATTTAAGCTCTGCTTTACAGAGCCAAAACAAACACCCCAGGAAAAGGTTTGATTATACAGTTTCATATAATGTGATGCTGTCAAGGAAAATAGCTTTCTTTTTGGAGTTTTTCAGTAAATATTAAAAAATGCTGGTTCTCTTTCCATTCAATTTCTAATCCCTTTCTGATCATTCCCACCAGTTTCTATCGATGGTGAACCTCCTAAATTCGCATAGTAGGCTTTCGTGAACCCTTAGTCTTCTAGAAATATATGGATCAAGTTCCGTCAGATTCAATGTTTCTTGAGTTGAAACCAGATCCTGGAGACTTCATGGATAAACCCATGTTGCCATCCAGTTAAGGATACAAACATGTTTTGGTGATGTTGTTTTCTTCTGGGATTTTTTTCCCTATGTCCCAAACTAGCCGCCATACCTGTGATGTTCCAGACATCTTTCTTCCAAACATTAAGCCAGTTTAACCTCCCTTACCTAGCAGAGTAGACTAGAGTAGGGTAGGGTAGGGTAGAAACAGAGAAAAGGAAATAGAAGAGAAGAGTTTATAAATTGTTTAGTCTTACAACCTTATCAATAAAAGAAAAAAAATACATTTTCTGATTCCAAGATAAAATACTTAAAGGAAAATAGAATGATAACATACATACACGATAATACAAGGAGTCAGCAGTCATATAAATGCATCTAAATAGAATTTCTTTTAGAATACCGTTATTGTCATTGCATTCCACGAATACAATGAAATTTAAAAGCTACTCCAGCACAGTGCCCCAAACACCACATCACAATAACACTACAGAGTATTTTAAAATAATAATAATAATAATATTTTTTAAAAAAAACCTAGTCTAAAACCTATCTAAAACATTTAGTAAGTTAAATAGTTTCAAAATGCCACTATATACATAGGACTAAATCACAAATGCACTGTTTGATTCAAGACAATTATTGCCTTGGAAAAGAAACTGTTTCTCAGTGTATTGGTCCTCATTTTAAGACATCTTACAGGGTGCCCTATTTTCTTCATATATTGTGCTCTTAGCTCAATCTCCTTCATTATAAACTTAGCAGTTCTGCTTACAATATGTACAGTACATTAGAGCCCAGGAGGAAATAAGACCAACTGAAATTCAGTTCCCATTGGGCTGTTTTTTTCCCCAATAGAGACGATAAGCATCTCAGTCTAAAATGGGCATATTGTTGTGGTTCACTGGCAGCCTGTGCAGATGGCAGTGGAACTGGACAGTGGGGAAGAATGGGGACCAGTCCGGGAGTCTGGAGATGTCTTGTATAAAGGTCCTGCGTCCGATGCAGAGATGGGGCCAGGACCATTTGGGAGTGGGGTGCTGACTCCGAAGCCTCTAGAATCTGGCAACAGCGAGGCAGAGGAACAAAGGGAGCCTGTTCTCAGTGCACATGTGCACAGAGCTGCTAGAAGGCAAGAGCTGCTGAGACAAAAGGCATGATCTCCCCTAAGGTATAAAGGACAGACAAAGGTAGGAAAACCTTTGCAGGAACAAGGTTGTTCACTCTGTTCAGATTAATTCATGAAGCTCTGTGTGGACTTTGTACTTTGGTTTTTTATAGTTCATTTGCCACTTTAGTTGTTGGCAGACAATTCAACGGAGAGAAAGGTGGGTGCTTATCTTGAGGGACTGTTTGGGACTCATTCCAGGCTGGGAATGAACATAATTCCCAGCATGGAAATAAAACAAGAGTTGTTTTAACTAAACGTGTGCTTAATTAAGGTCTCAGGAAGCCTTGGTCAGAACACATATAATCGCCGAACAATACCCGCATTAGAGAGTACCCGCCTATGTGTAAGCCCTTTCATGATATTGTGCAACCATCACGGGTTATTTCATCTTTCTTATAAACCTGTTTTCAGATGCCTCCGGCAACTGGTAAAGTTGGACTTCCCATAAATTCAAGTCGTCAGGTACCATGGAAGAAATCTTCCTTCCATACAGCCTCATGCTACTTACTGAGCTGAGGTAAAGAAGTCATCTCTTTAGACGACTCTCTTGATGACTTCATGGACATATCCATGGTATTTTATTGGAGACAGAATGGACGTGGTGTTTGATTTCCTTCTTCTAGTGAAATATTTCAGTGCCATATCCAGAATAGGAATTGCTGCTACTGAGACTTTTCCCCTCTATGTCGCTGGTGATAGAACTGATTTGTTAGTGGCCATAGATTGGAGCACACCCTACTCGATGGCAGGGCTATGACTTCCTAGCCCCGTCTCAAAAGCACTGCCAATTTATAGCAAGCAGAAACGGCATTCTTTTCACTAAATCATGAAGCTGAGCCTTCAGCAACAACAGATGCCACTGGCTGGATCTCATTAATAAAATCAATGAAACTCATTGAGGAGGTTTTGTTTCATTATTATTAGCTCACTCACAAAAAAGCATGGTGGGCAGGTAGGCTCACCTGATGACATTTGCAACTTCATAGCAAAAGAGCTTCCCAGCAAAACAAGGTGCAATGGGAACGATGCATCACCTGAAGCAAAATAGGTCACACATTGTCTAAAGCAGGGGTCTCCAACCTTGGCAACTTTAAGACTTGTGGACTTCAACTCCCAGAGTTCCTCAGCCAGCAAAGCATCAGGCTCACATCTGGGGTTGTGTTGCTCTGATCTTGGGTGGCTACATTTTATGGAGTGCCTTTCACCATGTATTTTTTGAAGGTGGAACCTGTTCTGCTGTCAGGCACAAAAGACCAAGTCTTCCCCACATGGGAAGGTCCAATTAAACTGATTTATTGGTAAAAACACCCCTGCAGAGGAATCTTCTCAATTCACGGTTGGCATTCGCCTGGAGATAGTTCAGGATCAATGGTATTCAAGGGAGGTTGAACTTGTTTTTTTTGTGACCACGTAGGGATTCTAGGCTGGTCCTCTTTCGATTCTACCCCCGATGACAGAGTGAAATGCACCATCATTTTTGAGTCTCTCCATCCCCGTAACAGGTGTGAGTCTAATTTCCCTTGAAATCCGTCGATTCTTATCTGGCCTTGATGGTTAGTAGATGAGATTCTTCTGTATATATAGCAAAAAATAAAAATAAAAATAGAATGATCGTGCATTGGAACTCTCTCTTGGCTCCTGTTTTCTCACACCTGATGTTAAGGTTAGGACTTCCTTGCCCTTTAGAAGCTAGACTGGGAACTTTGTCTTGTTACAGGGCAAAACCAAACTGCTTGAATTAATACATTCTGATATTTTGCAAGCAACATGCAACTGGGTATTTTATTTGCATGGGAAGCAGTTTCAATGGATATCAGTTTCAGGGTCAAGTGTAGCAGGAGTCACACAGGAAAGCTAATTTCCAGTGAACTTAGGATGAACTTAGACCATCACATGCTTCAGAGAGGAAATTCTGACTAATATAGACTATTTTTTTTTCTTTTACTTTTGCATTTCATGGAAAAAAGTCATTTCTCCAGCTATGGATTTTTTCCCCCTTAGCATTTGCCCTGCATGATTTGTCTCCTTATTTTTGCACAGATATTTTTTCCAGTGAGGCTATTAAAGCAAGAGATTTGGTTTATAGAGTTATAAAGCCAGTTTGATCTAGTAGTGAAGGCACCCAGCTAGGAGACTGTGAGTTCTAGTACTGCCCTAAACGTGCAAGCTGATCTGGTGACTTTGGGCCAGTCACCAGGAGACTGTGAATTCTAGTCCCACCTTAGGCATTAAAGCCAACTGGATGTCTTTGAGACAATCACCAGGAGATAATAGATTCTAGTCCTACTTTAGGCATGAAAGCCAACTGGGTGACTCTGGGCCAGTCACCAGATGATGGTGAGTTCTAGTGCTGCCTTAGGTGTAAGAGTTGGCTGGTGACTTTGGGCCAATCCTTGTCTCTCAGCCCATGGTGATCATTGTGGGGAAAATAGGAGAAAAAAAAGTACAGGATAAGCTTATTACCTTGAGTTAGTTATGGTGGGATAAAAATAAAGAAAACAAGATAAATAAAGTTAGGCTAAGAGATGAATCAAAAGCCCCTCATGGCTTTTGTGGCTACGGGAAATTCCACTTTCTCCTCTTCTCCTCCCACTGCTATTCCAGGGGTGGGATTCTACCAATTCGCACCTATTCACTAGAACCGGTTGTTACATTCTAAGCAGTTCGGAGAAGTGGTTGTTAGAAGAAATTGCTGGCCTAATCCTGTAAGGAAGGCAGGAAGGAAACTTTCTGGTGTTGCTTATAGAAACTGCTTTTCCGTTAACCCTTATTAAATTCTTGGCCGGACTAGACTTCCTGTCTCTGGAACATCTCTGGAGTTTGTTTTTCCCTCCTTTGCTGGTACTCTGCTTGTGTGAAGTGACCATTCAAAGTTACAATGGCACTGAAAAAAGTGACTTATGACCATTTTTCACACTTACGACTGTTGCAGCATCCCCACAGTCATGAGAGACCAGGTGAGGAGATGCGTGTCTTGATGTGAGTGATATTGAGTTGGCCACGCCCAGCCAATAACATGATCACCAAGCCAGGCCCACCAACTTAGCCATGCCCATAGAACCGGTTGTTAAAAAAAATGAATCCCACCCCTGTCCTATTCCAGCCCCCAAGCACTCCTGCTTGGGCAGGGGGTTGGATTAGATGATCTACACAGTCCCTTCCAACTCTGTTATTTTGTTGTTGTTGTTGTTATATACTTTATTCATTAAACATGAAACTCTGTCAACTGAACATTGAAAAATGCATCCCAAGTACCAGTGTCTAGTGCTAAAGGTTGATGCCGGTTGATGCCAGTGTCCTAGGTATATCAACCAAGTACTTTCTTAAGATGTACGATGTTCTTAGTAGCCCAGGGTTTGTTTGTTTTTTTTTTTGCAGTTCTGCTGGTGTTATTGCAGGAAGCTGCAATTTCTTGATGTATTTTATAAAATTCTTGGACTTGGTACCAAATGCCACAATGACAATGGGTATCACTATATTATTGTTATTATTGTTACTATTATTATTATTACCTTTTAAGTCAGTACAAGCCATTGCCAAGAGTGCAAGGAACACTATACCTTGCTGTTCTTCTTTTCCAGTTAGAGAACTGATGCTTTTATATTCCAAACACTTGCCCTGTCTGATTTCTAGATCCGAAATGAACAAATGAGCTAAGTAGTTGGAACTGACAAGAAAATGCAAGTATTTAATCACTGGATATGAAAACAGGCACATTAGCAACTTGATTCGATCTACAATGCTCCAATGCAGCGTTGAATATATTCAAAATTGATATGCTTGCATGTATATAATTTAATGGAATATGCAGACTATAAGATTACAAACATTTAGGCATACATAGTTGGATGGAGGGTTGAGTTTCAGGCATTGTGTTAGATATCAGACAGTACCAAAACAAACTGGGGGTGGAGGAAAAACCCACCAGCTAAATTAATCAAAATACTTTTGTTACAGCGAAATGAATGTCCTAGTTTTGCTTCTATTTTATTTTATTTTTTTGCAGCATTGGTTTGTAGAAAACACGTGACCAACATCAACCTCTCCGGTGAAAGAAAAAGTTGATGGATTAATTTCGATTCTCTTCTCTTGCCAGAGGTCTGTTGATTTTAATTTCTCCGCGACGCAATTTGTCACAAACATTTCTGCTCTTTTTCTCTGGGCTGCTCTCCTTCGGAGGGGCCGTGCTTGGAATGCAATTGATGCTATAGGATCATCAAGCATATCCGAGCAAGGATATTAGCAGCCTCTGGAAGGGCAGTTCATATAATCAGCGGAATCAAGTCATAAAGCTTTTGTTCCAATAGGATTGCAATCATTTCATGCCAAAGATGGAAAATTAAGGATACTCAACTGCATCATTTTGCTACGTGTGAGCAAAGGTAGAACAAATGCTGCCCTGAATCCTTTATCTAAAATGCTATTCCACCCCCACCCCCCTGGCATTTGGAGGGGGTGCAGGAGTATTTCATCTGTAGTCCCTCCAGGTGCAATGTAAATGGGATTTCTAAAACTCTAAGTTTTAATATTGCAACTTATTTTTTTAACCTGTCCCTGCTTTTAAAATGTGTGACACCTGACCCCCCCCCCAAAAAAATCAGCTCTTTCATGCTTTTGACAATGACCCTTGAGTTTGACAGACACTTTGACTTAAGGTCAAGATTCTTGCCTTCAATTTAATTGTGTGGATCTGAGACCACATTTGTGTGCATATTGTGTGACGCTGCTGAATAGTGCAGCAATGGATGATATTTGCTGTGAAGCCTCTAGCACTGAGAATTTTATTATCTGGAATAGACGAGAAGATAAATCAATTGATTTGCTTGTGTTCTTTTGCCTACAAGAACCGTGTGTGATATATTAAGCCAGGGGTGTCAAACTCGTGTCATCATGGTGGCGCATCCAGCCCACGTGCTGTGAGTTTGAATCACCATCATCTTAATTTAACAATGTTGCCAGCCAATCAAGACAAAACAATGCTACAAAACAGACAGAAGATATTAGAAACACCAATCAAGCAGAACACAGCAAACTCCAAGACCAATAAACACAGACCAAGACTCTCAACCAATCAGGATGAAGAAAAAACCATTCTGGCACAGCAGTAGGCTAGCACCAAATTTACAACAGAAACGGCTGTAAAAGCCTGACTCACAGACGAACACAATACAGAAGCCTGATGCTGGCAGTTGAGATTCTGCCGAAACGTTGCTACAACTTTAAAAGCACAACTATAATGATGTGGAAAAATACCCAAACAAAGCTGTATACCATACAAATATATATATATATATATATATGGATCTTTGGTTGTTCGGGTTTTCTCCCGCGTAAGATTCGAAGTATCTAGGCAACGTTTCGATGAAGTCTCATTCATCATCTTCAGGCTTCTGTCTCCGGCTCTGTGCTTCTCAGAGTAATGTGAGATTGCAGCTGCTTCCTCCTTTTAACTGCCAGTGGGGGTGGGACTTGATTGGGTGGGGGCTTGGCTGTGTTCTGATTGGGTGGGGGTGTGTTCTCATTGGTAGGGGGTTTGGCTGTGTTCTGATTGGTTGGGGGGTTAGCCGTGTTCTGATTGGTTGGAGGCGTGTTCTGTTCAGGAGGGGGCTTGGTTGTGCTCAGGTTAGTTTTAGTTGCTGGGGGATTTGAGCTGGAGAGTTGTGATCTTGCTGTTTGGCTTCTAGTTCGTGGTCCTGCTGCATCTTCATAGTGGGTGTTGGTTTGCTTCATGTATGGCTCAGAGGGGTTTGAAGTGGGTAGTGATGCAGCTGCAGTGCAGCTTCTGGTCCATGGTCGTTTCTCATTTTCTGAATGGGTGGGAGTCTGTTTTCTACATGGAAGTGTGGTGGTGGCATCTTGTGTGGCTCTCATGGGTGTGGGTCCAGTGTCCTTCTTCATGTTAGGTACTCGTCTGTTCATGAGGGCGGGTTTCCAAATGGCTGGAAGGCGGGAGGTGTCATCTCGTTTGTTCATGCTGTGTGGGCGTTTTTCTATCTCTATGGCTTCTCTGATTATTCTGCTGTTGAAGTGTTCGGTTTTGGCGATAGTTCTGGTATTTTTAAAATCAATTTCATGTCCTGTGGCTTTGAGGTGTTGGACCAGGGAAGAGGTCGTTTCTTCTTTTTTGATTGAGTTCTTATGTTCTTCAATGCGTGCACTTATTCTTCTGTTAGTTTGTCCAATGTATGTGGTAGGGCAGGCAGTGCAGGGGATTTCGTATACTCCTTGGTTTTCTAATTCGATTTTGTCTTTGGGGTTTCTTAGGATGGTGGATATTTTTCTGTTTGTGCAGAATGCTGTTTTGATGTTGTGTTTTTGGAGGATCTTGCTAATTTTGTCTGTAGTGCCTTTTATATATGGGAGGAGGGCTTTGCCGTTTTCTTGTTCTCTGTCTTGGATTTTGGTTGGGGTTTCTTTTTGGATTAGGTGGGTAATCTTCTTTCTTTGGAATCCATTGGCTGTAAGTACGTTGGTGAGAGTGTGTAGTTCGGTTTTTTGGTGTTGTTCATCGGCTAAGCATTTTGTTCTGGAGATGAGTGTCTTGGCTACGGAATTGATCTGTGCTGGGTGGTGGTGTGAGAGTGCATGTAGATAGCGGTTAGTATGTGTTTTCTTCTGGTAGATGGTGTGTCCTAGGGAGCCATTGGATCTTTTGTATACCAAGACATCTAGGAAGGGAAGTTGGTTGTTGGCTTCTGTTTCCATGGTGAATTGTATTTTGGGGTGTAGGCTGTTGAGGTGTGTGAGGAAGTTGTTCAGTTTTTCTTTCCCATGTGGCCAGATTATGAAGGTGTCATCTACGTATCTGAGCCAGAGTTTGGGTTTGTGGTCGTATTTTTCTAGAGCTTGTGTTTCAAAGTGTTCCATGTAGAGGTTTGCGATGACAGGTGAGAGGGGTGATCCCATGGGTGCTCCTTCTATTTGTTTGTATTTTTGTCCATTGTAGGTGAAGTATGTATTGGATAGGCAGTGGTTGGTTAGATCTAGGATGTGCTTGGGGGGGTTGTATTTGTTTTGGATGGCTGTCAAGGCTTCTTTTATTGGCACTTGGGTGAAGAGGGATATGACATCGAAGCTTACTAGTAGGTCGCTAGGTTGTAAGTTTTGTTTCTTTATGATCTCGATGAACTGGAATGAGTTTCTTACGTGTGAGTTGATGGATTCTGCATAGGGTTGTAGTTGTTTGGCAAGAAATTTGGCCAGGTTTTGTAGAGGTGAGCCTATGGAGCTGACTATTGGTCTGAGTGGGGTTCCTTCTTTGTGTATTTTGGGGAGACCATAAAGCTTGGGGCATCTGGATGATTTTTCTCTGGGTATGATTCGTTGCTGGATTTCTTCACTGATGGGGGAGGCTTTTATTTTGGATTTGG
>NW_020769378.1:4586474-4596581 GCF_900518735.1 Pseudonaja textilis
AGCATGCTAATAGTATCAGAGATGCAAAGGATTCCCTGTAGGACAATAGCTCTTTTGAAGGAACAAACCGCAGGATCAATGAGTAATTCCTGAGCTTATAGATGATGGAACTAAACCGGCTGATTCAACCACAGTTGTCTTTGATCAACTGCTGTAGCTTTTAAATTTATGCTCATATGCTCTTTCTCTCATCAAGGTAGCAGCAAAGATAATGGATATCCCAAAATCAATGATAAAGATTCACTAGCCATTTCCTACTGTCAGCCAAAATTGTTTTGAAGTGGCTGCCATCTGTCATTACGACAGAGAGAAAGATGAAAGAAATGATCTATGGAACATTTGCAAACTGGGAAAATATCAAAAAGGTGATGAAGCGAGCATATTGTTTTCATCCATTGGAACAGTAAACATACCCAATAGCTCCAACTCTATTTGCTATTTTCTCTGATTGCAAAAGTAAAACTAGACTCTCCTAAGGAAACAAAGCAGGATGGAGGATCTACGGTGTGTTGAGATTCCAAAGCAACCCAAGTTAACCAAGAAATAAATTGGATCAAGTTTAGTTGGTCTCCATTCTGCTGAATGAATGCTTCCCCAAATCAATCACCTTATAATAACTAATAAAAATTACTGTGGGGTCCAAAGTGTTGCTACATAACAGATCAGCCCATAAGATGTCTTTTAAGAGTGTGTTGCAAAAGGTAAGGTGAATAATAGTTGAAAAGAAAACCCCAGAAGTTACAAGTCTGCAAAATGAATGAATAAGAATAGTGCTTGTGTAGGCGATGACCAGGCTGAGCTTGAGGGAAGAGTCTCATGTGTTATCAGTCCTGAATCTCTTCATGCACACAAGAGATCTAAGTCCACCCCACCTTGAATTCCTTTGACTCTTATCTACTGCCAATTTGATTTGACACTTGATAATTCAGATTCTTTTGTTGAACAGTAAGGAAGGCTGAGTGCCAAAGAATGGAGGCCTTTGAACTCTGGTGCTGGAGGAGACTCCTGCGAGTCCCTTGGACTGCAAGGCCATCCAACCAGTCAGTCCTAGAGGAGATCAACCCTGGCTACTCTTTAGAAGGCCAGATCTTGAAGATGAAATTCAAATACTTTGCCCACCTCCTGAGAAGGAAGGACTCGCTGGAGAAGAGCCTAATGTTGGGAATGGTGGAGGGCCAAAGAAGAAGAAGGGGATGGCAGAGAAGGAGGAGGCTGGATGGAGCCACTGAAGCAGTTGGGATGAGCTTAAATGGACTCCAGAAGATGGCAGAGGACAGGAAGGCCTGGAGGAACGTTGTCCATGGGGCCACCATGGGTCAGACATGACTTTGCAACTAACAACAACAATTCCCTTTCTTGTAGAAATCACAAAAGTGCTTTTTCAAAAGGCAACTGGACTTTGCTTTGCTTTGAAGATGTTTTGCTTCTCATCCAAGAAGCTTCTTCAGGTCTTCTTGGATGAGAAGCAAAATGTCTTCAAGGAAAACACAAAAAGTCCTGTTGTCCCCTGAAAAAGGACCTTTGGGACAACCATGACCTGGATGACTGAGATTCTCCATAGACATCCTGTAGAAAGTACTAGCATGCATAAAAACTATACTCATTTGAACCGTCTTGGCTCCTGATTTTCTTATGCCTGACAACTAGCTTAGTAAGAACCCAGTAAGCATGTTTATTACCTCATAGACTGCAATGAATATATGAAGCAGAGATTTATTTATTGATTCCCCTCCATTGGAATCCACTGGTCTAAGTGCTTCGGTAAGGTTTGGGTCCTCTTTGCCACAAGTGAGAAGATTGGGACCACAGCTTTTCTGTTTTCTCCTCTCGGTTGCTCTGATGCTATTCTGATTGTATCCCATGCAATATGATCTTTGCTTTTCATTTGATGAACCATTTATGGAAGGAAAAAAGACAGTCTTGAATGGAATGGCATGAACTGCTTCAAAAAGTAGGCAACTCAAAATAAATATCAGACATATTTCACAGCCGGTATCTCCTCCAAAATTATCATTTAGCCTAGATATCAATGTAGACTCTGATTTTAAGCAAAACACTTTCTCAGCTGGATTTCTGTAATTTTAATGTAAGAGCTATGATTGGAAAAGAGAAGCTCACTGTTCGTATTAATTGAAAGGTTACCCAGAAATTAGTTCCTTTCACATGAAGAAAGCCCAATCAAGATGTAACCTCGTGTCTATTTTAGAAAAGGACAAGAATTTGCACTGAGCATCTCTGTTCCTCTCATTTTATTATTTGAACATAAATGAGGATTTTTATAGAACTTTTCATGCAGAGGGAAAGCTAGCCAAACAAGAAAGGTGTGTTAAAAGTCTGAGTGAGAAGAAATGGACCAGTGAATTCATTTAGCTGATGATTTCCTCTGAATATCCACCTGAAACAGGTGGGCTGATTAAAGCTGCTACATGTAAGAAACGAATACAAATTAACAGAATAACAATGTTGGAAGGGACCTTGGAGATCTTCTAGTCCAACCCCCTGCTCAGGCAGGAAACTCTATGCCATTTCAGACAAATGGTTGTCCAGTCTCTTCTTAAAAACCTCCAACATTGGAGCACCCACAACCTTTGTAGTCAAGCTGTTCCACTGGTTAATTGTTCTCACTGTTAGGGAATTTCTCCTTAGTTCTAGGTTGCTTTTCTCCTTGATTAGTTTCCAACCATTGTTTTTTTGTTTGTCTTCTGGAGCTTTGGAGAATAGGCTGAGCCCGCCTCTTCTTTATGGGAACCCCTTGATATTTGGAACACTTGCTATCAAGTCATCCCTAGTTCTTCTAGCGATACATTCTATACTACATATACTAGCTTGGTTAAATTGATTGATAAATTGATAGATTGATGCGTTGATCTTCATATTCACATATTCATGAACTTTGGTTTTCCACAAATGCCAAACATTGGATTTCAGGAGCAGCCTAAACACCACTCTCAATATATTTCTTTAGACTTATCAAGATCCTTCATTTTTCCCTGAGGTTTCTCAAAAAATAGAACTGTAAAATTAATTTCATTTTTCTTGCGCCATGGACTTTCTCCCTTGATAGTCCATGGCACACTCCTTACCCACTGTGGTTTTGGCTGGCCTTTTTAACAGGCTTAGTTTTTATCCACCAATGAAGTTAAATGAGATTCAGGGAGAAAAAAAGCCATCTGTGTGTGTGTGTGATGGATCAAGTACGGAAAATCCTGCTCATTTGGGAATTTGTTTCACAGTGTAGTTGTGAATGTGTCTGAGGATTATACATGTTGGGTTTATTTTTTTTAAATCAACACTGTGTGTTTTAATCTGTTTAGTTCTCTTTCTGGCTTTGTAATTTGGAAGCAGGCTGTTAACTATTTCAAGATGGTGTTTATTTCTTTTGTACATTAAATGCTTAATCTGTCGTGGCTGGGGTATTTTTTTTTAAGTAACCAAAAAGTGTTTGCTTATTTTTGACATTAACCTGAATGGCCTCCAAGTTATAGCATAATTATCCATGGAATCAAAGATATTTGATTAATTTGCATCCTGAAAAAAAATCAAAGAAACAGATCAGTGATTCCTGGAGAACAAGAAACATATGTTGTAATGTTCACCAGGGACTCTACAGTGAAATAATACAATAGCAGCAAACATATTGACACTAATCTCCAAGGAAATAAATCCAAAGTCTTGAAACAAAAAGATTTAAACAATAAATTTCATTTTCTCCCAGAGTTATGCCAAAAGTCTTTGGTTTTTTTTGAAGACTTTGCTTTTCAGTTAGGGACCTCTGGACTGACATTTTTTACTGCACTGAGTGTGGTGGAATGTAATCTGGATTCCCAGGAGGGAAGGGTTGTGAGACAGTGAAGCTTAGGTAGCTTGGCTGGTTTAGTTTGGCAAAATTTCTGAGGAACCATAAAGGAAACTGCTCAAAAGTAATTCTGCATGTCTTCCTTTCTTTTTAGAGCCAAAACATCAAGTAGATTTTCCTCATCACTGGGTGAAAAAAAGTTTTAAGTAGAAATCCTTTTAGAAAAAAAAAAAACTAGACCTTTGATTTTGGACTGGGGTCTCGAAAAAATGAAATAAGATTCAAATCCACTTCATCTGCAAACATTTCTTCTACCATCTATCTTAGCATTCCTAGCAATATGAAGAAGCAGTGGCAACAGAGTGTGAAAACATAATGCTGCCCATGCTCTATAGCACATTATTTTGGGGCAGGAATGAAGAAATTCAGTCAAACAGTCCTACCACCACTATCATTGCCATCTTCTGGAATCCTGAATCCAGTTTGGGTCACAGACGGACCATGGGGATGCTGCACCAGTTGTAAGTGTGAAAAAAATGGTCATAAGCCACTTTTTTCAGTGCTGTTTGTAAGTTTGAACATCCTCTAAACAAATGGTTGTAAGTTGAAGACTATTTGTATGAGCTATCCTGAGTTTTCATTTACACATAACCATTGCTTCCATCTTATCATCTAAGTCAAGGCTGCCAAATTTCAGCCCGCAGGCTGGATGCATCATGCTCTGGCCATGCCAATGGCCAGTTTAGCGAAGGGGGGGAAAGTTCCAATACATCAGATGACGATGCCATGTTGATGTGAGTTTGACACCCCTGATCAAAATCATTAGTAAGTTAGCAATTATTACAATTTTTGAAGAGAAATGGCCTCAAAGGACCCAATTTTACACATCATTCCATTCTGATAAATTAATAGTAGTAAGCATTATGGATCAGAAGCAGTGGTGGTTTTCTACCGGTTTGGCCCAGTTGTGCTGAGCTGGTAGCGCCAATGAGCAGCAGAGACTGAACGAGTTCTCTCCAACACTCTGCTGTTTGGCCCACCTGCCTGCCAGGGCTCCCATTATCACCTTTATTTTCTGCTTTTGAAGCGCAGCTGCTTTGTGTGGCACAGCAGATTGCTGCGCAGCAGTTGCTGAAGCGACAAGGAGTGTGCAGGATTGCAGGAGGCGAGTTGAAAAGCCTCTGCGCCTGCACAAAGTGCATGTTTGGCGCATGCGCAAAGTGTGTGCGCACGCACAAAACACACCCACTGAACCGGTGGTAAAAAGTTTTGAAATGTACCACTGATCAAAAGGTTTTCAAGCTAGCTTTGTCTCCACCAGCTGGTCAGGTGTAACGGAGTATAGAGATAACCATGAGCATAGGGAGGTAAGGACCAAAGAAGTTTAAGAGGAGAGGGGGATTTACCGAAAAAGATTACTCAGTCCTGAGGCAGCAGGAAGTGAGAGAAAGAAGGACAGAAGAAACCTGCCTTGATGTCGCTTAATATATGATGGAGTGGAGAGATCCTGCAAAAAACTTGTAAGATTGATGTCAGCCCTTCAAAGTAGGCCAGTCAGGAATTTCAGGAATGTTCTTTGCTTTAAGAAATTAAAAAAATACAGAATCCTGAAATCCTGTTCTAAATGAGCACAACATTCAAAAATACAGGTAGTCCTCCTCGACCTGCAACAATTCATTTAGTGACCATTAAAAGTTACAACAGCGCTAAAAAAAAGTGATTAATGCCTTCCAATTGTTGCAGCATCTCGATGATCACATGATCAAAATTCAGATGCTCGGCAACTGCTTCATATATAGGATGGTTGCAGTGGGTTGTGTGACCCCCTTTTGTAACTTTCTGACAAGCAAAGTCAATGGGGGAAACTAGATTCATTTAACAACCATGTTATTGGCTTAACAACTGCAGTGATTCACTTAAAAATTGCCGCAAGAACAGTTGTAAAATGGGGCAAATGTTGTAAAAAGGGGGCACTTAACAAATGTTTCACTTAGCAATATAAATTCTAGGTTCAATTCTGGTTGTAACTCCAGGAGTACTTGTAGTGTGATGTGGAGGAAAATTTTCTGTTGATGGAGTCTACAAGTGGGTCAGGGATGGCAATCAAAAATCCCAGGAACTAGTTTGCTGCCCGGTTGCTGGGTGGGCGTGGCCATGGTGGGTGTGGCCTACCAGAACTTCCTGTTTCTGGCTTCCAGTGGGCCTCCAGAGCCCAGCGGAGGGACTTTCACCCTCCCAAGGGTCCAGAGGCTTCCCCGGGCCTTCTGCTTGAGCAGGAGATGGACTAGAAGACCTCCAAGGTCCCTTCCACCTTTATTCTGATTGACTATTGATTGATTGGTTAACATTCATAAATAGACCTATCGCTCTATGTGAGTTTCCATAATATAGAAAAGGTTTGGTCTGTCATTGTTCCGATGCTGACAAATTCACAGTCTTCTCACAACTCTGTTTTGATTAAAGACCCTTTGTTGAGAAAATTCCCCATCTGTGAAAAATCTCTTCTCTGTGATTTTTTTTGCCTCATTCTCAGGGGAACAGAACTCCCACTTTGACTTATATTTGATGGGGGGAAAATGCATGTGCAGCCCACCTACTAGCTCTTGTGTTATGATTCTTACTGACTTGTGTGCTTAATGATCTGAAGGTGTTCTCTTACTTGACTGAGATTTAAGCATCTGGGTTGTTTAAAAATACAGTAAAATTGAACGAATATGAGTAAAATCTTTGGAGGTTTCACCTCTGGCAATGCATTTATTGATTTCTACCTTTTCATTAGTTAAAAAGAATTGAACAAAATATGTTTATTTTAATTACCCAACAGAAAGAATATTCTTTGTTGTACTTTTTGATGAAGTTTTAGATGTTAGGTGTCCATTTTAGGTCATGTGATATAGTAGAACCTAGAAATTTGAAGGTCTCTACTGTTGATACTGTGTTGTCAAGAATTGTAAGAGGTAATAGTATGGGAGGGTTTCTTCTAAAGTCTACCACCATTTCTACGGTTTTGAGTGTGTTCAGTTCCAGACTGTTCCAGTTACACCATGAGGCAAGTTGTATAACCTCCTGTCTGTATGCAGATTCATCGTTGTCTCGAATGAGACCAATTACTGTTGTGTCATCAGCAAACTTCAGTATTTTAACAGATGGATTGTTTGAGATGCAGTCATTGGTATATAGGGAGAAGAGAAGTGGAGACAGCACACAGCCTGGGGTGGGGTGGGCTGTGCTGATTGTACAGGTATCGGATGTGATTCCACCTAGCTTCACCTGCTGCTTCCTGTCTGTTAGGAAGCTTATGATCCATTTACAAGTGTGTTCAGGTACAGCTAGTTGGTTTAATTTACTTAGAAGAATGTCTGAAATGATGGTATTGAATGCTGAACTGAAGTTTACAAAGAGGACCCTTGTGTAGGTATTTGGAGACTCAAGGTATTGTAGGATGTAATGCAGAACCATGTTAACAGCATCATCTGTCGATCGATTTGCTAGGTATGCAAACTGCATGGGATCTAACAGCGGATCCGTGATGGTTTTCAGGTGGGACAGCACAAGTCTTTCAAAGATTTTCATAACTACAGATGTTAGAGCAACTGATCTGTAGTCATTCAGTTCCTTGATGGAGGGCTTCTTTGGCACTGGGACGATGGTAGAACATTTGAAGCAGGAAGGAACATATCATATCTCTAATGATCTATTGAAGATTTGGGTGAAGATGGGGGCCAATTGGTCAGCACAGACGTTTAAGCAAGAAGGAGTTATCTTGTCTGGCCCTGGTGCTTTCCTGGCTTCTGTCTGTGTAATAGATCTTGCACTTCTTTTTCTGTGATCACCAGAGGTTGTGAGCCCAATGGATTGGGGCCAGTTGTAGGAGGCTTGGCTGCTGTTGGTGTGCTTGAGATGTGGGTTGTGGAGATAGGTGGCTGTAGTTTCTTTTCAAACCTGCAGTAAAACACATTCAGATCATCTACTAGTTGTTGATTTCCTTATGCCTGGGAAGGAGGTTAGCTGAAGCCAGTTATGTTTTTAAGAGTTTTCCACATGTTTGCTGATTCATTTGTTGAGAACTGATTCCTTAACTTTTCAGAGTAGCTTCTTTTTGCTGCTCTGATCTCTCTTGTTAATATGTTTCTGGCCTGGTTGTATAGCATTCTGTGACCTTTTCTGTAGGCTTCCTCTTTGGAACGACATAGCTGCTTAAGTTTAGCTGTGAACCAAGGTTTATTGTTACTATATATTTGCAGGTCCCTTGTTGGTACACATAAGTCTTTGCAGAAGCTAATGTATGATGTTACAGTATCTGTGAGCTCATCTAGGTCTACAGAGGCATCTTCAAAAACATTCCAATCAATGCAATCAAGGCAGGCCTGGAGTTTCAGCTTTGCCTCATCCGACCAAGTCTTCACTGATTTAATTGTTGGTTTAATGGTTTTAAGTCTTTGTCTGTAGGCAGGTGAATCATGAAGTGGTCAGAGTGTCCCACAGCTGCTCGTAGTAAAGACCTATAAGCATCTTTTACTGTTGTGTAGCAGTGGTCTAAAGTATTTTTGCCTCTGGTTGGGACAATTTACAGGCTGGAAATATTTGGGGAGCTGTTTCCTTAAATTTGCTTGATTGAAATCTCCTAAAATGATGGGAAGGTAACCTGGGTGTTTGGCTTCAGCCTCCATAATTTGATCAGCAAGAGTTCATAATGCCTTGGTCACACAAGCTTGTGGAGGAACATACACAGCTATTAGGAGAAATGAGGAGAACTCACGTGGAGAGTGAAATGGCTTGCAGTTGATGTGTAAAGACTCTAAGTTTTCACCACAAAACTTATATATTATAGTTATATCCTGAGACCAGCTGGAGGAGGAGGAAGAGGAGGAGGAGGAGGAGGAGGAGGAGGAGGAGGAGGAGGAGGATAATTTAATCAAATGAACACCTACATAAAACAGAAAGTAGTATCGATCCACAATTAAATTTCTCACCTAAGCGAGATCTTAGTTTCTCCTTGTTTAGCCACAATTAAACACAAAAGATTCTGAGAATGTGATTAATAAATACATTCAGATTTATTTCAAAATCACACGTATTTTAATTATTCATACCATCTCCTGTCACTGAATTTATTTTCTACATTAAATATTTCATTACAGAAGGTTAACATTCTACTATAGTCAGTATTATAGCCATCTCAGTGCATGTTTTTGAAGCTTGAACCCCAATAGCATCTCTTCAGTTTATCATGACCACCTGATATATATGAATTCTGATGTGCTACTAAACGATCATCATAAGCTAAAGGTGATCAGGGATTGACCGTAATCATCCTTGAAATATTTTAGTAACTAATATTTTTTTAAGGTGGAAAGCATGCTGAATTTAACCACCTAGTACTACAGAACACTTACTACAGATTTGCTAAAACATCTGCCTAAGATTTAATCAAATTAAGAATGGCATTTGTCTCTCTCCGGAATTTAATGACTTGTCTTGCCTTTCCAATGGGAAACAATTAAAGCAACTTCCTGTGACACATATTTTTCCTTAGTGCAACCCTGGGGAGAAAATAAAAGTAGCGATGCTTTCTCAGAGCTTCCAGAAGTACAAATTAAAATTCTTAAATAAGATTTGCAAGCTTACTTAATTCTCGGCTACGCTTCGTGAAACTCACTGCCACGACAAAGTATCTAGCAGCGATTTGAGGTAAAACACACACACACACACACACACACACACACACACAAGATTATTTATTCCAATGATGAATGCAGCGCTTTTGAATAGGACAATAAAAGGAGTGGAGATTTTACCTTACATGAGAAACGAAGAAATATCTCAGAATGCAGAGACAATCAAGGAGGTTTAAAGTGTAAGACTACCCATCAAAGAAACATTGTGTAATAACTGAATTCCCCCTCCCTCCAGCGTTAGACTCTTGTTTAATGCTGCAGGATCCTGGAATAACATAATTATTTAATTTCAGCTGACTACCACAGGCTGGTAAATATAAATACGAATTCTCCATTTTCTTCAGAGAAGGTAGTCCTTAACATACAACCAAAATGAAGCTCCTAATTTCCATTGGTATCCAGTTGTTAAATGAGTTGGGCCCCATTTTTTGCCACAACTGTTAAGAAGATCACTGCAGGGGTTTAAGTGAACCAGGTGGTCATTAAATTAATCAGGCTTCCCTCAGTGACTTTGCTTGTCAGAGGCCAGCTGGGAAGGTCGCAAATGGCAATCACCTAACCCTGAGATAGTGCAACCATCATAAACGAAGAGAAGAGAAGAGAAGAGAAGAGAAGAGAAGAGAAGAGAAGAGA
>NW_020769378.1:4605515-4664686 GCF_900518735.1 Pseudonaja textilis
TCCTCCTCCTCCTCCTCCTCCTCCTCCTCCTCCTCCTCCTTCTTCTTCTTCTTCTTCTTCTTCTTCTTCTTCCCCTTCCTTCCTTCCTTCCTTCCTTCCTTCCTTCCTTCCTTCCTTCCTTCCTTCCTTCTTCCTTTCCTCTTCCTCCTCCTCCCTCCTTTTACCATCTCACTCAAGTGTCAAAGGACATGCAGAATTCTGTTTCTTTTCTGGTGGCCTCAGCTGTTGTATTGATGCTGTTGTATCCATCTGAATAGTATGCATTGCATATATACTGTATGAGCATGTAAGGCAATATTCAAAACGGTCTGAAATCACACTGTTGGCATAGTCCTGCCTCACTTCTGTGCATTATCCTTCCTCCTCCAGTCCTCCCTGCTCCGTTCAACCCCCAAAATTAGTATCTTAGGTCATAGAGGAAGCAAGGAGGTTATTTGGTCCAATTTTCAGGATAGCATTCGTTCATGATCAAGACCAAGGTTACTGCTCCCAGAAACTCTGGCATCAAACATCCCAGGGAGTACTTATCAAAATTTACAGAAGGAGAGATAAAATATCTGATTCACAAAGCAGGGATAATGCACCCATTCCTATGCATGCTCATGCAAAGGAAATCCAGTGAAATTATTTTCTGATAAGCACACAGAAGCACAGCCTTAAAAAGCAGGCAGGAAATCTTCCATCTATGACAGAACAGGGCAGACTTTGGGGCATCATTTTCAGTCTCTCCACTGTGGTTTTTACTGCACATGATTTGGACCACAGTGCAAACTAGCATGCCTACGCATCAGAGGTGGTACTCAGTCTGTTCTGACCAGTTCTGGAGAACCGGTAGCAGAAATTTTAAGTAGTTCTGAGAACCGGCAAATCCCACCTCTGACTGGAGATTTTGCAGTATCCTACCCCTGCCACACCCACCAAGCTATGCTCACATAACCAGTAGTAAAAAAAAAAAATGAATCCCACCACTGCTACGCATCTCAGTGTATGGTCTAAGATTGAGTTTACTGTGCAGTGCTTACAGGATTTTAGATTGTTCTACATTAGTCTCAGTCTCTCTCTCTCTCTCTCTCTCTCTCTCTCTCTCTCTCTCTCTCTCTCTCTCTCTCTCTCTCCCTCCCTCCCTCCCTCCCTCCCTCCTTCCCTCCCTCCCTCCTTCCCCCCCCTCTCTCCACAACATTTCAACATCTTTAAGCACCTCAGGCCTCCAAAGCAAATAATTAACTGTAATTTGTATGAATTTGCTGATGTCAACATGTCCCAGGGCAGAATCAATAGCCTTCAAAGAAACTTGCTGCTTGCATCAGAAAGTCAAAAGTATGATAGGGCTAGGCTATAGACTATAGAATATCAGAAAGGACCTTGGAGGTCTTCTAGTCCAACCCCCTGCTCAAGCAGGAGACCCTATATCATTCCAGACAAATGGCTGTCCAGTCTCTTCTTGAAAGCCTCCAATAATGGAGCCCCCACAACTTCTGAAGGTGAGCTGTTTCGCTGGTTGATTGTTCTTATCATTAGGACATTTCTCTTTCATTCCAGGTGGCTTCTCTCCTTGATGAGTTTCCATCCATTGCTTCTTGTCCTGCTCTCAGGGGCTTTGGGGAATAGGTTGACCACCTCTTCTTTGTGGCAATCCCTGAGATATTGAAAGGTTCTGCTTACTATGCAAAGTGTCTGTTTTGGATGTCTCTGCAATGGTGTGTTGCACAAAGAAAAGAGGAGGGGTTTGCCCCATGGTTTTGTTAGTTGTATCCTTTTGTATGACTTCCCCTCTTCAGAGAATCCACATTCTAGAGCAAACCTACTATCACTGGAAAAATCAAATGTTTCTTCAATAAAAATGTGCAATTCTGCATAAAATACAACTCATAGGTTGCCCCTTTATCAGGAAGAATAATTTGGCCTCTTAGTGAGCTCAACTTTTTCATGTCTTACATGCCATAGCTGGCCTTATAAGAAATGTTGCACTGCATCGTGAAAAAGTCAAAGGGTCTTCTAAGTTGAGCTCAGTGCCTCTTGGCTTTCTGAAGATGGCCATGTTGCTTCCTCGCCAAGAGAATGGAAGAGTTTCTAAGAGGATTTAAAGAAAATAATGTTTTCCGGTTTAGCCAATAGCCCTGGGTTGAGATGACCAAGAAAGTCAAGGTTGGATGAAGTTAATGCGATACTCCTCAGTGAGAAGTTTAGTGATGAAGCAAAACATGGATGATGATGATGATGATATTTATTCAGTCATGTCCAACTCTTGACAATTCTATGGACCAGATCTATCCACATCTTCTGATCTTGCATTACTTCTTTGAATTGACCCATGCTTTGGCTGTTATCAGCTTTGACAGTGCCCAGCCACTTGGAAGTTTGGTTTCCTTTTATCGCTAACTTTTCCAACCATAATTGCTATCTTCAGTGAAGTCCTTTGCGCGGCACGGCCAAAGTAAGTGAGCTGCAACTTTGTAGTTTTTGGCTTCTAGTGTCATGTCTGTGCTGTTATTCCCTCCAGTCCTTACTTGTTAGTCACCTTTGCTGTCCAAGGAATATTCAGGAACCTTCTGACAGCTCAAACGGGTCAATTTTCGACCAATGAATGGAGTTGATGTAAAATACATCTAGTTACGTTTCTTTCCCCTCAACATTTTTTCCTTTTAATTTTTTGCTTCTTTCCTACACCTTGCTCATCCCAGAAGGGAATAGCATAATGGATATTTAAATATGTATTTACACTCTCACCAAAATTCCTCTAATTAAAATTAGGATTTTAAACCTCTTCGTGGTGATGCTTCATCAAGCCATCAGTTCTTACTACCCCCCACTTAAACCTGCACCTAATTACCAGTTATCTTTGGTAATTAGACACTTATGAAGGAGAATATTTTTGGCTCAGGACTGAAACAAGAGGTCCTTGGTGCGCTCTGAGCTTGCTTGTTTTCTTGCAGATGTTTCATTACCCAACTAGGAAACATCATCAGTGCTAGAAGGGAGTGAGATGGTGGTGGAGGAGGAGGAAGAGGAGGGGAAGGAAGAGGAGGAGGAGGACTGTGAGGTCCTTGGTGCTCTGTGAGCTTGGTTGTTTTCTTGCAGATGTTCCATTACCCAAACTAGGCGCCATCATCAGTGCTGATAGGAAGGAGAGTTTGCTCTCAATCTTGGTGGGGATGCTCTTGGAGGTTCTTCAGTTGGGCTGTTTGCTGTTGGCTTCTTTGGCAGTTTCTGGATTGGGACATTGCTTACTTGATCGTTGGTCTTGGAGTAAACCTCTGCTGATCTGAGTGCTGTTGGAGAGTCTTTTCGTTCCCTTTTCGGCTAGTCGATTCTCTCTTTTGCACAGCCTGTAGATGTTGTGTTAATGTCTATGTGTCTATTGATGGCTAAATTGTCAGAGTGCCAGGGTGCATTAGAGACTTTGTTATCATGTTCTGTCCTGGCCTTTTTTTTTTTTTTTTTCTTTCCATCCAGGCTTGGAGAATATTGATTCTGTTCTGGTATCCGTGTTTCCCCATGAAATATTCACATGCTGGCATGAACTAGCTCAGCAGTAGAGATAAGCTCCAGGCGATTAAGGGGAGGGGAGGGACGTTAGTGTAAGGAGTAGATTTTTACAGACAAGAGAAATAACCACAACACTCAGGGATCTTCTCACCTATTCAGGAGAAATGCTGTCTGGTTGCACAGCAACCATCTTGGCAGTGTATATGTACACCTCACTTTCTAGAAGGGCACTCACCAATGAACATTCATCAGCTTCACAGAGAAACATGGTCCTATGTTGTATTTTTTGTGTTCTGCCCCTGGAAAAGTTTCTACAGAGCCCAGGCAGATGATCTGATAGATTGGACCGTCCACCAGGACTTCACGAAATACTGATATTCTCAGAGCGGCTCTAAGGGTTTCCAAATCTTCATTTGTCTTTCTGACCCCCTTACTCTCTGCAAAAAATCCTACCTGGTGCATTTGGAGATTGTAAGAAAGACTGAGAGCCTTAAAATATTATAGCTAAGCTTCCCCCTGTATACCGAGAGAAAACAAATGTGAAGGGTCTACCTTCTCACTTCCCAAAGACATCTAATCAAAATAATCTCTCTCTCTCTCCCCCTCCCTCCCTCCCTCCTTCCCTCTCTCTCTTTCACACACACACACACACACACACACACACACGGTCTAAGATTAAGGGAGATATGCTAGCAGTGTTCCAAAATCTTTGTACGTCTTTGTTCTACAAAGCAAACAAGCAGTTTGCATTGGGAGCAGAACCTTTCAATATCTAAAGGGCTGCCCCAAAGAAGAAGAGGGTCAACTTATTCTCCAAAGTTCTTAAAAGCACAACAAGAAGCAATGGATGGAAACTAATCAAGGAGAGAAGCAACCTGGAGACAATGAGACATTTCCTGACAGTGAGAACAATTAATTAGTGAAATGGTTTGCATTCAGGAACTTTGGGTGTTCCATCACTGGAAGTTTTTAAGAAGAGATTGGACAATCATTTGTCTGAAATAGTACAGAGTCTCCTCCCACCTACTAGACATCTGGAAACTAGTCCTCATCAACAAACGCGTCCCAGCCACGAGAACCAATACTGGACCCAAAACAACACATGACACCACCACCAATCTCCCTCACCAGACTCAAACCCAAACCCATCCAGAAACCAGACCATGGCTGCATCACCAGCTGCCACACACCCCAACCCCCAAACCAAGCAAACTGACACATGCCATGAACACATAGCCAGGCCTCAAACTCTGAGCCAAACCAAAACCCAGAACGTTACATCACAGCCACCTGCTCAGGATATCACATCGTGGAACTCAGGAGGTTATACCACAAAACCTCAGGATGTTACAACACAGCCAATGACCCAGGAGATTACAGCACAAGACCCAGGATGTCACAACAATAGAACTCAGAAGGTCATCACACACTACCCAGGTCATTACAACAGAGGAGGCTGATAGACACACAGCTTAGCCACACAGGTTCTTACGAAAAAGCCAACCAATCTGCAAACTTCAATTCCATCAACCAACTTAACTTTGCTCACAGTACATTTATTAAATCATTGTCACAATTTTAAAAATAGGCCTAACATGCCACTCAGTTGTTAAATTTCTGTCAAATCCTGGCTAGGCTTTGAAATAGAATCTGGTCTTTAAGGGGACAGAAGAAGACTCCTTGGTTCTCTACACCAAAATATAAAAAGAAAGCAGAGGTGGGATTAACTTGGTATTAACTTGGTCCAATGTTCTTTAGCTTTCTGAGATCCTACTTTGCAAGTATTGGTCAATGTCTGATCAAAATGTGTGATCTAAATTTGAGCAAAGAGAAAACAATCACTCTTTTCAAAGAACAAAATTAAATAAATTATGTCAGGTAAACAGTGTTAAATTGTGTTCTTTTTATATTGAAAAGCAAGCCCTAGTTCAGGCCACCTAATTATTTATGCTAATGGGCTGCAACTATCAAGTGCTAAAAGAAGGATAATTTTAAAATCCAAATTAATTTGTGCTTTGCTTTGTCATATTTTTAATAAGCAACTCCATCACATTCTTTACAGAATTAATTATGAGATAGAAAGGGCTGTTTAACAAACAGCAGTTTTAATAATGAAAGCCTTGTTAATAATTGTTAAACTCCAAACTATTAAAATTAAAACATTGCAGAGCAGGAACTGTTATCTCTTTTAATTTTCCATCTCATTCATTTATTGTTTTAATATTAAAGCGATGCTTTTGGACTAGAGTGTTGGAGCATTAGTCATTTAAATTCAAGTGAAAGCCTTTTTAAGAAAATGAAGTTGCAACAAATCCTTAAAGTTTCTTCCATTGAGTGCATCTCATGACAGTAACTTCAGTAGTTTGTTCTTGGGTTCCCAGCAAAACTCTAACCCCCTCCTCGAAAAATTAAAATATTTGAAAAGAAATGTCAATGCAGAGGTTTTAAAACACGAACCACACTTTGCATTAAAATGTATATGCAGGTGATATCACCAAAGACCTATTTCATTCTTAATAAGCTTTAGTAAGAGTACATCTGGAATAATCCGTCCAGTTTTGATCACCCCATTATAAAAAAAAGATGTTGAGACTCTGGAAGGAGTGCAGAGAAGAGCAACCAAGAGGATTGGGGGAGCTGGAGGCTAAAAAAACACAAAGAACAGTTGAAGGAATTGAGTATGGCTAGTCCAGTGAAAAGAAGGACCAGGGGAGGCATGATAGCAGCATTCCAGTATTTGAGGGGCTGCCACAAAGAAGAGCGAGTCAATTTATTTTCCAAAGCACCTGAAAGCCGAACAAGAAACAATGGATGGATTTAAGATTGGAGAAGAACCATAGTATTGCATTTTTTTTCCTGCTGTTATGATAGATTATTATTTTCCCATATTTTAAACCCAAGACAGTGGTATATAATAAGACATTTGTTCATCAAAGATAGAGACAGACAGATAAAAATCTCCTTTTTTACAACAGAGGTCAAACTCTTTCTGAAATACAAATTAAACTTGAAGCCCTTCTTGATTCTGTGAGAAGAACACTGACTAGGTAGAACTTTTACAAATCATGGAAACATTTCTTCTTGAGCTATGTAGAGTATTGATTCTCTGATCCTTGAGGAATCCAAAATTGGATCCCTCCCCATCTTAAAAACCTCCCCCCAAAAATGGATTAGTATCTCAAATGTGAATATCTTCCTCTCCCTTCAAAAAAAAAAAAAAAACCCATTGAAATGGGTGGACAACTAAGGAAAAAAAGATATAAAAGAACAATAATACACCAATCTCAACCAAAATCCCATCTATGTGGACATGCCTGGTGGATGGAAGATTGAAAGAATGGAACCAGAGAGAAAAAAAATGAGCTGGCAAAAAAACCACACGCAAATTAGTGCAATTATAACATCAACAGCACAAACAAGAAGCTCTTGAGGATGTATGCTGAATTCTTTAGGAATTTCTTGTGCTTGAAATAAGCACAGAATGAAGGGCCATTCGGCTCTCTTGATCACTGATTAACATGGCAAAGCTCATTCTCTGTTAAGGATGGACTGCAGACATCTTACTTTCTTTATAGATATGGAATTATCTGCTCCTAAAGCACCTTCCACTTGTTCTCCAGGGCCACAAGAGATTGATAATCTTATTTTATTGCAAGTTAAAATGCACACACCAGCCTTAGAGAGAAGCTATTTTGGGTGTGGGTGTGTGTGTATGTATGTCTCCTATTGAGACTTATTATCCTCCAGCCCTTTCATAGAATAAAAATTGATGTTGTAATAGGTCGATCCTTTCTCTAATATTTATTAAGTGCAGTTGTTTTTCTTTTAATTTATCACCTATGCAAAATAGAGTCATTAGTCCAAGTGCTATTTTGTGCATTTTAAAAATAGCTTGGAGAATCTCAGAGTTGTGTTTGTTAAAATGAAACATATCATGCAGTTATTCTTTGTGATAAATTCAGCCTTTAAAGAAAATTAGCATGAATGGAGACGAGACAATGAGATACCAAGAAGAACAATTCATTAGGCCACAAATAACACTGTTTGTTCATTGGAAGCCAAAGTTTGACTCTTCCTGGTGCAGACATTGAGAATGTAGAAAACAGAAAGCAGCAACGTCAACCTGAAAATATGATTCTCAGTTAATCTTTCTCACCCTGGTGAGAAATTATCAAACGATAATGAAGCAATTGCAAATGTAATTAAACAGAAGAAAATTTCATTTGGACAAGGGTGTGCTTTATTATTAGGAAAAGTGTTTGTGTCTGTGTGTCTGTGTGTATGTGTCAAATTACTTTGGAATTGGGTGTGTCTGGTGCAGTTGGGATATTTAAAGCTCTGAGAGGCAGTAGCTCTCAGTGCTGGCTTTGCTTGGAAGTATTCATACTCGCTGTTGCATATTTCTTGATACCTGGAATAAAGTGAAGATTACTCCAAACTGTGAGTCTCGGCTGCTTTTTCCAGATAGAGGACCAGGAGACCAAAGGCAGCTGAGAAAAAGACTAGGAGTGACATAATAGCAGCGTTCCAATATCTGAGGGGCTGCCCCAAAGAAAAGGGAGTCAAGCTATTCTCCAAAGCACCTGAGGGCAGGACAAGAAGCAATGGAGGGAAACTGATCAAGGAAAAAAGCAACCTAGAACTAAGGAGGAATTTTCTGACAGTGAGAACAATTAACCAGTGGAACAGCTTGCCACCAGAAGTTGTGGGTGCTCCATCGCTGGAGGTTTTCAAGAAGAGACTGGACAGCCATTTGTCTGGCATGGTAGAGAGTCTCCTGCTTAAGCAGATGGTTGGACTAGATGACCTCGAAGGTCCCTTCCAATTCTGTTGTTCTGTTATTATATTTGGTCATGAAGCGGCAATCCACCTATGCCATCAAATAATTTCTGGGATCACAACATTTCTTATACTGTTTAATTAATTTATTTATTTATTTGTAAAACTGAGGAGAAAGTCGCATTTCAAGCCCTAAATTTTCTATCCACAGATCAACAAAAACGAAAAGGAGAAATATATCATTGAGCGTTTTCTACCAGGTATGTACATCTGCTTCAAAGGTTGCCTTGGGGAAACTTGGTTAGCAGTTTGTAGTCCGTACTATTTTTACATGACCTGTACAGAGATTAAAAGTTTACAAATTCCATGCAGTGACAAATTTTCAAATGGTCTTTACAAAGACTTTGCTGGCCTTTGACCTTTTAAAGCTGCTATTACAAAAATGGTGTGGATTTCGATTGATTGATCGATTGATTAAAAAATATCGTTTATGTTCAGAGGTGTAGAGTTTCTCTAGATAGTTTGTGTAGGTGTGTACGTGCATGCAGGGTGTGGTCAACATGTAGAGATGGTGCCACAACGCTGAGATTGAAACTCTACACATTTTTATGTGTGACACACGTTTCCCGCATATAACACACATGAGAAATGTCAATTCCACTGCTGTGGCTGCCATTTTCACTCTCCCCTATTTTCTGCGAAACCCGCCTATTGCTAAGATAAGCCAACCATAAAATAAACCTCCCTCATGTTAATTCTTTTCCCGCAAATGCAGTTGTGGGTGAGATGAGTGAAACCAAATGGCAATTGGGGAAAAAAAACGAGCAAAACCTACTAAAAATGTGTAATTCCCCAAATTATTCAGGACATGAGCAGTTGGCTTCAATGAATTGGCTTTCTGTGCTAATAGGGCAACAGCTTTTAAGGCTATGCTTCCTCAGAGGGATGAACTCCAAAAATACGTGTTTTTTTTTTCCTGTCAGAGGGCAGAACATAAACTGCCAAGAAACTCTGTTGTCTTGGCAACTCAATTCAATCTAAGACTAATTCAGGGCTGGGAAAAAACAGCATCGTATTCCCACATAAAATTAGACCGGGGTTGCATCCCTAGAGGGTCCAGTTTACACAGTTTATCTCATTAAATAATCCATTTGCAAGACTTCCTGCATTCATTCCCAGATGTGCTGGAATGGCAAACCTCATGCCACAACTTTGTCCTCACTAAAAAAAGGGAGAGAAAGAAAGAGAAAAGCTTGTAGGTGAAACTAAAAGAACAAGAATGTTCCATCGGGTCAACTCTATTGGAACTCTCTAAATGTGCTTTTTAAAATGTGTGTGTGTGTGTGTGTGTGTGTGTGTGTGTGTGTGTATCTATATCTATCTATCTATCTATCTATCTATCTATCTATCTATCTATCTATAAAATGTGGCCCCACACTCACGTAATCAACCCATTTCTTTTACTTTTTTTGCAGCGGTCATTAAGGAAATTAGAAATTAAAAAATGCTTACATTTCTTCTTTTATTTAAAAAATAAATGAGATTCAAAGACACTTGGGTCATTTAACCAGAGTCATTGTTTTCGATAAAAGCACTGCTGATGAATTCCAGTAGCTCTGTAGGGAATGCAAATTCAACCTTTCTATGCATGATACTATTTCATTAGTCCAGATTTACCTAGGATTCATTCATTTCTGCATGACCTGTTTGGGGTCAGAGGGAGACCATAGTACCTGCATACTAATCCTGGGAAGTGGAAAGTGCCAACCTTCGCAGACATTAGTTTAACAACAAATAAAACTTCAACAATTGCAAAGTAAACAGGGCAATGAGTTGTGTTCTGACTTAGGCTTCACCAAAAACACAAAACAGACTCCTTGTCCCGACAAAACCCCTTTTTATTAGGCCAATGTGAATTCCTCTCATTCACATCCAGCAAAGTCCCGGCAGAGAGTCTTTCAAGGGTGAATGGCAAACACAGACCTTATCGGGCTTGGAGAGTTGCCAGGCCGATAGCTTCCAAGCGCAACACTGTACAAGGAAATACTTGGCAAGGAGTCTCTGAGAGTCACGAACAAATCTTCACACTAATTAAACGAACTAATTGTCTCCTGTAAACACCACTCCCCTTTTGCTCCTCTTTTATTCCCTATGGAGGGGCCATTCATAGAATAACAGAATTGGAAGGGACTTGGAGGTAATCTAGTCCAACCCCCTGCTCGAATAGCAGTGTCTATTCCAAATATTAGCCTCTACCTTGGATCAAACTCACAGACTTCTGATTGTGAGATAAGAGCTCTACTATTCACCATCCACCTGTGCCTTTATTCCTTGAGTCGGCTCTTGTTCCTTAGCTGTTCCCTTCATTAGTTAGTTCATCTCTGTATATTTTGGCTGTGTGCAAAGCAATGATACAATGCTTCTGTTTGAAGACAAGTGTGATGAAACAAATGTGGTTGCTTGATGGACTCTCACACACTCATGCATTTACTCTTTATCAGTTGAAATCATGTTGTCAGATGGGATTAACTCAATTTGCCACTTTTGGCACAATTTGCCACGATTCAAGTATAATTGACTCACTAAATCAAATTGCTGACTGAGGCTGGGTGTTGACCCACAGATTTCTGTTGTGTCCTTTTTCTGCAATTCTTTTGTTTTTAATCTGGGCGTCCGAATTTCACATCTGAAACATTTTCTAAATTCTGTTTCCCCAGCTATAAAGGAGATCATGCATTTCAGATAACAATTACAGACAGAGAAATGTGATTCTAATTTTGTATCCTATAAGTGAGGTTCAGTGAATGGTGCAGTGGTTAAAATGCCTCCTTGCAGGCAAACTCTGCCCACAGCTTGGAGTTTGATCTTGATGTAGTTCAAGGTTGACTTAGCTTTGCATTCTTCCAAGATTGGTAAAAATGAGAAGCCATACTATTGGGGGAAATATGCAAAAAAAAAAAATTACATTATAAACTTCCCAGAGAGATCTGTAAAGCAAGACAGGACAGTATATAAGCCCAAAATGCTATTGCTATTAGTTTATTCTGTGGGAATTCTGGATTTCCATCACCATAATTCTGGAGTACCTCTGCACACATTTAATTTGTTTTATGGAAACACTCATTGGGTGAAATTGATTCTTAAACAGAGATAGGCATTAATTGCCTATGACATTGTTCAAGGTTGTCCACCTGCTTTCCAAAGAATCTCCCCTTTTATCACTGGCTTAATCCACAAAAACACACTGAGACATAATGGAGGCCTATAAGATGAACAGACCTATGGAACAGCTGTCCTGCCCTACATAACAGGTACTACAGACAAAATCAGTAAGATACTACATAGGCATCACATCAAGACTGCTTTCAAAACAGACAGAAAATAGCAGCGATCCTAAGAAACCCCAAAGATAAAACTGACCTGGAAAACCAAGGCATATATGAAGTCCCCTGTGCATCACGCCCTGCCACATGCATTGGACAGACCAATAGAAGAATAAGTACCCACCTGGATGAACACAAAAATGCAGTAAAAAAGCTGGAATACACTTCCCCACTAGTCCAACACATGAAAGCAACAGGTCATAGCTTTGACTTCAATGGCACCAAAACCCTAGCCGCTATAGAAAACCCCAGCCACAGAATTATCAGAGAAGCCATAGAGATTGAAAAAAGACCTGAAAGCATGAATAGAAGAGATGATTCCACCAGACTGTCAATTATTTGGAAGCCTGCACTCACAAACAAAAAAATCTCCACACCATAAGCCAGACAAACACCCGGGCACTAACAGATCCCCCCTGATACCTCCAGCTCAAACATACCCCAACCAGGCACCCAGATGAAACCTAGCTTCCTAATAAATGATAACCATCCATTTACTTGGAGCCAAGCTGCAGTAAAAGCCTCCAATACAGGAACACAATGTTGCCAGCCAATCAAGACAAAAAAAGCCACAAAACAGACAGAAGATATTAGAAGCACCAATCAAGCAGAACACAGCAAACTCCAAGACCAATAAACACAGACCAAGACTCCCAACCAATCAGGATGAAGAAAAAACCATTCTGGCACAGCAGTAGGCTAGCCCCACATTTAAAACTGAAACGGCTGTGAAAGTCTGACTCACAGACGAACACAATACAGAAGACTGATGATGGCAGATGAGATTCAACTTTAAAAGCACAACTATAATGATGTGGGAAAATACCCAAACAAAGCTGAATACTATATATATAACAAGGAGTAAATGGTATAGAATCTCTTGCTTTCAGCTGGGGGTTAGACTAGAAGACCACCAGGGATCCTTCCAACTCTGTTATTCTATGTTCTAAAACTGCAGGGACTTGTCCAGGCAATCTTCAAGAATCAGACACGACTGAACAGAATTAAAAAGAAGTCAAATAATTACCAAAGCTTTGGAACCATAAAATCTTAATAGTATGGTTAAAACAAACAAGCAACATCATTATATACACATACAAACAAACGAAACAGCGGAGGGCAAGGTGTTTCTGGAGAACAGCCAGAAGCAATTAGCTTGTATAGATTGAGAGAACAATGACAGCCTCAGAATTACTACTTACTTGTGCAAACCCACATTTCCTCTTGACGAGGGGATATTAACTTAAGCAGAGTTTTCCTAGGTGTTGTAATCAAAGGCTGATTAAAAGGTAGTGCTGCTTTAAAATTCCTCCAGAGGATAAAATAGCTGCATGTAGCTGGAAAAGAACACATTTGTGATACGATCTTTAAATGCAGGAGGAAAAAAAAAATAGCTGGCAGGAAACATGCATTCATCCCAGCACAAAGAAGGAAAGGAAGAGAAGAGCAATGGACTAGGACTGGAAGACTCACTTCCTCTGAGAGGAATGCTAAATTGGAAAAAGTAAATGTTTAAGGCCTCAAGGATACATTGAGCTCTTAATTAACATGCTTCCCACTTTCTTTTTTATAACAATTTAAAGTGATAAACAAAAAATACACGCAGATTCAAAACTGCCAGTAAAACTTGAAAACTCTAACTGTAGCAAAGCACTAATTCGGAATTATTGGAGTTCGGATGCTTATGGAGATTTGCAGTCATCCAGGTCATGATTTTTTTTCAAAAGAACTGGATTTTCTTGTTTTTTGGGGAAGATAAATCTCCAAGTGGCCTCAACGGCCTTCAGAAAGAGTGCAAATGACCGGACAACTACATGGAATATAAATCCTTCCATCCTCTACCGTTCAGTCAGAACTGAAGAAGCTTCTTGGATGAGAATCTTCAAGGAAAAATGAAGTCCAGTTGAAAAAATACCTTTGGGATATTGGATTTCAGTAATTCAATCTAACATTCTTTCTTTCCCCGTCTTATTTTTTAAAAGCTGATAATGCTTTACAATCTGTATTTCATTAGGATTATTAAAATCCAGAAAACACCTTAATGGTATTAAGGAAGTATAAACTGTGCATGCTTGTTTTATCTTTTATTGATTTTATTCTAATTTCTATGATTATTGTCCAGAGTTAGGGCTAGAGCTATGGTTTATTATTGTTGTTATTGGTATTATTGATCTTATAGCTACTTTTTTTTTTAGTTCTTTAAAGCAAAAGTGAATGGAATTTCCCCTATAAAATGACAAAATTGACCCCTAGAGGGTAGGAAAAAACAGTTTTAGTTGCCTCTTTGCTGCCATCTATTGAGTTTATCTGGAACTTCTGGGTTTTATATGTTTTATTCCAAATACATTTTTGAATTACATTTGGGCAGGGTTGCGGGGTATCAGGGGTTTGGGGGTTACATGTAAATGGATGGAAAAAGAAGTCCTTCAACTCAACTTTAACTTCTAATAACCTCACAGCCACATCCCAAAGTTGCTTTTTCAAGAAGCAGCTGGACTTTGTTTTTTCTTCGAAGACATTTTGCTTCTCATCCAAGAAGCTTCTTCAGCTCTGCCTGGATTGTTGGGAATAGAAGTATTTGCAGACAGCTGGTCATTTGCATCCTTAATTTAGTGAGTCGTTGGGGTCACTTGGAGGTTTATCTGTGTTTTCAGGATCCCCTGAGTGGTGCAAATGGGCATGGAGCCTTCTTGGGACTGCTGAAAGGACTGTGTTGTAGACTGGAGATAGATGATAGCAATAGAATGTAGACCAGTGGTTGGATTCAATTTTTTTTACTACTGGTTCTGTGGGTGTGGCTTGGTGGGCATGTTGCAGCTTGGTGGGTGTGGCTTGGTGGGCATGGCAGGAGAAGGATACTGTAAAATCCCCATTCCCTCCCCACTCCTGGGGGAAAGTTATTGCAAAATCCCCATTCCCTCCCCACCCCACTAACCTGCTTTCCAGCTCCGTTCAACCAAAGAAGACCCAACCAATCATCTGGGACTGGGGAGGCAGAGAATAGATGCGGGCCGGGCCAGTCAGAGGTGACATTTGCTAGTTCTCTGAACTACTCAAAATGTCCACTATCGGTTCTCCAGAACTGGTCAGAACTTGCTGAATGCCACCTCCGATGTAGACTTATATACCGCTTTACAGTTCTTTACAGTCTTCTCTAAAAGGTTTACAGAGTCAGCCTCTTGTCCCCAACAATCTGGCTCCTCATTTTACCCACCTTGGAAGGACGGAAGGCTGAGTCAATCTTGAGGCTGGTGAGATTCAAACTGCCAAATTGCAGGCAGCCGGCACTCAGCAGAAGTAGCCTGCAGTACTGCACCCTAACCACTGTGCCACCATGGCTCATGATGATGTCGTATCTCTACCCCCTGTTGAAAGAGAGCTGTTCAGCTTGGACAGAGGTGGCCTCTTTGTCCAAAATATCTCCATAGATACTCACCGCCACATCTATTACCTTCTTCATGGGGAATAGCAGTGATGTAGTAATACCTTGGGAGAAGATTTTCATTTTTTTTTCTCGCACAGGGAGTTAATTTCCCAAGATTAAAAAAAAATAGATTTATTAAGTCAATTGGAGGCATGCATTACTCATTGATTGATGAGGGTGGGAGAAGAGAAAATACTGGCCTGAAATTATCCTTGAATTGTAACAAAAGGTAGTTGAATTCTTTTATATATAGTTTCATAGAGATAAATTTTTCAATAAGGAAAAAATTCTTTGGGGAAACCGAATTAAGCATTCCTGCTCTCATCTCTCTCTGGGTTTAGGACAGTTGGTTCTGCTACACGTGTCTCCAATCATATTTTAATTTAACTGATTTTCAATCTCCATATGCAATAACAATTTAGGTCCTCATCGGCACTCAGTCATTCTATTAATAGTAAGTCAGACTGCTTTGGAAAGAGTCGTTTTAAGAGTCCAGAATCTTACCCAAGCAGAGCAACACTAAATTGTTTTCTTCTCTTTCAAAAATGTTTATTGAAGTTTATCCTAATATAAAATTCATATGGAACTAAAGACAATAAAGGAACAGGGAAGGAAAAAAAAAAAAGGTGAGGCAGAGGTTAAAGGAGAAAGGAGAAAAAGTAATGACTTCCAACTTTTTTCAGGGCGATAAACTGATCTGCCTCTTGAGGTGATTGAGTCCATCCATCTGTCCATTATCTTTCTATCTATCTATCTGTCTGTCTGTCTGTCTGTCTGTCTTTATCTCTCTATCTATCTATCTTTCTTCTTCTTCTTTTCTTCTTCTTCTTCTTCTTCATCTATCCATCTATCTATCTAATCTATTATGTATCTATCCAATTTGTATATTGTTAGCTGCCCATCTTATGCAGCATAACTTTGACTGTCTCACAAACTGTTTTTTTCCTCTTAAAAAGAGGAACCCTAAGGTCTTAGACCCAATACATTTTCAAATTTAGCAGAATTTCCAACATTCCAAACAGCATAGAATCAGAAAAGCTGAGCTTGGATACCTTTTAAATAAATATTTTAAAGATAATAAAACATTTTTACCATTGAGTATTTCCTTTAATTGGCCAATAAATGTGCCTGCTGCAGTTTCAATTGCACCTCGCAAACTTAACCCAAGTTTCCCCGCTACCTTGTCCATTCAATGTAACAAAAGTTCAACAGAAGGCAATTCCAGCAATTCAACATTTTTTTTCTGGGGAGAGCATCCATTTCTGAAAGTGTTCCACATTTGGTAAAAGACAAAAATAAAGCCAGGAGGAAATAGCTGGGATGGAAAATTAAACTTCATCTGGGTTTCTTGGTGGGAAGCTAATGGTAGACCAAATGCACTTGTCTGAAGAAGACCAAAATGTTGGAACATCTGAATTCCTTCACATAGGACAACCTCCGTAGGGGGCCCAATTGGCCTTAGGGGAAAGCTTACAGGTAGAGTGGTGGAGGGAGAGAACTGCCAGCTTTCCAATTTAGCAGACAGAGGAGGTTTTGTAACATTTTATTCTGCCCTGGAGAGTCATGGATTTTTAATTAAAAGCCAATTTCTAAAAGCTTCCAGTTTCAAGTACATCATTCAATTTCTCTTTCGCAGAAAAATCAAACCATTTTAGACACAATATTCTTCTCCTCCCAGATAGATCTTTTTAAGTACCTTCTTCTTTTCCCCTGATGGATTCTTTCTCAAACGTAATATCTGAACTGTGTAGGTTATGTTTTTTTGTTCAAGTATTAAATTTTACACACGGCGTAACCCAGAGAACATTTACACACCGGTAAGACCTGCAGAATTCAGAGTGATTGGCTCCGTAATGAGCAAGCCTTCGTGATCACAAGCCAAGATATTTCAAAATAGGTAGAGTTTGCTATCTAGGCCGTAAGTAAAATAAAAATGAACGAAGAATGAATGAATGAAGATTCGGGTTGATGCGATAGGTTTTCTACCTAAATTCATGGTTGGGATTAATATGGTAACTTCTTCTATTACTTCTTCTCCTCCTACTTCTTCTCCTCCTACTTCTTCTCCTTCTCCTCCTACTCCTTTTCCTTCTCCTCCTCCTTCTTCTCATATTCCTGCAGGTGCAGATCCGCTCTTTTGAGATTGATATGATAAATATACTTCCTAAACTCTTAAGAGATTTTTTTAATTAGTGAATCTATTTCCATTTCATTGCCTATGTTAACCAGCAGGTCTTGTAATGCTTAATAGTTACTGTTGCATGGTTAAATATTTTGATAGCTTTCGCCGGGAGTAAAAGTTGAGAAATCTGTCCAAAGATGTAAAAAAAAAAAAATCCTGAAAAAAAATCAGATCTGGATATTAATGGGGGGGGGGGAGGGGAGGAATGAGTCACTTGACTTAATGCTGCATATTTATGAATAATCATTTCAGAGCTGAGGATAAAATGTGACCTAAGCATATGTTTCCATAGAAATGTTGCCCTCTCCACTGGATTGTCAGAATTATGTTGCATTTCTTCCAGTTACATTCTGAGCAATAGTTTTTAATCTTTATTCAGTGCAATAACAACATTTCAGGAGAAAAACTAATGCATCCGTATTTCAGTGAAGAATGATTTTCTGTTGGCAAAGGACTTTAGCTGATGATTCCTTAATATATAGCGACATGCTCCTCAAATACACATTCATCAAGGTTTTTACCATTCACTTTTGGACATTCCTCAAATTCCCAATGCTACCCAATGTATTCAGCAAGTTTTCTTCATCCTCTCTTCCTTTAGGAAGAAAAAGATAGCATCTACTAAATCCTGGAAGGTACAATTGCACGTACTTTGGTCGACATGCAATCTCCTAATACTGAATGATTTACGTTATTGAAATCGTTTCACTTTTTCACAAGCTGATTATCAAGGAATCCAAACTATCAGATCCATAAGTACAGATCTCAAAAGAAACAGTAAAAATGTAGGGACTTGTATAAATATGGGATCTTGTATCTATGGATGATTTTCAATCATCCAGTTGATGTTTGTGTGCTTTTTCAAAAAGTAACTGGACTTTATTTGTTTTTGCTTGAAGATGTTTCGCTTCTCAACCCAGCATCTTCTTCCGTTCTGACTCAGAACTGAAGATGCTTCTTCATGACTCCATGGACCATAGCACACCACACACACCTTGTCCTACACTGTCTCCTGCACTTTGCCCAAATTCATGTTCGTTGCATTGATATTTAACCATCTGATCCTCTATCATCCCTTTCTCCTTTCACCTTCCATCTTTCCCAACATCAGGGTCTTCTCCAAGGAGTCCTCGTCTTCTCATTTGGTGGCCAAACTATTTGAGCTTCAGCTTCAGGATCTGTCCTTCCAAAGGACAGTCAGGGTTGTCGATGGAGATTTTCAGTCCTCCAGGTCATGGCTATCCCAAAGGTGCATTTTCAAGAGGCAACTGGGACTTTGTGGTTTTTCATTGGAGATGTTTTGCTTCTCATCCAAGAAGCTTCTTCAGCTCTGACAGGCCCCTTCCATCTCCTACCATCCAGTCAGAGCTGAAGAATCTTCTTGGATGAGAAGCAAAATGTCTTCAAAGAAAAAACAGAAAGTCCAGTCCCCTCTTGAAAAATCAACTTTGAGACAACAGTCAGGGTTGAATTTCCTTAGGATTGACTGATTGGAACTCCTTGCAGGCAAAGGGACTCCAATATCCCAATTCAAAAGCATCCATTCTTCTTGTTCTAAATAGCTCCTTTTTATGCTTTAAAATATAGTGCTTTGTTCCATCAACAAAGATTACAAGGCAGCTTACAACAAACATCCACATTTAACCATTGAAAACATGCTTTCAATTCAGGGCATAAAGCTAGACTTGATCCCAGGCACAGCTTAGTACGATGGAAAACCTAATAAATTTCAGGTTGCAACTGACTATTTAGAAGAAGCCAATTTGCTCCTCCTCCTCCTCCTCCTCCTCCTCCTCCTCCTCCTCCTCCTTCTTCTTTGACTTAGCATTTCCAAAACTTTTTTTTACCAATTGAGAGAGCATCCGTAGCAGGAAGCAAGATTGAACTAAAATGGCAACCATTCCCGGCCAGAGGAGTCCGTTCTTTTGAGGAAAGGTAGAAGAAAAAGAACTTAAAATCAGAAGCAAAAAAGAGAGAGAGTGGGCTTCAACAGAGAGCCTAACGCAAGAAAGAGGCAAGGAAGAAGAGACAAAGAAGGTTCAGGAATGGACCAACCAAACAGTCAGAAGACAGCAGGAGAATCTGACAACAAAGAAGGGGACAACAGCTGAAATTCAAAGTGATGGGTTGTGGATGGGGGGGGTGGGGACTAAGTTATTCCACTGGTTCTTTACTTAAAATTCAGCTCCACATTTATTTTGCAATACTTTTGTTGTTTTTTTGCCAGAACTGCCAGACACAAGAAGACATTAATTATCTTTTATTGGCATGTTTATTTCTTTGCTTTGAGCTCTGATTTTCTTTGCTTTGAACTCTGTAATCCTTTAAACAATGATTTGCATAACATGGTTTCTTTGCAGCTGTATAACAAGTCGATTGACCTGATAAAACCTATGGTAAAAACTGACTGGTAAAATCAATGTTTTCTGCTGATAATGTGTTTCTAAGTAGAGAACGTAAGTATGATGTCAGGACCTCATTTTTCTTTTATATGTTTCTTTTATATATATACAATTACTTCTATTATTTTAGTGAATGATTTTTAAGAAGATGGATAAAAACAGAATTCAAACTAATATAAAATAAGAAAAAAAAAGAAATCAAAGTGAACATTAAAAGTGCAAGACAGGAAAAAGAAGCAAAATAGAAACAGAAAAGAAAAAAAGTTCAAATGTTCTTTTCAGAGGTTATAAGCATCATTAGCAATTTACCTCTAACTTTGTTTATGTTTAATGTTAGATTTATTTGACATTTGGGTCATTTCCCCCCTTTTTTGTTACATACATTTTGTTTTCTTTTTTGCTATTAGTGCTGGATGTACGTTTTTCTATTTTTCATTTTGTATTTTCCTCTTGTTGATGAAACAAAATAAATATTAAAAAGGAGGGGCGGAGAATCCATCAGTTGTTTTTTTAATTTTCCTTTTAGCCTCTGGCTGGGGTGGATTGTGTAATGTTTAATATTAGATTTACTTGATACTTTTTTCAGTGCCGATGTCATTTTGGATGGTCATTAAGTGAACTGTTATAAGTTGATGAATACCTGTAGTGCCTAAACTTTCTCCATTGATCCCTCATCAGAGCCCTTACTAGAATTCTTGAACATCTTAACAAATCACCTTTTTTCCCCTCTGCTGGCAGAAGCTCCAGGGAGACACATGAGTTCTTTTCGAAACCTCCACATCTTTTCCTAAATTGGCCCCTCTGGCAACTGAACCACCAACGAGAAGGTGGCTTCTCCATTTAGATACCTTACTCACCGCACATGGCTGATTTGCAACACCTGATTCAGACCCTCCATTACCCAGGACAACTTCTTCCTCGCGGCCCACAATCTCCTCTCAGCCTGAGTTGCCATTGTTTATTTATTTGTCAAACATATACAAGATAACAAGCATGAGTATGAACATAAAGAGGAACAACAGGCCACTAGCACGATGCACTGGACATAATCCCAGTTTTCTCCAACTTATGTGTTCGGCCACTTCTCCCAGCAACCCCTGGTGCTATGCAAATGTAACCAGTGACTCAGTTCCCAGGTGGCTAGTTTGATTCAATGGACAAACTCCCAGTTCTTTTCAGGTTATGTGTTGAGCCACTTCTCCCAGCAACCTCTGGTGCTATGCAAATGAACCAGTGACTCGGATCAGTCATCAAAAATGCATACAACAGCATATAGAAACATATACACCTTCCACAAATGATGGTGTCCATTTAAAAATCATTTCTATATTTTTTTATTGAATTGTTTATTTATTATATTGGCTGTTCTGTCTTCCTTCTTTTTTCTGCATTAATTCTGATTTTTTTTTTCACCCGCCTTAGGAGTGGGAAAGATAAACGAGTGACTATTCTAGTGGAAACAAACCTGCTTGCAACAATTGCAATTCAGATACTGCTCTTTCTAAAGTGACTTTTCCCTTCCGTTTATTTCCATTTAATCAAAATTGATCATTAAGCAGATGATAAGCCATATATTCCAATTACATTCGCATAGCCGTTCTTTCCCCCGATGCATATAAAAGGATGATTTTCCAATCCATTAAGGAAGGAAAGGTGAACTACACAGAGACCAGATACAAAGCTCCAGCCGTGTAATTTGAAGTATGAAGAGAAGAGGAAATATTCAGACAGTCACCCACCCAGCTCCAAAGAGTGGCAGCTGGCAAAAGATTATAAAGGCAATTTTCACGAGATTTACTTTAAGCCGGTAAAGTCTAAAATGACAGAGGCTGAAAATGAAATTAAACCCGGCTGCACATCAATGGTGATTTTGTTTTCAGAAGCTGTGAACTTTAAAATGAATTAAGCAGAGAACAAGCTAAGATAGCGAGGGGATGTTTAGGACAAACGAAGGAGTAAACTCGGGGGAAGAATTAAGCAAAGGTGGAAGAAAACAGCTGCAGGGAAGCGATTTAGGGAGAAAGTGACAGAGGGCCGACTGTTCATTTATAATTAACACAAAGAGGAGACATTATCATACAGACCGAAGAGCATTTCCGGGTGTATTAAGACTATGTTGCTGTATCTTTCTTCTAGGTATCTGCAAAATGCAAATGCTTTTTGCAGACCAATTTAAGAAATGTCGCTGTTTAAGAATATAATGAACATCTGAACATGGCTCCATCATTGGAGGCTTTCAAGAAGAGACTGGACAATCACTTGTCTGAAATGGTCTAGGGTCTCCTGCTTGAGTTAAGGGTTGGACTAGAAGACCTCCAAGGTCCCTTCCAACTTTGTTAAACAAATTGAACGGGGAAGCCAGATTCCCCTAACATCCGTGTTACTAATTTAACAACTGCAGTGATTCACTTAATAACGGTGACAAGAAAGGTTGCAAAATGGGACAAAACTCTCTTAACCAATGTCTCGCTTAACAACATACATTTGGGGCTCAGTTGTGATTGTAAGATGAGGATTAGCTGTATGGAGTACAAATATGTGCAAACAGTATATCATTAGCTGAACTATTCGTGTACCTGTTGCTTTTGAATATATTGCTAAAATATAGTAACAGCTTAAAAAAAATGCAAAACCTGGGCAAAAGATACCTCAAAATAAAGAAAAATGCAAGCTACCATGAAAAGAGACAATTATGGGACAGATATATAAGACCAATCCTGTTTTTAAACACCAAATTAAACTTAGCCCTTTCAGAAACATATTGATTAATTGCTCCACTGTATCAGTAGGAAGCCGGTTCAAAGGTTAGAACTGAGCCCAGATCTTTTAATTCAGGATTGTAAACCCTGGTTTTTCAAGAAGGAATGAATTCCAAGCTCTTTATAACAAATACATTCCAAGCTGAGGCAATGCAGATTCAAAAATGATTTTTCACATCTTTAAAGTTTGCTTCTCTTTGCAAATTATGTTTAACAGTTTAACAGAGTTGTAGGTTAATAATGAATATCGCTCCAAAGAAAGCAAGAGGAAGGAAGTTCAAATCAGATTTTAACGTCTCCTCAGTTAAAGGTAGACATTCAAAACTTAAACATTTAAAAAAGTGTATTCTCATAAATTGCAGGTAGTCCTCAAATTACGACCACAATTGAGCCCAAAATTTCTATTGCTAAGTGAGACATGGGTTAAGTGAGTTCCACCTTTCTTTATCAACTTTCTTGCCAGAGTTATTAAGTGAATCCCTTTAAGTGAATAATACGAGTGATAAGAAAATCTGGCTTTCCTATTGACTTTGCTTATCAGAAGGTTGCAAAAAATATAACCTCAGGACGCTGTAACCGTCATAAATATGAGTCATTTGCCAAGCACTGAATTTTGATCATGTGACCACAAGGATTCTGTAAATGTGAAAAACGGACATAAATCACTTATTTTTAGTGCCATCGTAACTTCAAATTTTCACTAAACAAACATTTGTAAATCAAGAACTGCCTGTAATTGAATTTTAGGATTATAAAAGATTTAATAAACAGATACACATATTTAGATAGCATATCTCAGTTCTTTATTCTAATATCCATCATAGTAATATTATTCAGCTCAGGTTTTCTTTTTTAAAGCAGCGTTAGAGTCTTCCAGAACATATTCTAATAAATCAAATAATTTGGGAGTTTCAAAAGTTCCAAACCTTTTGCAATCTTTAAATCATATCCAAAATTCTTCCCCCAAGCAATCATAGTTTCTATAACTTGTTCTTTTTCTAATTTAATTTCTAATAAATATCCAGTGAGAACAATTAATTGACAGCACAGCTTGCCTCCCAGAAGTATGAGTGCTCCATGACTGTAGGTCTTCAAGAAAAGATTGAACAACCATTTTTCTAAGATGGTATAAGTCTCCTGACTTATAGCTGGAAGGGGTTGAACTAGAAGACCTTCCAGCCCTATGATTCTATAAACAGCAGTTATCTTCTTTCTAAAGTCTTTGATGAGCCTTGAATTTGATTATTATTGTATAGCCCTTGAGGATTATTTTTTTAAATTATACTGTATTAGGGAAAAAAACAGCTGAGATCATCAAAGAGAACTCTTGTGGCCTAATTTCCATTATCTGTAATCCTCTTTGGCATTTATTTAATAATAACAATAACAATCTGAAAACTCAACATTATTAGTTTACATAAAGAATGCAACAAAATTTCATTTTAATGTAAGCTGATTGGTGTATATTCAGAGTGACAATAAAGTTATTTTATTCTTTATTCTTAGTCGTAATGAAAAGTCTAGCCAAGTCACTATAAAGGAGTGATAAATAGTAAAATTAAAAGTTTAAAAAATGCAAATGCAAAGTACCACAACTACTAACTGAAAACACAACTTGACTGTAAGAGATTTTATTAAGATAAATGATTGTCAGATTCTCTCTAATCAATCCATGCATAAACTCTTGTTAATTGGAAAATGAAAAAGAAGAAGAAATTCTAATGTTTTCAACACATCTGAAAGATAGCAATCTAAACCAAAACAGAATAGACACAACTAAACTTTGGACAAAATCCAACGAACTCTTGCAAATTCCTGTAACTTTTTCTTTCTTTCTCAGTGTGAATACCACAAGGCTCATGAGATGATGCTTTCCATTTAAAAGAAAGAAAACAAAAATAACACAGAAGAGTTAATTATCCTGCAAGCTAGGGAGACATTTATCCTCAGTCTAAGAAGTTGTATAATGCTGAATAATAAAGGCATCCCACCTAGGCTTAAACAAAAACAAAATTAAAGGAATTTCCCTAAATGCTTTCTCTTCCAAAAAGTTAACTTAAAATTTCCATCCAAAGAGTCGCATTGAAGAAAAGTTCCAATAAGGGACCCAAGTTTCATCAATATGCAATTGAAATGCCTAATTGAACCCTGGAGAATGCCCCCTGCCCAGGATCCTTGAATGCCAATTTCATTAGTCAAGGACATGCACTTTTCAAAAAGGCAAATCAATTGTCAAGATGGAAATGTTTGAACTGGAAAGTTGATAGTTTCTGAGACGATAAACAAGAAGGCAAAGCGGTCGCACGCAATGGCTCTGTTTAGATTCGGAATGGCAAGTGGGAAGTTTAAGGGATTTTGAACAGCCTCCTAATATTCCTTTAATTTATCATTTTCTGCTGCTTCTTATCCAGATTGGGGATTGGGATGTTTAGCAATGTCTGCTGCAAGAATGCAAAGAAAAAGAAGCAGAACAATATCTACAGAGATTCTCAGTCATCCAGGTCATGGTGGTGCCAAAGATGTTTTTTCAAGAGGAAACTGGACTTTCTGTTTTTTTCTTCTTTGAAGACATTTTGCTTCACATCCAAGAAGCTTCTTGGATGAGAAGTGAAACATCTTCAAAGAAAAACCAGGAAGTCCGGTTGCCTCTTGAAAAAGCACCTTTGGGACAAGTAGAACAATAATTTATTAAATCACCCAATTCCCTGTGACTCACAAGCCTTCTTTTCTTTTGGAACTTAAGGTGGTGATTTCTACAAGCAGACCAAGGCACCAGGAAACACAGTAAGCAATAGGAATGGAGGTGTCAGCTTGGTTCAATCTGAGTTTGCAACTCAGTTGTTTTTCAAATAGATTTGATCTCTGTTGGATGTCTGCATCAATTCAGAAGAAATGTGTGCAGAAGTTCATCGAATGGCTGAATCCAGCCTGCTCTCCAAATCAGTTGAAGAGTGCTCGGCTTATTTGCTGTATCAAATCAATTTGACAACTCAATTCCAACATTCTGTTTAATCAGTGATTAGGTTAAGGCCCCCTTTGCAATTACAAAAAATAGTAAATCTAAAAATAAACAGCAACCCAGGGCTATTCTAAAACCTCCATTGGCTTTGAACAAGGGAACAAATCCTGAGACCTAGAAAATACTATGGTTTATTTCTGGGTTGTTGCAAACTTCTTGGAAGGATTAATAACTTTGGTTCTTGTTTACAAGGCTATCATTTCATTTAGGGAAGCAGCTGGATTTGAGTCTCCATTCATTAGTTATCCAATTTTGCATCCAAAGAAATGGAGAGATTCTTGTGGATTGTTCTAATTTGGTTTGCATTGGGCTCCAGGCGCCTTGATGCAGTTGCTGAATGAAGTTGGCTTGATGAAGAAGTTGGCTTGATGAGCTAATGTTCTCCTTTTTTTTTCTCCTTTCTTCGCCAATAATCTTTTGTTTGCTTATTTTTTAGAGGGAGAAAATGCTCACAAGCTGATTGAAGTGACACTTTGAATCTAGGTAGATTCTAATCGAGATTTGAACTAGATTTATATTATATACACTATCTTGATATTATAGAATATCATATTCCAAAGAGCCCTGGTGTTGCAGTGGTTGGAATACAGTATTTCAGGCTAATTCTTTCCTGACCAGCTCAAGGTTGACTCAGCCTTCTATCCTTCTGAGGTGGGTAAAACGAGGACCCAGATTGTTGGGGGCAAGAGTCTGACTCTGTAAAAAATCACTTAGAGAGGGCTGTGAAGCACTGTAAAGCTGTACATAAGTCTAAGGACTATGGCTACTTCTATATGTTATGGTAGGATATTACGGAATACCATTTTCAGACCAATCCTTCCCAAATGCTTGAAATTGATAACGCAAACAATGAAATGGTGCCCCCAAATTTTCAGACAAACAATCATCTGTTGAATGTGTAGGTCTGGCTTTATTATCTTCCCACTTTCCTTCAACAGAATTCTAGTTCACCCTTTGGGGATCCGTTTGAGGCAAGAGAGCTGAAAACTACAGGAGTCCAATCTCCAAGGGATGGACTTTTTAAAGTATATTTCATGGTTCTCTAGGTTTTTCTTTGTCATTACTTCAAAGCTAAGAGCAGGACACAATTTTAAATGCATACCATATTGTGTGCGTGCAGTGCACGCACAATAATCTCTCTTCTATTGAAGGTAGATATTCTAAAACAGCCTTAGTGCATCAACATTGTCATCATCAGCCATTCAATCATGTTCAACCCAGTGCTGGTATTCTACCAGTTCAGCCTGGTTCTGGCGAGCCGGTGGCAGCAATGAGCAACAGAGACTGAACCGGTTCTCTCCACATCTCTGCTGTTGGGCCCACCCACCCACCCAGGCTCCCATACTCACTTTTATCTGCTGAATTTGAAGGGCAGTTGCTTTGCATGGCACAGTATAGTGCCATGCAGTGGCTGCTGAAGTGACTGGGATCATGCAGGCTTGCAGGAGGTGAGTTAGAACACCTCTGCGCCTGTGCAAAGTACAGGTTGGGCACGTGCATGCACACTGTGTGTGCACGTGTGCAAAGCGCGCCCACCAAGCCACAAACACCAAACCAGTGGCAAAAATATTTGAATCCCACCACTGGTCCAACCCATGTCCACTCTATGGACCAGCACTCTCCATGCCCCTCTATTTTGCACTGCCTCCTTCAGATCAGACATGGTCATCCCAGTGTCATTCTTTATAGTGTCCACCAGTGGGTGCCGACCAAAAAATCCGCCAAATGTTTCTCTCTGGATGGTGATTAAACACAGCCATGGCAATTTTCCCTGCCATGGTGATTTTCCCTTCCGCACCAATTTTTGGGGGTACGTGCATGTGCAGTCAGTCTTGTGTCCAGTCATGACCAAATCAGGTTGAGACCAAAGTCCTGGAATGGATTACGATTGTGACCAGATGTTCCACTTTTACTTACCTCAAGATGAACATGTAGCTCCATCATACACCAGCCAATTGATGAGACTGACCAAAATATACTTAGATTTGGTGAGCAGGGCACTAACCTATCTGTTTGCTAGCATATGGCCATATACTACCTTATCCTGTCATATGATTCATGAGAAGAACATGGAACATAGAATAATATGGCTGCAGGATAAGAAGCAATCTAGAACTAAGGGGAAATTTCCTGACAGAAAATTAATCAGTGGAATGACTTGTCTTCAGAAGCTATGTGGATGCTCCAACAATGGATGTTTTAAGAAGAGATTGGACAACCATTTGTTTGGGCTTCTAGCCTGAGCAGGGGGTTGGACTAGAAGACCTCCAAGGTCCCTTCCAATTCTGTTGTTGTTGCTGTTGATATAGTGATGATAAATTGTGCACTCAGTATCATACGTTGGGTTTCCCCCCGCCCCTTGCTATAATGAAAGAAAACTCACTGGCCAAGACTGTGTGAAAGAGAAAAATGCATCTCTAATTATAAAGGGAATCTGGGGGAGAGGAAGAGATATAGTATGCATTTCATACTTTGGATTTGTGCAGCTAGGCATCATCATTTAACCTTCTCCCTATCTGTATCTATGTGTGGTGTAAGGCGAGGTTATTTTTAGTTCAGCAGTTTTATCTTTCGTAGAGTATGTTGTTTAGCTGGCTGGCTCCTATGAATTGCAGGGGGCTACTTATCTGTAAGCTCCTTCACGGATCCCATCTGTTCCCTGCCTGTGGCACAATGAGACTCGGCTGCACATTAGCAAGTCTGCATGGATGAATCATTTTGCTTTTTCATCTGGGAGGCATCCTACAGGCTCCCTTGGTTGGCTTCTTGAGATTAGCAACTGGAAATGGAAAATGCAAAACTGTTCCGTGCAAAGTTCTTACTTTGATACTAAATTTATTTAAAAAAAAAAAAAAAACTACACTGTAAAGGCTTTAAACTGTTATTATGAGAAAGCAGCTATTCTGATTTCCTAGAAGCAAATGGCTTATCTAAAGAAAATAAGAATTAGGGGTGACACAATAGCAGTCTTCCAGTATTTGAGGGGGCGCCACAAAGAAGAGGGGGTCAAATTATTCTCCAAAGCACCAGAGGGCAGGACAAAAAACTTACCAAGGAGAAAAACAACCTGGAATTGAGGAGAAACTTCCTAAGAGTGAGGACAATTAACCAGTGGAACAGAAGTCTTGGGTGCTGCATCACTAGAGGCTTTTAAGAAGAAACTGGACAGCCACTTGTCTGAAATATAGACAGAGAGGCTTTCCCAGCTGTTGATGATCTCACTACAAAAGTTGGTTTTCTGTCTTGAAATGAAGGCACGTGATTTACAGTATCTGCTACCCTGTAACAACACAGTTGCTTTAATAAGTCAAAAGTCCCACTTTAGATATTCTCTGTCCCTTCTGATAGTTTCCCCTCTGAGTAAAATCAACCTCCTTTTGTATCATGTTTGTTTGTTTGTTTGTTTGCCTCTTATCAAATTTGTACCCTGCCATACTACCATCACACTCTCAAGAGCTACTGCTGGGCCTGTTTACATTGTTTCTGTTCACAATTATTAGTCCTTTGTTCCGTGAGAATTGCACTAAAGAGCACCTGCTGTTTTTGGCGTTTTTCCTTCTTCTTCTCATGAGTTCCAATCCTTAGACCATTTGAGCTAATGTTTCACTGCTTACAATTTTTGCATTGCAACCAATATGTATTTCAGAAGTAAATAATTTGATATAAACTGTTCTGCCTGCCTGCAAACCAGAACGAGTTTCTATACTTAAACACTTTTTATCACAATTATTTCATCTTTTTTTCAAGGTCAATTACCATTCTACGAACATCAAGTCTGGGTATTAGCTCACCTTTTTTTAAAAAATAGTGCACCATCCAAAGCTACTAATTCTAATTAAAATATTTTAAGTAGATTAGGATATTATAGTGCATCACCAGACCTACACCATAGGGTTTGAAAATGCTTGATTTTATTAGGTAAACCACTTTGGCATTCAGATTGAATTTGAAAGGCTGAGCCAATCAAATTACATTTAAGTCAAATCTTCACACCAAATCATCTTCAAAAAAAACCCCAGTGATGGAGCACCAGTGCTTGGTATTCAGCAGGTTCTGACCAGTTCAGGAGAACTGGAGGTGGAAATTTTGAGTAGTTTGGAGAACCGGCAAATACCACCTCTGACTGGAGATTTTACAGTATCCTTCCCCTGCCATGCCCACCAAACCACACCCACAGAACCAGTAGTAAAAAAATGTCAATCCCAACTGTGGAGCACCCACAGCTTCTGGTGGCAAGCTGTTCCAATGGTTAATTGTCCTCACTGTTAGGGAATTTCTCCTTAATTCCAGGTTGTTTCTCTCCTTGATTAGTTTCTATCCATTGTTTCTGGTCTTGCCTTCTGGTGCCCCTTTCTAAATTGACTCTTTCCTCTTTGTGGCAGCCCCTCAAATACTGCTATCATGTCACCCCAGTCCTTCTTTTCTCTAGACTAAACAAACCCAAATCCTACAACTGTTCTGCATATGTTTTTTGTCTCCAGGCCTTTAGTCATCTTAGTTGCTCTTCTTTGAACTTTTTCAAAAATCTTAACATCTTTTTTTGTAATGGACGCAGTTTCCAGGTGTGGTCTATCGGCAAAACATAATTGAAATAAGTGGGTATGGAGAAAGTTAATTCTTTGTTGTCCTAGACAAAGATCATCACTAACAACTCTTGTAGAACATGACAAGATTGAGTTTCCATACCATTATCATTGCTACTGAATCAACTGAGTTGGACTAGAAGACCTCCAAGGTACCTTCTAACTTTGTTACTCTATTATTCATACGTTCTTTAGAAAAAGCTGTCGAAAAGTAAGACTTTACGTAAGTGAAAGGGTATCAACATTGGGTAGAAATCTCTTACATAGACATTTAAGCAACTCTGCAGTTGATGTTCATGTAGTGGAACTCCCATGTAATAAAAATGTTATTCATGTCAATAAAAGACTATTTAGGCACCATCTCTGCAAATAAGATTCTGCGGTCAAGAAAACAGGGGAATCTGCAAGACTAGAGTCCTAAAATAAAATTATAAGGCCTAATTTTCATTCTAGGAAATGGAATTGGCAAAATTGTAATTGAATGTTACTTTCTTAATTAAGGTCATCCAACGTATCCCAATGCTATGCAAAAGAAAACTAATGCTCTGCTATCACCAATCCCAAAAGCATTTAATGACTAGTGCTGGAGAGTAGAGTGAAGTTTTCCGTTTCCCTCACATAACCATCACTTTAAAAAAGTAAAGACTTCAGCAGTACAAGCTGCTGAAGCCATTGGTTCTTTTTTTTTTTTTAAATAAAGCATTGTATCCTCCACAACAACAGCCGGGATTAAAATCTTGTTCCGGCTCCAGAGGATAGGGGAAACTAGTTTTGTTCCATCCAGCTTGGTTTTTGTTATATACCAATTGGATTATGGAAATTCATTGTTTGAAGCTTTGCAATATGTTTACAGATTTCATAGAACAACAACACAATTGAAGCAGTGAAAAATTAAATTTCCCACCGGTGTGAATGGAACCCCTTAATCTTGTCAGGAATTGCTGTTGTAATCCAAATGTAATTTTACATGCATTCATCTGGTTGCCCACCAAAAGTTAAAATAGCATGAATATCTGGTTGCTTAAGAATTTAGCTTTTTATAACCATTACCCAATTTTGCTAAATACCTTGAGGAATATCCTTTATAATCCTATAATTCAAGGGGATTTAGGCAATTCCCTCTGACTTTTGATAGAGATTCTGCCCCAGGGGAGATATCCTCATTTATCATAAATAGGTAATGTATCAACCCCATATAGATTTCTGTTTTGAGGTTGTACAAAGTTCTTTGAATTTCCGAGTTCAGGGTGGAACAGAAAGTGCTGTGAAAGTAGGAATCGATCGAATGTTGTTGATTTCATATCCAGTAGGATTGAATTGACAACCAATGTGGCTCATTCTGTCATAATCCCAAATTTGAGAATACCAGAAAATCTGGAAATCATTGGGAATTCACAATGATTGTTATTATTGTTATATTTATGCCTGCTTGGCTCCATTATCAGATGAGACCAGTGACCTTCAGAAGTTGTTCCATGATAGCACCCAGAGTCTTTTATTACCAACCATATTAGCTGGGATTGTCTACCATTTATCTTGGAAATAACATTTCTACACATGTGCAAGGGTTTTCAAGGGATGTAAAGCTGCCTTTCGCAATTGACAGGTGGTGAATTTGTCAATTCCGGTGGTGTTCAAGTGATGCTCCAGTTCTTTTGGGCTTGAGCCCAAGGCACCTATTACTATGGATACTCTTTTCTTTTTTAATGTTAATTTTATATTTTGTGATTTTTCTCCAGTTCTTTCTCTTCTCTTCTGCTGTCTCCAGGTACTGCCATGTCTACTATACACACTTTTTTGTTTTTCTGGTTGATAATAATAATAATTATGATGATGATTCATCACACAGTCAGCCAGATGTTTAGACTGGATTTAGGGATTTATCTGCCTATCAAATGCTTCCTCAGGACCTGAGATAGACAGATGCTGTTGTTTGAAGATATCATCATCATCATCATCTCAATCATCTAGGTCCTGATGAGACATAGCCAGGCACTCACTACACTATGAATTTCTCTGTCACGGGTGAAGTGGAACTTTCAAGATCTGTCTCACTTATTGAACTTTCCCACTGAGTTTTATAAAGAAAAGAAGGAAAGAGAGGAGGGCGGGGAAGAAGGGAAGGGAAGGGAGGAAGGAAAGCTCTTACAGCTCTTCTGTAATAATCAGTTTATTACAGAAACTTACAGAATAACAGAGTTGGAAGGGACCTTGTAGGTAATCTAGTCAAACCTCCTGCTTGAACAGGAGACCCTATCCCATTTCTGACAAGTGGCTGTCCAGTCTCTTCTTGAAAGCCTCCACAACTTCTGAAGGCAAGCTGCTCAATTGTCTGCCTGTTCTCACTGTTAGGAAATTTCTGCCAATGGAACGTGGAGAATACAGAGAACGGGAGAGCACGGAAGCCATCAAGGTCCCTGCTGCAGGTGCTGGAGAAAGAGACAGACTGTTCCCATAACAAAAGCACATCTCATGATTGGACAAAGTGATCATCCATGAGTGGGAAGAAAGGGTAGTTATTGTTTAACTAGGCCAGCATTCGCACAGAAAAACCAGTGTGGGTTTTGTTTCTTCAGCACCAACATGATGTATTCAATAAAGTTTTACTTTGGGGAATTCAAATCTCCTGAGAGTGTTTCCTTCTTTTGGGTTTACCAGTCAGTCAGTTGAAAATTTCTTCTTAGTTCTAGGTTGCTTGTCCTTAGTTAGTGTATTTCAAGGCACTCAAAACTCTAGAAGTTGTCAGCCATCCATCATTGGAGGTTTTCAAGAAGAAATTGTTCATCTGAAATGGTCTAGGGTCTCCTCCTTGAGCAGGGGGTTGGACTAGAAGACCTCCAAGGCCCCTTCCAAATCTGTTATTTTTGTATTCTGTTATTCTCTCTATAACGACTCATCCACCCTTCTTAAGTCAAGGCCCTATGGCACCTGATTGTGTTTTTAACGTTTGGTTTATTGTGTTTTTTTTTTTTTCTGTGTGGTGCAAAGAAAGTTAACAAAGCAATCAGGATTATGAGTGGGAGCGGATTATCTGGGTGATTATTTGTTGTGGTCTTCCATTGATTGAGAGAGTGATGGATGGCTCACGGGAAACACCCAGCATTGTAAGAAAGTGATGGAGAAAAGATTTGGATGCTAGAAAAATAAGAGAGAGAGAAAGAAAGAAAGAGAGAGAGAAAGACAGCTTTCTTTTTTGCTAGGTGGCTGGCATGGGCTTGAGTATGTGGGATGGCTCAAAGAGGTAACCAGAACATTAGAGCAAAGCATATTTTGTAATAATTGGCAGTAATGACATGTCCATAAATTTGTTTTCTACAACCATTTGTGCTTAAAATAACAAACATTGGCTGGAGACTTGTTTCACCACAATAACACCAAAAGCCTGACCTGGTATGGGTGGAAAGCAATGGTGAAGTTTTTCAAGAGACCGTTGTAGAAAATTGGAATTTAGTGTCCATAAGAAATATGCATTGGGTACATAAAGAGGGCTTTAAGAAGTCCTGGGAACACTAGACGTCTATCTTCTTGTCGTCTATCTTCTTGTCAACTAAGATTGGATTGTCTTGTGCACAATTATGCCAATGATATGACTTAATTTTGAGAGAATTCCCTTCAAGGTAGAGAAAGGCGAATCAGCACAGTTGTTGAACTTCCTTGCAATTTCATTGGTTCAAAAGGAAGCATTCAGGATCACAGTGATGATGTCTAATATAATCTTGAATGAAGACCAAGTTTTCATATAATTTAAGCCCCCAAAATACCCACAGCAAAAACTGGCAACTCATCCCACATTGTGTTTGATCAGTGATGCTATCTTTTGACCTAAAAGCTCAACCTCTAAAGGGATAAATGTTGATCTCAGGCTGTTTGTTCCCATCTGAAGTGGAATATTGTTCTTTCCAACACCCAAACAGCACCCCAATTTTTTTCCAGCTTCACACTTGTGTTGGGGGAGGAAATTCTCAGCCAAGTCAAGTTCATTATCAACAGATCGTCTCCTCCATCTATCTTTGTCACAAACTGACATTAAAGAAGAGAAAGATTCTTTGGGTGTGCATGCAAATTTTTCAGCAGCCCCTAAATCAGGACTCACAATGAGCTATCTGTGGACACTAATGTGCAATCTAGTTTTTTTTTAAGATTGATTTCTATAGGTCTGTCTTGTCTGACAAAATGGAAAGAAGGCACATTTGAAAGTGCTTCTTTTGGGATCTCACATTGATCTCATATGAAGTCGTACAGAATTGATGTGTCAGATGACTCAGTCCTGAGATTTGGTAATTGGGCCCAATCGGGTCAAATTGAGTCAACCATCACAGGAAGAATGGGTGCTGAAAAGCTTTCAAGATCTATTCAAAGGTAAAGTTATCCTCTATCCCAGGCTTGTCCAACCCGCGGCCCGTGGGTCGCATGTGGCCCAGGTCACCTCATAATGTGGCCCAGTGCCCACCCCAACCTTCGTGCCAGAGCCAGCGAGGAGGAGGAGGAGAGGCAGGCGCGAGGCGGGGCGAGGCGAGCGCCAGGCCAAGCAGCAACAGAAAAGGCAGGCGCCGTCAGAGCGCCACCTCCTGCTGTTGCCACCGCCGCCACCGTTGCTGCTTCTGTCCCCGCTGCCACTTCTGCCCCCGCCGCTGCTGCCGCTTCTGCCCCCAGCTGCCACTTCTGCCCCCGCCACCGCCGCCGCTTCTGCCCCCGCCACCGCCCCCACCACCGCTTCTGCCCCTGCCGCCACTCCCGCCGCCGCCGCCGCTTCTTCCCCCACCACCGCTGCTGCTTCTGCCCCTGCCGCCGCTGCCCCCGTTGCCGCTTCTGCCCCCGCCACCGCCACTTCTTCTCCCGCCACCGCTGCTGCTTCTGCCTTCCAGTCCTGCCTCATCCAGCCGGGCCATTTGCGGGGGGAGGGGGGGGCGGGGGGCGGGCGAGCTTCCCCCCCCCCCCCCCCGCAAAATTTGGCCGGAAAATAAACCGTGATTAAAAAACGTAATAAAAAAAACGTGATAAAAAAAACCATGATAAAAAAATAAATAATTTTTAATAAATAATGAATAATAAAAACATCTCACTAACTTAATTTCCAAATAAATTTAATATGTTAACTATGTTTTCTATGGGTTTTTTGGATGATCAGGTATCATTACTGTTATTTTATTTTATGTGCGGCCCAAACCAAATTTTCATCTTCTAATGTGGCCCAGGGAAGGTGAAAGGTTGGACACCCCTGCTCTATCCAGTCATGTCTGACTCTAGGGGGCAGTGCTTATCTCCATTTCCTAGCTGAGGGAGCCAGCATTGTCTGAAGATGCTTCTGTGCTTATGTGGCTATCATGATTATATGTTGAGATGCTGGGAACGCTAATACTGTCAAGTGTCCAATTAGAGAACCCAAAACAAGGAAACACTCTCGGGAGAATTTAATTCCCCAAAGTAAAACTTTATTGGATATACCAAGTTGGTACTGAAGAAACAAAACCACCTCTGGTATTCCTGTGAAAATGCTTGTCAAGTTAAACAATGACTTCTCCTTCTCTCCACCCCTGGGTGATCACATTGTCCACTTATGAGATGTTCTTTTGTTATAGGAACAGTCCATCTCTTTCTCAAGCACCTGCAGTGGTGACCGTGATGGCTTTCATGCTCTCACGCTCTCTGCATGCATTCTCCACACTCCATTACCCCCTTCCCTCTCCCAGTTCATTGGCAAGTTGAAAAGCATTAAGGATTGAAAGAAGCCAAGTGGTTCAATCTTGACAGCTACTTTCTCACAGAAGTGGTACCTATTTATCTACATGCATTTGCATGCTTTCGAACCGCTAGATTGGCAGGAGCTGGGGCAAGTAATGAGAGATCATCCAATCATGAGATTCTTGGGTTTCGAACTGACAGACTTCCAGCTGACAAGCCCAGTATCTTAACCGCTACACCACTGAGCTCCCTACAAGATATACTTGCTTTTGGATATATGGTGAGGCTGCAAACTTGGCATTTATGCTTCTTGTGTTGTGGATTTTTTCCCTTGATTTATTGCTTCTGTGCCAAATGACGTGAACGCTGAATCATCCTGGTTGAGTTGGGCAGTCTTTAAAACCTAATTAATAAATATGAATTCTGGGAATGAGTTGGGGCCTTTTCAACAGCTACTTTTAAAGGACACTTACAACAACATGTTCCCAAACACATTTTTAATGCCAAATGTTAAAGCAAAATTTGCCTAGTCCTGCTTTAAAACATAATCTTCAACCTTTTTTGAATAAGAAACATCAGCTGGCTGTAAGCCCCGTGTCACTTGTTTGTTGGAATTAAAACTCTAGAGCAAGTGCCACTTATTTTGGCCATGTCGTGCTGGAGGAATTCACCAAACAAAAGCAATTATGTTGGGAAGACTTCGCGGCAGTGGTGGGATTCAATTTTTTTTACTACTGGTTCTGTGGGCATGGCTTGGTGGGCATGGCTTGGTGGGTGTGCAGGGGAAGGATACTGCAAAATCTCCATTCCCTCCCCACCCCACTAACCTGATTTCCAGCTCTATTCTCCCATGCGGGGCAACCAAAGAAGACCCAGCCAATCAGCTGGGTCTCAATGGGAGGCAGAGGATAAATGGGGGCAGGGCCAGTCAGAGGCGGGATTTGCCGGTTCTCCAAATTACTCAAAATTTCTGCTACCGGTTCTCCAGAACTGGTCAAAACCTGCTGAATACCACCTCTGGTTAGTGGTAAAAGGAAACCAGGCCATCAAAGGACACAGTGGCTGGACATCATTAAAGCTGACACCAGCCAGAGCATAGAAGAACTCAAAGACATAGCGCAAGATCAGAAGAGGTGGAGAGACCTGGAGAATTGCCAAGAGTCAGACATGACTGAATGGATGACATCATTGTCATCTAGACCAAAACCCATTTCAAGCAATGGATGGTCATCATCTAAATTTAATGGCAGCTCCCTGGGCATCCTTTTTTAAAGAAAAGCTTCCTGATCATTTCCCCTCTTTTGTCCTTTGTAAAGCACAAAGCCAAGATGGAAACCCACAGGCCAGACTGAGAATCAGGATGATAAACCAGATTAAGCCATTTCATGTCTATGTCGCCTCTGCCTCTGTGACTCCCTTTTAAATCATTTCCCCCCATCTGCTAAGCAGGGAGCTCTCTCAGATAATGACAAATATGGCAAGCACTCAAGAAGCAAAGAAAAGAGAGTGTGACAGTGCAATTCCCTCAACAACTTTATAGGAAGGAGATTATATGCCTTCTTCTGCCTACTTGCTTTCTCGAAAACCTGTTTTTCAGGCACATTCCACAAAGGGGAGAATTACATTTCTGGCAAGTGAAACTGGGGAAGCAGGAAGCTTTATGAGAATCTCAGCCTGAATTCCTTGCTTTGTTCAACACTGGGGTGAAGCAGCCTGAACCCTGGTTGCTTCATTTTCTGTGCCAAAGCAGAAGTTAATCTTATAGATCACAAATTAATGTGGGCATCAACCCACATTACCGGTTCACATTACCGGTTCACCCCAGTTCAGGCGAACCGATTGTTAATTTATGGCTGGTTCAATGAACTGACAAATCTCACCCCTGGCTGGCCCTCCCCACCAGCCCTGCCCCTCCCAGGAATCCTGATGTGGCCCATTTTGGATCCCAGGTAAGTGTAGGGTCCACGCAGAGGCTCAGGGAGGGTGAAAAATGGGCCTCCTGGAGGCTCCAGAAGGCCGGAAATGGACCCATTTCCAGCCTCCAGAGAGCCTCTGGAGCCCTGGGAGGCTGTTTACACCTCCCAGGAGGCTCAAGGAAAGCCTCCGTAGCCCGGGGAGGGAAAAAACGCCTCCCCTGCTATGGTGTAGGAGGCCGACTAGGCCATACCCACGGTGGCCACGCTCACCCAGCAATCAGGCAGAGAACCAGTTGCTAAATTTTTTTGAAGCCCAGACCTGCATCAACCTTCATGACAGCAATATCTTTTGTGATCTTCCTAGAGGAAAAGAGAAGTGTGAGGAGCCTATGCCATGTCCCAAAGGTGGTGCTTCCTCCAAATCAGGCAACTGGACTTTCCAACTGGACTTTCCAGACCAGAAAGAGCTTCTGGGATGAGAAGAGAAACACTTTCAAAGGAAGCCCAGTTGCCTGATTTCTTTTGGAGAAAGCATATTTGGGGTAACCATGACCTCAGTGAGGAAGAATCTCCATAGACATTGAGGCTACACCATTCATGGCAAATATATTGCACTCACTATCTCATAGAATGTTCCTTTGTTGGCTCTTGTGAAACCTGAAAATAATATAACTCCCAACATGGCTTCTTATCATGCAATTGACTGACTTGTTCAAGTCTTGTCCTAAAGTGGAGTCACAAGCAAGACCTTAGATCTGAAGAAGATTCACAACCAAGCCAATGAACCACAATTTGTATTAAAATAGGAGGGGTTTTTTTTTCATCTCTGTACTACAGGGACCTAGTTTTGCCCCAATAGGAGGATTAAAAAACTAAAAGAGACAGACTTTAATGACTCAAGTCATAGTGGATAGCAGGAAATTCTAGACAGTGATGACACAGCCAAATATTTTCTCAGAATTGAGGCAAGGCTTCAGAAGGGCTCAGAATTAAAATTTCAGTGTTTAATGTGATTTCTTTGTTCCTAACTTGTTGTATTCGAAGCACAATCATGTATAATCTATTGTGTTTGAATCGTCCTAATGATTCACTGATGTGACCTAGCTGAGTAATGAAATATCTGCAAGCAAACTTCCAAGTTCAGAGCTCATCCAGGACTCCACAATCACGATGAAGTTTTGCAGATCTAACCTTTTCCTGCACATGATTCACCTGTCAACCAATTCTCTTCCTTACCAAAGAAATAGCTGTCTGCCCTAGCCTCTTTTCAGTGGATTTCAAACCAAGCTAGCAAGAATGAAAGAATCAGAATTTAATGAGAAAAGAATCTGCAAAAGAAAGAAAAAAAAATAGCTTACTGTATTCTGCTGTCATAATTCTTCATTGACTTTTAACAAAGGAATAGGAAAGTTCAAAGGCAGAAGATGAACTGCAGAAGGGGACAACTGAGCACTCAGGCCAAAAACCTCTTCTTATTAAACTTTTCAGAGTCTTTCAACCAGAACTCACTAAAGTTTCAAAAATCACAACAGGTTTTTTTGTGGGGGGCGAGGGAGGAAGTACAAGAGTAAAGACCTCCCTAAACATTAAACTGTATCTTTACTACCTAAAATAAAGCTGAGATTCCATTCTTCTTAAAAGGTGAAGTTTGCTTCAAGTTGACTTGGAGTGCTTTAAGAGGCATGTCCATAAAATTTTCTTGGCTCCTATAGAACAGTGATCGGCAGTTGTTTTCTTCCAGGATTTTTTTTTTCCAGCTTCCAGTTTTATCCTACAAACCTAGGGTGACCTTGTGGTTCCTGTTCCAGATTTGCTTAGCTTTCTGAGATCATCCAAAGTTTGCTTGGAATAAGTGTTTAAATTTCAACTAGGGCTATAGAATTAATTGATCACTAGATGGCAGCAGAGGGATGCGGTGGCTCAGAAGGAGGCAGTGGCTCAGTGGCTAAGATGCTGAGGTTGTCGATCAGAAAGGTCAGCAGTTCAGCGGTTCGAATCCCTAACACCGCATAATGGAGTGAGATCCCGTTACTTGTCCCAGCTTCTGCCAACCTAGCAGTACAAAAGGTAAAAAATGCAAGTAGAAAAATAGGGAACCCTTTGGTGGGAAGGTAACAGTGTTCTGTGCGCATTCAGCATTTAGTCATGCTGGCCACATGACCACGGACAGAGCTGGCTTTGTAACGGAGATGAGCACTGTCCCCTAGAGCCAGAAATGACTAGAACGGATGTGCGAGGAGAACCTTTACCTTTAAATCAGGGGTGTCCAACCTTTCACCTTCCCTGGGCCACATTAGAAGATGAAAATTTGGTTTGGGCCGCACATAAAATAAAATAACAGTAACGATACCTGATCATCCAAAAAAACCATAGAAAACATAGTTAACATATTAAATTTATTTGGAAATGAAGTTAGTGAGATGTTTTTATTATTAATTATTTATTAAAAATTATTTATTTTTTATCACAGTTTTTTTATCACGGTTTTTTTATCATGGTTTATTTTCCGGCCCAATTTTGCGGGGGGGGGGGGAGAAAGCTCGCCCGCCTCGTGCCTACCTCTCCTCCTGCAAATGGCCCGGCTGGATGAGGCAGGACTGGAAGGCAGAAGCAGCAGCAGCGGTGGGGGCAGAAGCAGCGGCGGCAGGGGCAGAAGTGGCAGTGGGGGCAGAAGCGGCGGCGATGGCGGTGGTGGCAACAGCAGGAGGTGGTGCTCTGACGGCGCCTGCTTTTTCTGTTGCTGCTTGGCCTGGTGCTTGCCTCGCCCTGCCTCGCGCCTGCTTCTCCTCCTCCTCCTTGCTGGCTCTGGCACGAAGGTTGGGGTGGGCACTGGGCCGCATTACAAGGTGACCTGGGCTGCATGCGGCCCTTGGGCCGCAGGTTGGACAAGCCTGCTTTAGATGGTAGCAAAGAACTAGGAGATTTTTGGGGGTATCATTTTGCTGCCCTCAAGTGGTCACATTTGATTTCTGCAGCTCACATCTTCAACCCTGCTGTCTCATTCAGCTAGTTGCCTTCCAAAATCCATGTTAAGACACTTACAGTTTAGGGCCAGTAGACATCTGACTCTTATCTGACCCCATAAATCTAGTTCTACCCATTTCTGTCTTAACAGAGAGATTCTCCAAACATCAGGAAAGCAAATGAAGATCCTCACTCATTTTTAGTTCTGTCCTTAAGCTAAATTTTCAGCTCATTAAGCTGACTTTTTCTCATCAGGAAAAGGGACAGAAGGAAGTGACATTACTGGAGAGAAGAAAAGCCTAAATAAGCATTGAGAACTTTGTTCATTATAGTGTAGGCTGTGTTCCACAACTCAATCACAACCCAACATAAAATTCTCAACACTTAAGCTTCTTTCTTCCTGTTACCTTTGAAACCAGGGACTCTTTTTTTTTTTTTCAGCAATGCTGAATGTTGCATCTTTCATTGGAAGATGCTCCCAACAGAATTTGGAAGAGCTTCATCACTTGAGACTTTCAAGAAGAGATTGGACTGCCATTTGTCAGAAAAGGTGTAGGGTCTCCTGCTTGGTGGGGGGAAAACTAGATGATCTACAAGGTCCTTTCTACCTCTGTTAATTTGTATTAATCTGTACCATTGCTATCATTTCCCTGGTTCTTGGATGTCTCTGGAGATTCTCCATCGTCCAGGTCATGGTTGCCACAAACATGTTTTTTCCAAAAGGCAACTGGACTTTCTTGGTCTTTTTTTAAAAAAAACTTGAAAAACATCTTCTCATCCAAGAAGGTTCTTCAGAACTTCAGAACTTGAAGAAGCCTCGTAGATGAGAAGTTTTCAAGAGGGGAAAAAAACCCAAGAAAGTCCAGTTGCCTTTTGGGAAAAAAAAAACACGTTTGATAGAAGCAGTGATGCTAGTAGGAGAATCTCCCACCTTAAAATCAGCAGTAACTGCTTCTGGTACGTGTCCCTGTGAGGTTGAAGTCTAGGATTTTTCCATTCTTTTTTTCAAAAGGTGGCAATTTGCTAACATCACCCAACAATTATTCTCATCCAGTCGCAGACAATTTCCGATAATAGGCTCTCAGCAGGAGGTTTTGTAGATCCCTAATTGCTCCCTAGGAGAGAAAACACCACATTTACTACTATTGTATATATATTTATATATTTCTTTTTTTAAAAAAGAAGCAAACATCCCTCCATAACATCTAACTTTCAAGTTGAAGTTCAAACGAGGAAACCAAGGCCAATAATGAATTTGATTTGCACTTTAACCAGCACATTAAATCTTTTAATTAACACTTGTAAATGATATCACAGTAAAAGGGTGGCTATTGTTGGAAGTCGCTCCTTCTCCCTCCCTCCCTCCCTCCCTCTCTCTCTCTCTCCCTCTCCCTCCTCTTCACTAGTCGGTTGGTCCTCTGAACACAAGGAAATTAGTTAGCAAAGGAAGGGCTTCATCCACATTAGTAAACTCGGTGTCTACTACTGCAGAGGGCTTAATTGGTGAGCAGCTGCCCTTTGGAAGAAAGAACACATTTGTTAAAATAACACAGATGGGTGAATAATTTTGCGGAGGGGAAATATTAAGGCTATTTTCTTGAAAATTGTTTTACGGGAGTTAATTGGCACTGAACGTGGAATCTAATTTGAACAATTTTGCATATGAACCTTACTTGGAGGACTCTGCATGCATGAAACTGTGCTCAGCCTGGTCAATGGGGAAGACTGAAAAATGCATTTTGGTATGTTCTGCAAGAGTTCTACCTGGTTCAGAATAGATTGTTCATAAATTTGCAGTTAGGGTTGTAGAAGATGACCAGGCTGAGCCCAGGGGTGGGCTGGCTGGCTGGCTGGTTTGGTTGCTTGCATGCTTGCTTGTTTGCTATCTTCTCTACCTTCCTCCCTTCCTCCCTCCCTCCCTCCCCTCCTTCCTTCCTTCCTTCCTTCCTTCCTTCCTTCCTTCCTTCCTTCCTTCCTTCCTTCCTTCCTTCCTTCCTTCCTTCCTTCCTTCCTTCCTTTCTTTCTTTCTTTCTTTCTTTCTTTCTTTCTTTCTTTCTTTCTTTCTTTCTTTCTTTCTTTCATCCTTTCTGTAAAGTCTAAGGATTGCTCATTTAACAAACCTACATAAATACACAGAAAGCTGGCCAAACTTGGGGTAGCACTCTAGCCATCTGTAATAATATTTCTGCTATTGACTTTGCAGTTGTCCCCGATGAATTCTTATCTGGATGAGAACTTAAATATTGAGTTTATTTTTATCACTCAATGTATGGCAGCCTTTCCTAGGACAGCCAGCCAGGAAACACAACTAGATGAACTAGTTCTACTTCTTCTGAGGCTGCACTGACAGAATACTGCATGTCTGAAAGTACAGACTTCCCACTGTCACTTTTAACCATCTAATTAATTAATCAGGTCCTTCTTAAGTTTTTTCCTCTGACTGTTGAGCCACTGGTGGCTCCAACATCTCTTCTCCCCATTCCCCAGAGTCATCAACACAACCCACTACAAGGTATTCCGGTGTTAAAATATTTCTATTTCTGTCTCCTGAAATGTAAGGAAAGAAAGAGTTCCAATTGATGATACTTTATTACTGTATTCCGTTTGTCATGGATGAGAATTCCCACTTGTCCTTGCAATTTTTTTTAAAGAAGCTTAAAGCTACCCAACATCTGCTTGACGAAAACTGGCTATAATATTCCAAGCTTTGACTCATATTTAAATAGTGGAGGGGCCAGAATTGGTTTCTAAAGTAAAGATGAGCCTGAACTTGTGACACCACAAGATCAGTTCCAGGTCACACGTTCATGTTCTTGCAAGACAGCCAGATGATGGACGAAATGATCGGTAGGAATTTGATCCTTAAAATAAGGTAACGAGTTGGTGAGCTGTTTCATTACTTCCTGAATACATAAATATGGAATTTATTTATTTCAGTTGTCTAAGACATTTTTTTTCTTTTTTCCTTCATTTGGGAAGAATCTCAGGACATCATAAAATCATGCCATTTTGCCCTGCTCCTTACTGTGAATGCTAACATTCCAGGTAAAGTGTTAGTAGCAGTTGGCTTATTTCTCTTGGCAAGAAGAATAATTGCTTCGGATATGCTTCCATGTTTTGAAGCAGAAGGACAAAGAAACAAACACCAGAACTGAACATTTAAGAGACAGAAGGAATTACATGTTTATTCGGTTATGCACATCATCTTCTTTAACAGCCCCATAATCCCTTGCGGGATGGAGTCTGGGCAACTGAATGGAGTTGCGTGTTTACTGGCCAGATGCCCTTCCTGTCACCAATGCGGAGTTTTGTTCAGCAGATATATATTCTCAGTGTGCCCAGAGAGAGAAATATCTGCCTCTACCTCGGACTGAACACACAGCCTCCTGATTCTGAGGTGACAGCTCCACCTGTAGGCCACCACAGCACCCTCTGTTCAGTTATGCACATGACACTCCAAAATTAGAACAATGGCAGTGAAGGATATTGTTACTGGGAATGGCTAAAAATCAAGCTGTTGTTGTTTTCTTTAAAATAAGAGGCCTTAGGGGCAGATGTCCAAATGCCTACGTTGACATCTTGTTTAAAAGGGATGAATCTTTAAAGAATGTTTGTTATTAGATTATAGAATAAAATACAAAAGCAAATAATAGGACACCATGGGGAGGGAAAAAGAAGTGAGGAAGAGAGGGAGAAAAGAAAAAAAGTGTTGACTTCCGATTCTGTTGCGGTAGAATAAAGCATTAACATCGAATCTCAATTTTTTACTTTTCTATAATAATATAAACAAGCCATTTCTATAACCACAAATCAAATCAGTAAAGTCAAAGTTTCATTTTTTTCCCATCTCAAGCACGAAATCCAGAAGTGATTTCCAAGTAGAAACCAAAGTACTTATATTCCCTTCTTTAATCAAACAAAAAAGGATAAATTTTTTGATACTTTTAAAATTTTATTGGGATATGTAGCAAGATCTCAATTCAGCTCAATAAAATTCTTCCATTTTGACTTCTCAGTGCCAGAGCATTTTGCAAATGAATGCTTGTGCACTTTGGATTTTGAGTCAGGCAAAAAGGCAATTAAGAGAGTTTTATATCCAGGTTAGGTTTCATCTCATTGGGCTGGCAGGGATTTTAATCCAGGTTAATGTGGTGACTTCCTTTCTTTTCCTTTCCTTTCCTTTCCTGTCCTTTGCTTCCCTTCCCTTCCTTCTTTCCTTCCATTCCCTTCCCTTCCCCTCCCTTCCTTTTCCTTTCCTTTCCTTCCTTTCTTTTCCTTCTTCTTTTTTTGCTAGGAGTTCAGATTCAGTTCAACTTGTTCCTTAGAATAGCTCAAGGCAACAAATTCCTTTGAATAGCCTAATTCTGGCAGCTTTCTGAATGTTCACAAGCTCATATAGAAGAGTGGAATGAGAAGATTCAATCAGTTTTTATGTGTTTTACTGTAATTTTATAGCTCCTTTAGTATAGCCAGCCCTGAGTCTCTATTTGGAGAGGAAGGTGGTGTGTAAATTGAATGAATGAATAATAGAAACTATAGTTAATATATCAGTAAATGCTCATTATCAACTAAATGACTAATGTTGCACCAGGTCTTGTTCCCTGAAGAAAGATGAATAAAACATTATTATTTTAGATCTGATTTTATTAGAACTTCTAGATTCGTTCTCACAGCGTTATGACAAACACTACTCTTGAGATCCCAGGTATTCAAAGTAGATGTGTTTCTTGAATTATTTTTCCCCTAATTCTTCACCATGCCTAACAAAATAAGAGAAGATCCCCAAAGCATGAAATGTTAATTTGATTTAGCATCATCTGTAAAATTTGTTAAGCTTCTATCGTCTTTTCAGATATATATTTTTAATTAATCCCAAAGCATGGAAATTTCATAGAGCTTTCTTCTGCCTGGCATCATTCAGATGTTTTAGAAGTATGCTTCCTGAAAGTTCAACCCAACATCTCATTTTTTTTCCTGGGGTTTCTGGGATTTTAAATTTGAACATATCTGAAGGGGGTCACCTTCAGAAAGGCTGTGCTTGATCCTTTAGCATGGCAACAGATTGAAATAGCAGGAAGCTATTTCACCAGACAGGAAGGAAGCCCAGAAGAAGAGATGCCCCTGGCTCAAGATAGCTTCAAAGCGAAGTCTATCACATATGAAAAAGTCCAACCTTTATTGCTGGAGACATCCCTGACTTTCTCATGCCACTTGCTGAAAATCCATGATAAAAGGATGGAAATGGCAAAGTGACAAAATCCATCCATCCCACCATCCATCCAACCATCCATGTTTCATACCTTGTGTCCATAAATTGATTCACAATTAAGCTTGCCCCCTCCTCTAACTCCTCCTCCTCCTCCTCCTCCTCCTCCTCCTCCACCACCACCACCATTATCACTGCCACCATGCAGTTCTGGTTCACCACAATACAAAAAAGATGTTAAACTCTAGAAAGAGTACAAAGAAGAGGAACAAAGAAAATAGTGGGACAGGAGGCTAAAGCAAATGTTGAACGGTTGTGGGAACTGGGTATGTCTAGTCTAAAAAGAGAGAAGGACTAGTGGTAATATGACAGCAGTCTTCAAATATTTGAGAGGCTGCAACAGAGAAGAGAGAGCCAACTTACTCGCCAGTGCACCTGTTGGTAGCATAAAAAGTAATAGATGGAAGCTTATGAAGAAGGATCTAACCTAGAATTAGGGAGAAACTTCCTGACAGTGAGGATATTTAACCAGTGGAGCAGCTTGCATCCAAAAGTTGTGGGTGCTCCATCACTGGAGGTTTCTAAGAAGATATTGGACAGCCATTTATAGGTTCTTCAGCAGGGGTTGGACTAAAAGACTAGATTAGGGGAGTGGAGGCTAAAACATATGAAGAACAATTGTAGGAACTGGGCCTGGCTAGTTTAGTGAAGAGAAGGAAACATGATAGTAGACTCCCAATATTTGAGGGGCTGCCACAAGGAGGAGGGGGTCAAGCTATTTTCCAAGGCACCCGAAGGCCAGACAAGAAGTAATGGATGGAAACTGGTCAAGGAGAGATTCAACCTGGAAATAAGGAGACATTTTCTGACAGTGAGAATAATCAATCAATGGAACAGAAGCTGCCTTCAGAAGTTGTGGGAGCTTTTTCCCTGGATGCTTTCAAGAAGAGATTGGACTGCCATCTGTTAGAAATGGTGTAAGGTCTCCTGATTGGGCAGCTTCCTTTGTTATCGCCTTCCTACTTGGAAAGTCAGTTGTGAATAGTCATCCTGATTTCATATAAAGGTGATTTTAAAAAAAGCAAGTGATTGCCTACATCCTGCATTCTAGCAGTCCTCAACAGAATTGCAACACATTAAGAATTCATTAATAGCGGGGTTTGCTGAAATCAAGAAGCAGGAATGCATTCAATAAATATAATTAACTCTTAAGAGCATAAACAGCACCAAAGTTACCGGTAACATTCTTGACCCTGCGCACAACAAAGGAATGCATTGTTTTCTTATAGATCTTCTTCAAAGTCTGTTGGATCCATAAATGAGACCATTAGTTGGAGTGCAAAATGTCAATCCACAACACAACTCACGATAACCTCATTCATTGTTTATTTGGTTATTAAGTGGCAAGAACTACCTGCATAGAAACAGCTCTGTGAAGAGAACTTTTGGAAAAGAAGAGGAAGATGGAAAAATCAGAATCATCATCTTTCTCCAAATTAAATGAAAGCTATTAACTGTCAAAACTATGAATTTTCTGGGTGACTGAGAAAGCAGTCTCCTGAACCTACATAATGTAATCACAATTGGCATTGCCTTTCTTTTAACTCTGCTTTTTATTTATGCCTTTATATATGTTTTTATTGTAAGCCATCCAGAGTCAGCTAGGTGAGATGGGCAGGGTAGATAAATACGATAAATAAATATAAATATAAATAGACAGACAGACAGACAGAGTAAACATTATCTGATTGCTTGGCGATTTGTTGCAGGTTTCTTTCGGTCATTTCCTTTCTCCGCTACAAAGAAACTGACATTTTCTCAAAGTCTCGTCATTAAAGAAATCTTTTTGCAGAAGCTCCTTTCTTCTGATTTTACTTTTTCCTTGGCTGCTCACTCATTCCGACCACAACTCTCTTCCTTCGTCTTGGTTTCCGGATCTCTCCCTACCTCGATGGCCCTCTGAAGTTGTCATTGTCAATTTTAAATTGTGCCGCACAAACCTGAGTAGAATACTCCAAATGCAGGCAAATTAAGATGAAACTCTTCCCGTGATTTGGGCACTCTATTCTTGTTAATTCACTCCAGTGTGGAATTTGCTTTTCTTTTCTTTTTTTTGAAGCAGCTAATAAAAGTAGGGGTTTTTTAGCTCAAGAATTAGAACTGAAGAAGCTACTTGGGTGAGAAGTGACATGTTTTCAAAAAATAAAACCAAAAAGTCCACTTGCTCTTGGAAAAAGCACCTTTGTGAGACAACCATGACCTGATGATTGAGAATCTCCAGAGATTCAAGAATTGCCATCTGCTTTGCCTGATGAACTTTCCTGTTTTGACTGATGATTGTGCAGAGGCCAGAAAACACCTTCACCTGGCTTGATGGTTACCCCCCCAACACACAGGGCTTCTTTCCTGTCTATTGCCTATATGGCTACTGATGAAATTGCAGCAGCCTAGTGGTTGTAGGGAGGCTTCGTGGTATCTGAAGCAGAACCTCTAGATTCAGTCACAGCTTTGTCCCATAGAGTATCAGACTTGTCAGCTCTCAGGTTTCCTCTTTCCGCCATGGATCCAAAATGGTCAGTGATACAGATCGCATGTGTGTGTGTGTGTGTGTGTGTGTGTGTATCTAATCTATATAATCGATATCTATATATGTATGTATATAGCATATGTATATGTGTATTATGTACATGTATGTATGTATTGTATGTGTGTATGTGTGTATATATGTGTGTGGGGGGATATGTATGTATGTATGTATGTATGTATGTATGTATGTATGTATATGTATGGCACTCAGCTTTGTTTGGGTATTTTTCCATGTCATTATAATTGTGCTTTTAACGTTGTAGCGACATTTCGGCAGAATCTCATCTGCTATCATCAGGCTTCTGTATTGTGTTCGTCTGTGAGTCAGACTTTCACAGCCGTTTCTGTTTTAAATTTGGGGCTAGCCTACTGCTGTGCCAGAATGGTTTTTTCTTCATCCTGATTGGTTGGGAGTCTTGGTCTGTGTTTATTGGTCTTGGAGTTTGCTGTGTTCTGCTTGATTGGTGTTTCTAATATCTTCTGTCTGTTTTGTGGCTTTTGTTTTTGTCTTGATTGGCTGGCAACATTGTGTTTCCTGTATTGGAGGTTTTTAGTGCAGCTTGGCTCTGAGTAAATGGACGGCTATCATTTATTAGGAAGCTAGGTTTCCTCTGGGTGCCTGGTTGGGGTGTGTTTGAGCTGGAGGTATCAGGGGGTGGGGTCTGTTTGTGCCCAGGTGTTTGCCTGGCTTGTGGTGTGGAGATTTTTTTGTTTGTGAGTTTATGATGACCCAGGGTGGGATACAAAATAAACATAGTCACAAAGAACAGTTGAAGCCCCTTTTATTCCTTCACTTTGCTTCCAAGCTCTGAATATTCTTGACGGAAGACAAAAAACTCCCACACAAACAGTTACAAGGAAGAAAAAAGAAACAAACCAGGCAAGATAAGGGCTGGAGGACTTCCACAGATAACACACACTGGGAAGGATGGCAAACTCAGAGAGGAACCACAAACTAGTGATACTTCCATGCTTTGTTTCCAGTGTTCTCCTGTATGCATGTCTGACCTCTTATTCAGTTGTCACAGCTGCAGCCCATGAAAAGGATCAAGATCCTCTCCTCCAGAGTAGACCACATCTCTCCCTTATCCTCTCCTCCCTGCGTGCCCTAGGATGGAGAGGGGATGGGCCTGGGTCCTCCTCTGACTGCCCAGTCGGCCTCTGCCTTCCCCAGCCTCCTCCACAACCTCTGGAGCCACACTTCCATTCCCTGTCGACTGTTCCTCCTTTCCCTCAGAGTCAGTCTCCATCAGGGGCATGACAATATATGTATGTATGTATGTATGTATGTATGTATGTATGTATGTATAGGTTATCTTGTCCTGTCCCATCTTATCTGATCTAATCTATCTTTTCTGTCTTCTCTTCTCATCTCATCTTATCTCATCATCTTATCTTCTCACCTCACCTCATCTCATTTTATCTTATCTTATATCTTATCATCCTTGTGTGGCAAGCAGGGTTCCAGTGGTTCAGTAGCAGTGAACATTGTAATGCTTTGATATGGATTACTTGCATTTAACTGCATATCCACACAGACAGAAATACAGGTGTTCTGTAAGGCCTACCCACCAAAAAGAAAGAAAGGGCCAACTGTTCTTCTAGTGGGGGCTGTTATGGCTGGTGGTCTGGACCAAACACCCAACGGGTGCATCCAATCTAACCACAGCTTCTTTTAAGACTTTTGAGAGTCCAGATGGCAATACAACAGGACAGGAGCTATCTAGAGGTGCAGTGTAAATGTGTATTCTAATTGTGCTTTTGTTTTTTAAAAGTATCTCAAGGTAATTGGTGTCAGAGTGCCAATAGGAAATCAAACTTCTCACATCCCCTTCTAAACACGATTACCTCGCACCACCTATTTCAAACAGACCATTTCTTAAGACTTGAATCTGTGCTCAATTTCTTTTCTTATTATGTAAACATCTCCTGAAAATTGCAGGTATTTTGAACATCGGAATTAAGAATCTTTTTCAATGTATATGTCATCTCAGGAAGCAGAAATTGATGATCCCACCGGAAAACTATTCTTCTTAACAAAATGTTATCTAAAAACATTGTCAAGTAATACAAGCAACACTATAATGCATAAGCGATGTTGTCATCGTTCATGGAATGGCTGTGATTTAATTTGCAGTAACAGAATGATTGGTGTTGAGCGCCGGTTCAGAGCAGGATGGAATGAATTGATATTTTAGCAAAGTCATTTCATGTCAATGGCAAGACTATCAAGCCCAATCAGCCAAAAAACAACAACAAAAATAGGTAGACAAATATTGGATTAAGAAAGCTTATTCATAAACACCTTTTCCAGGGTTTATTTATAGGAGAGATTATAGTAAATTCCCCAGCTAGGTGAATAAATAAAAATCCTACTCTTAGAAACGGTGCCAGTTTCCATCAAATTGAGAGTTTTAGCAGTGGAAAAAATAAATAAATTCCTCAGTTCTTGGCAGTGTCATTGCTGCTATCATTGTAGACAGTGAATATTTGATCCACTTCCAAACTCAAAAACCTTTAAGAAGCCTAAAATAGCCAAATAGAATTACTGAAAGAATCGGCCATTATTGCTGGCTACTGTGCTAGGTCCCATAAGCCAGAGGGATAATATTCCAAGTGATTCACAACTAAGGGTCTTTTTGACAATATCATCCTTGTCAAACGTGGATTTTCACAGAGGCTATGTGGTCTTTCGGCTAATTAAGGTGATATGCCCTATTTAGCTTTGGGTGCTTAAATATGTTGCTCTTTTGAGTTTTCTCCTTATGCTTAAAGCTGGTATTTTACTTACATTGTGTGACAACATGATTTTTTTTTTTTAAGAATCCTGTTTCTTGTATCTCATTCTAAATATTTACTGAGCTCAGGAGCTATTCTTAAATGTGCTAAATACAGGAGGGATAAAAATGATGTCCTTTTTGAACCCATATGACATTGTGATACATTGAGGCTGCAGGTACTAGCATGGACAGTTGGTCACCCACCAGCACTATTGGAGTACGTCAGAAAGAGGGGACTATTACTACTACTTCTCCCCCTCCTTTTTCTTTCTTCTTTTCCTTTCCCTTTTTCCTCTTCTTCTTCCTCTTCTCCTTCTCCTTCTTGGTCTTCTTTCTCCTCTTCCTCTTCCATGTTGCTGTCTAATAGCCCTCTTCCTCACTCAATTTTCTATTTATTATTAAAAAAAGAAGTCATGGGACCAGAAATAATATGTTTAGCATCAGACCTTTTTCAAAGACACTGCACTATTTATTTCAATCCCTTCCATTTAGTCCACCCATTGCCATCTTCTACTTCCTTCAACTGTACAGTGCATAATATATATATATATTTCACTCTCATTTCCTGGGTTCTTCACATGCTCAGATCTGCATGAATTTCTCCTTGCTAAAAAGGGAGCAATTATTCGACATTTGGGCTAGCTCTGATCGTTAGTTCTTCTCATAGCCCTTGAAACGTATCTCCCATTCAAGCATTCAGGTATGTAGATCAAGCACCATAGAGAAGCACCATAGAGAATAGAACTGGAAGGGGCCATGGAGGTCTTCTAGTCCAACCCCCTGCTCAAGCAGGAGACCCTATAGCATTTCAGAAAAAATGGCTGTCCAGTCTCTTGTTAAAAGCCTCCAGTGTTGAAGCACCCAAAACTTCTGGTTAATTGTCCTCACTGTTCAGAAGTTTCTCCTTAATTCCAGGTTGCTTCTCTCCTTGATCAGTTTCCAACAATTATTTCTTGTCCTGCCCTCTGGTGCTTTGGAGAATAATTTGACACCTCTTCTTTGTGGCAGCCCCCCCAAATATAGGAATACTGCCAACATGTCACCCATAATTCTTCTTTTCTTTGGACTATCACTTTCCTTCATTCTTTGTTAACATCTTGCTGTTTTCATTTCATACAGTGCCATTAAGGGAAAATGCTTTCTATATACAAAAATTGATAGCCAAGCCTAAATCTGCATATAAAATAAATGGATATACATAGAACAAAGGAGGAGGTAAATAAATACAGATGCAGACAAGATACAGATACAACAAGCATATCTCTCCAAATGCACAGGGATGTTTTTGGTTGCTTTAGAAGGTGGCAAAAAAAAAAAAAGAACCTTTTGGATACCTTATAATGTTCTCTCTCATTATTAGCCCATCAATTTCCCCCCTTTTCTTCTTCCATTCAATTCACAAATACTTTTGATGCCCTTAAATGCAGCAGAACTGCGATTATTGCTTAATGGGCAGTAGAGCTGATGAGCAGCAATTCTGAAAAATGCCCATTTTATTTTATTTTTTAAAACAGGCATGTTTCCCATCCCTTTTTAACTGCTAGGAAAATGTGAGGACATTATATGCATCCCCTGAGCTGCTAGGAATCCGGGAGCACATACAAACAAAAAGAGAAATTCTTTTTCCCCCATCCCAACTTGAATGAATAGGTGAAATCTATAATGACCAATTAAATGTTTGAATCAATGTCATGTTAATTCTGTCTGGGAATTTTAAAAAGAACCAGATCCCATAAATATATGAAAATATTTTTTTGGGGGGGAGGGGTTTGGAGGACAGAGGGGCTGGGAGTTCATTCATTATCCAATTTTAGCAGTAAACACAGAGAGCTGAGAATACAAATTATTACTTATTCATATAGCCGGCCATATTTTATAGGCTGAATCCCTCTGCTGGTAAAAATTCAAGCCGATCTGTCTTCATTTGCTGCTGGGATTTACATATTGTTGTAAGCAATAAATCCTGGAGAATGAGGGATTATTCTTCCCCACCCCCACCCCACTCCCCCAAAAATAATAATCCTGGAAAATCTGATTTTGGGTGATCATACAGATAGTTTTCAACTGATAGCCATATTCGGGGCCAGAATTTCTGTTGCTAAGCAAGTGCGGGTGGGTTTAAGCGACTCACAACCAATCTGACAACCATTTTTGCAATGGTTGTGAAGGGAAATAATGGCCATCGTTAAGAGAAATCACAGGATCATTCAGCAAATCCAGCTTCCACCCTTGACTTGGCTCCATCTGGATCCATCTGGGAAGGTTGCAAGTGGCGGTCACATCCGGGGATGGCTTCAGAAAATTTAGCAAGGAGTTTTCTTCCCAGTTGCTGGGTGTGCTTGGTCATGCTGGGTGTGGCCTAGCTGGCCTCCTGCACCATGACAGGAGGAGTGTTTTTGCCCTCCCAGGCTTCAGAGGCTTTCTTTGACCCTCCAGGAGGGCGAAAACGGCCTTCCCAGGCTCCGGAGGCTTTCTGGAGGCTGGAAACGGCCGATTTCCGGCCTTCTTGAACTCCTGGAAGTTTTTTGCCCTCCCCGAGCCTCTGTGTGCGCCCTGCACTTACCAACATCCTAAATGGGCCATGTGGACACTCCTGGGAGGAATGGAGTAAGGTGGGCAGAGCCAGCCAGGAGTGGGATTTAGGGGTTCTCCAAACTGCACACAATCTTAGCTCTAGGGGCTCTCCTGAACCCCTGGGGACCCCCAGCAGCCCAGCCCTGGTCACATGACCTCTGGGTATAGCAACTGTCATGCATATATGCCAAGCTTTCAAATTTTGAACAGTTGACCTTCGGAGAGGCTGCCATGCTCATATATTGCAAGGTCTGGTTTGAAGTCACTTTTTTTGGCCAGTGCTGGATCTAGTGAGCCTTGGATAAGCCAGTGGATGTTCCAAATTGGAAATTCTGAAGGCAGGGCAAGAAGCAACGGAAAGTAACTAGTCAAGGAGAGAAGCAACTTAGAACCAAGGAGAAACTTTCTGAAAGTGAGAATGATTAATCAGTGGAACAACTTGCCTCCAGAAGTCAGGGGTGCTTCATCACTGGAGCTTTTTTTAAAAGAAGAGGTCATGTATCTGCAATGGGATAAAGTTTCATGCTTGAGCAGGGGGTTGGACTAGAAGACCTCCAAGGTCCCTTCCAACCCTACTATTCTGTTCTCATTGGCACCGAGCTGGTTTTGCTCTCTCTTTTTCCATCTATCCAGAAACATTCAGCCTAGAATCTAGAATCTTCTGAAAGATGATTTATTGATAAGCAGGAAGAAGAAGCTGCACTGCTGTTGTTTGAGATCCGGGGTGAGAGAAACCTTGCTTCCTCATCCTCTATCTGTAAAATTAATGCACCTTCCCTACAAGCCAGTTCATTCTGGGTTAAAAAAAAGAAAAGTACTTCTACTACTTGGAGAATTTGAGAAGTTTACATTAAATTTGGGGTTTATTACATGCCATAAACCCTAATCTGTATCTACATGTGCCTGTATCTACATTACCATATGGGAAACATTATCAAAGAGCTAAAGCTTTGTACAATAATTCAGAGCTGCTAAAATAATATTTCAAGCACATATAGGCAATTCTCACAGATCTTAAGTGCAATCTGGGTTACCCAATTTTGCAGGCTGCTTCTTACTAACAATTAAAAGTTCAGCTTATTTCAGTCATAGATGAGAAACCAGAACAAATAAAAACACACCGTAAATATACAATTAAAAATACTAGTATAAAATAATAAATAACAACTAAAACCAATGATAAAATCCAGTCTGTCAATTTGCTTCTTACTATAGATTCTGTAGAAGATTCTATAGAATAGGATAGAATCTTGTCTCTATGGCAAAGGGCTTCTTGTATGTACCTTTTAACATTAGAGTAGATTAACAGAGTTGGAAGGGACCTTGTAGGTCATCTAGTCCAACCCCCTGCCCAAGCAGGAGACCCTACACCATTTCTGACAAGTGGCAGTCCAGTCAGTCTCTTCTTGAAAGCTTCCAGTGGTGAAGCTCCCACAACTTCCGAAGGCAACTTCTATTCCCTTGGCTGATTGCCATCCAAAAATTTCTTCTTATTTCTAGATTGACTCTCTCCTTGTTTAGTTTCCATCCATTGTTCCTTGTCTGGCCTTCGGGTGCCTTGGAGAATAGCTTGACCCCCTCCTTTCTGGAGCAGTCCATCAATTATTGGAAGACTGCTCTCCTGTCTCCCCTGGTCCTTCTCTTTACACAGTCATGCCCAGTTCTTGTAATCATTCACTGTATGTTTTAGTCCCCCGTCCCCTCATCATCCTGGTTGCTCTTCTCTATTTTCTATCCTCTAACATCTATTCATGACTCATTCAGAGTCATTGTTGTTTTTTCCCCAAAACCTTTGCCTTTATGTCTGTGTGTCCAGCATGTCTGCTGATTACATCACCTCTATGGCTAATCTGTCATCTCTTGCTTGAAGCCAAGAGGTTGGACAGCTCTTCCATAGAACATAGTTAAATCCAGGGATTAGCCTTGAGAAACTAGACTTCCTAAATAAGTTATTTCAGGTAGAATTTTGTTCTACCTTTGGAAGTAGAGTTTATTAAAAATTGAGAGCAGGATGTGGCTCTGTGCACTTAAATATTGGTTAAAAATTTACTTTCAGCCCCAAGTCCTGCTACTATATAACTTGTCTTGTGAGATGAATCTTCTCCTTGGAAGTTCTACATAAAAACTACATAAACTGAGAAAAAAAAGAGAATGGCAGTTCTATTCTAGACCTAGAATTGGAAACAGAACACACAAAGAAGTTACTTAGACCCTAATTGGGGCATGACAAGTTTCATTTTAAGCCATTGCATCTTGCCCCATTTATAAATAACCAACTTTAGAGGTCTCTTCACACCTTACCATCAAAGGGAGGGAGGATTTGTGTGTTATTAACAATAAGGTAAATTATGCACCAGAGTAGGCCTTTTATTATGCATAGTGCATTCTACTTTGCTAGTTCTATTTTTAATGAAATCTGGGTCAGACACTTCTAATAAATTTTAACTTGACTTGATTATGTTGCCTCTTGCAACAAGGACTGTGCTATAAAATCTTGGGCTAGCTTTAAAGTGGTTCTCTTCAGTTGCATGTCTTAATTCAGAATAATTATTCATTCATGTTCTTCAGTTGTCATAATACTCAGATTATTATTATTTTGTTCTAAGTTAAATTTGTGAGCTTATTATCAGCATGTGTGTGTGTGTGTTTCAGGAAGCTGGTTGCCTTCTGCCCTCTTAAATGATAGCACTAATGATGACAAAAGAACTGCACAATATCTCTGAAGTCATGGAAGTTATTTTCACTGCAGGCATACTGTATACCTATGATTTAAAAAGTTATAAGAGCTGAAGTCTGTTGGATACCAGGATTTGAAATACCAGGATACCAGGATGTTCTTCTCTGCTAATAATTTGGCAATACACATTTTCTTTCTTCCTTTTTCCAACCATGTAATCCAGGGGTGGGCTTCAAAAATTTTAGCAAAGGGTTCTCTGCCCAGTTGCTGGGGGGGTATGGCCTAGTTAGCCTCCTGCACCATGGCAGGGGGGCATTTTTGCCCTTCCTGGGCTCCAGAGGCTCACTGGAATCTAGAAACAGGTCAATTTCTGGCCTTCCCAAACTTCAGGGAGGCCTGTTTTTCACCCTCCCTGAATCTCTGTGTGTGCCTCGCACTTACTTGCATCCCAAATGGGCTGTGTGGGGACTCCTGGGATGGGTGGAGTGGAGTGGGTGGAGACAGCCAGGAGTGGGATTTGGGGGCTCTTAGCTAGGGGCTCTCCTGAACCCCTGTGAACCCCCAGCAGCCCACCCCAAATAACAAAACCTGGATGGGTGAAAACACAGAGATTTTTATTTGTAAGCTTAAATCAAAGCAGACAAAAGTTTAAAAGTTGTTTGAAAAGAACGGTAGGATCTTAGCTTATCTCAACATGAGGTTTGAGCTAAGAACCACACCTTAAGGTTTCCGTACCTTACATTCTACAGTTTTTCTATCCCGGCACCCTGATGCCCCTCCTACATCGACCCAGCTAATCTGAAATGCCATATGGAGACAACAACATCTCCTTCAACACCTCTCAATGACCACCCATCACATATTTTGCCAACATAGCTTTTTCTTATCTTATTTGGCATTAAGGAATGTCCCTTCAGCAGAGCCTCTTTCTAACACTCTGAGAAAAAAGAAATATCTATTCCACCACACTTGTTACATATTAATGGTACATTAATGGTACATCTTCTTTCTAGCCATCCTAGAATAACATAATGATTATATGCATCTCTAACATATTCACCTATGCAAAGTAAAAGTCTGGTTATAACTTAAAATCACAATATGCCAAGATTAAACTTAAGCAGATGCTTTGAAAAACAAAATCTAACTACAATTGTTCAAGGAAGTTAGGGCAATGTTTATCTTCTCCTATTGTCCTCCTAATTGATCACTTTGGTCTTTTGTTATGTCAAATGTATGTGTGAATTGCCTTGACAGTTTGAGATACATACTAATTCCTGGAGGAAATAGGGGTGGCATTACTTGATACAGAAGGATGCAATTGATTGAAGGTACATATTTAACAATGAGTAAATGCATTAGAAAATATATTTACAGCAGAATTACATCAAGATAGCAAATGTCTATAGAGCAACTATCTTCTTAATGCTATACTATACTCTTCACCTACATTTTATTTTTGAATTTTCTTATTTCTAACACTCCTGAATAGAGCTAAGCATTTACTGGCTGGATGCCCTTCCTAATGCCTATGTGGAGTTCACAGCAAATATTCTCTCTTTGTACCCTGAGAGAGAAACATCTGTGATTGCCTAAAATTGTGACCTCCTATATATAAGGTGAGTATCTGCACCTCTAGCCACCGCACCGCTCAAATTGGCAACACACGTACTTACTGCTTAAACAAGAATGTAGTAAACAGGTTGTACAATATCTTTCAGAGACCAGCTATGACTAACCTGTCTGACTGCTGCTTGGAGGCTGTGATAAAAGTTGCATTATTAGTTCTCAGTGCTATTTAAATGAACATCTGAAAGGGGATATCAAATGAGGTCCTAGATAAACCTTTTCATTGCATATTAAATTGGGCATATGCAGAGAATGGCTTTCCCCATTATAGCCCGCTAAGGCATTTTATTTAACACAACATTAGTCCTATCTATGACTTTCCTTAATAAACTGATTACTTTTAGCATTAAGAGAAAATAAGATAATTTCCCCTTCATTTGTATAGCGTGGTTCCCTTCATGCTTAGAAAAATGCGTTCCAATTCTCTCATGGAAACATTTAAGGGCTGAAGCCAGTTTCAGATTATATTAAAAACACTGCCACATTTTTTTTGCAACAATAGAAAATATAGCAGAAACTGTGGTTGCAGATTATCAAATGAAAACTTCATTAGGGCCAAAAGGACCAACGGTTAGGAGCTGAAATAGGAGAAGACCTCAAGGTTCTGGCCTATATATATCTGCATGCATTTTTTTTCCTGCAGCTGCTGGAGTCACCATTTTACACAATTTTCAAATATCAGAGCCATTGTTTCTTACCAGTTGGAAACAGGAAATACATAGTGGGATCAGGGCAGTTAAGGGAAGAAACAGGGCCATTAAAAGAGAGAGGCTTAAACCCAAAAGACAGGGAAGTCTGAGAAAGAGGTTCAGAGTAAACCCACCTTAGTTACTCTAGGTATAAGTTGTGCAGGATAATTATTTTTCAAGACCCAACAAGCAGGAAAAATCTTTCCAGAAATATTGAGAGTGCTTGATATATGTTGAATTAAGAAATGCACACACTACACTAATAATCACATGGAAACATACACCGGGAGAGAAAAGGGGGGAGGGAGGGAGAGAGACATTTGTCAAATAAACTCAAGTGGAATCATATTGATGGAAGGAAGGAGGGAGGGAGGAAGGGAGGGAGGGAGGGAAGGAAGGAAGGAAGGAAGGAAGGAAGGAAGGAAGGAAGGAAGGAAGGAAGGAAGGAAGG
>NW_020769378.1:4673343-4712523 GCF_900518735.1 Pseudonaja textilis
TATCTATCTATCTATCTATCTATCTATCTATCTATCTATCTATCTATGATTTATCTATCTTTTTCATCTATCTTCCCTCTATCCATCTATCTATATTTTCTATTTTTCTATCTATCTGTCCATTTGTCTATCATCGATCTATCTTTTCTATCTATCTTCCCTCTATCATCTATCTGTCTGTCTATATTTTTCATCTATCTATCTATCACCAACTCTATTCATCCATCTGTCAAGAAACTTTCTATCTCTTTACCAATCAATAAATCAGTGAAGAAACTAGTATTTATTTATGTAACTATGTCTCTATCTAAATTCATGTTTGAGAAGAAAGTGAAAAAAAAAATGCTAATGCTAACGACAAGCATATTAGCCACTAAATGCTGCGCTATATATATTTTTCCTATTAAACAATCTAGCTGTCGGTCTTTCTTGAAGCAGCCCAGCTGTATCAAATCATGCACTACAATTAGTAATAGAAGGTGCAGGCATGCACATGTGGCATGTCTCAGAATAAAATGGATTTTCAGGAGAAGCGAAGCTCAACTGTACCCCCCACAGGGAGGAAGGACATGGACCCTTGAATAGATCCAGACAGTTTCATTCATTCTCTACAAGCAATGCTGCTCACGCATGGCAACTTTAAAACGTGCGGACTTCAACTCCCAGAATTTGACAACCAGCGTGGCTGGATGTGGAATTCTGGGAGTTGAAGTCCACGCATCTTAAAGTGGGCAAGCTTAAGAAACGCTGCTCTATAGCATCTCTCCTTTTTGTGCTTTGTATTCTCGGTTGTGTGGAATGCACACCACACCGATCACAATGCCATTTTTGTCAGAGTTATTGCTCCAGAAAGCAAAACACAAAATAAAAGTCTGCTTTGGTTGAGAAGGGAAAGGGTGAAAACATTTCCTTCCCTAAGGGGTCATTTGCCATCTTCTTTTATTACAAAGATTTATTACATCAAGTAGCCATAGTTGTTGATGGCATACTCGGGCAAAAGAGTTTCCTTACTGAAATTCTGTCATTTCCAATTGGTAAACATCAGTGGCTCCAAGAATATGCTGTATTCCAATCACCATAACCATCTTCTCAAAGTCATTTGAGAGACACCAAGAAGATAGTATGATGGGAAAATGAAGGGGAAAGGAAATAGATATAAAGAACTAAATGTCCTCCAAAATATGAAATGACCATAAGAAGAGCTGTATAAAAGGTCCCCCTTTTTTTTGCTACACAGTTCCCATCATTTGATATCAATGGAACCTCTTTTTAAAACTGTTGTACGGCTTCCAGACTGTCTAAAACAAAGTGTGGGTAAACTTCACAGCAATCCTATGTTGCTTAAAGGCCAAATTTCAAGGATACCAAGTCAGAAGGGTATGAACTCTGAAGCCAATGGCTATTCTAAAGGGCAATATCGGTCCTTGATATTTTGATTTCCTTCTGGAATCAAAGAGATGGAAGGGAACGTCGAAGTACACAAAGGTCTGCAGAATATGGTCAAAAATGTAAGCAAGGCAGCCATGATGGTCCAATTCAAACTCTGCAGGCCTCAAAATAAAGTCATATTGAGACTCTGGAAAGAGGGCAGAGAAGTGCAACAATGATGATTGGGGGATTAAAACATATGAAGAACGGTTCAGGAATTAGGTATGTAATTTCCTGACAGTGAGAACGATCAGCCAACGGAATAGCTTGCTTTTAGAAGTTGTGGGTGCCCCATCACCTGCAAGGCTTTTAAGAAGAGACTGGAGAGCCATTTGTCTGAAACAGTATAGACTCTTCTTGCTCAAACAGGGCATTCGACTAGATGGCCTCCAAGATCCCTTCCAACTCTGTTATTCTATGGATCTATGATTTGGGGGCCCCATAAAAATTGAGCAGCTCCAGGAACTGCAACTGTCTATTTTCAGCCCCTGAGCCACAGAACTGGACTAAATATGGAAGAAAGTTGTAGGGGTGGGAAAGCTATCTTCAGGGTGGTGCCAATCTTAATTAACTCAGTGGTCATTTTCCTCAGTGCAACATCTATTGGCTTGTTGTTGTTTTTAGATGGCAGGAAACATTTGGGGGACATTTGTTGTTCCTTGTTTCTGTAGCTGTACATTGCCCGAAAGACAGGATTACATAATCCTCTGAGGCGTTATCTGGTTGGGTTAGCCATATCACGCCTCCAAAACCTAAGATTCAACCCGTTGACCAAGGCTGTTTTTGACAATCTTGCTGTCTTACTTTGATCAGCTGAAATTTCCACCACAGCTCCTGCAGATTAAACACTGCAGCAACCGAATTAGCTAAAAGCAAGAAAATGCACCCAATCACAGTCACACAGCATGATTAAAGTTCTTTAATTAAGCAAGTTATACTACAGCCTAACAATTTCTAATTAACCTCTGACTGGCTTCCAAATTAATTGCAAGTATTCCAATTCAAGCATTGGACATTTTTCAATTTAAAGCCATCCTTGGTGCCTTGGGGGATTTATTTGGGAGTGAAATGGGAGAAAATAAAACTTCAGAAAGCCCTAAAGGGAAGGAAGTTTCTGCCCAACTCCTCGTGTGCTGTGGCTATTATGAGAACAATTAAGGGACTAAAAGTATGAGGCTGAGGTTCATTCTCTGAGCTTGTGGGTTGGTTTCTGAATGTTGTATCACCAAGCTAGTAACATCTTCAGTGGATTTTAGGGGATGTCAGTGTTCTTTTGTTTGTAAGGGCTTTGTGTGGTCAATAGGTCTTATGATGGTGAGTCACGTCAGAAGAAGAACCCATCAGGTGAGGTTCTTTTGATGGGTCAGGTGTGGGTCACCAGTGAGAATCCTGTGATGGGTCTAGTGATGGGGAGGTTACATCAAGTGAGGGTCATTGGGAGGGGAACTGTTGGGGGGGGGCACTTGTGTGGGTTGGTTGGTGCCGTCTCTGATTGGCTTTGTGGTTGATTTGGATTCTGGGGGTTTCATAGCCTGGTTGTAGATCGTTGTGTCTGTTGCTTCTCTCCTTGATTAGCTTCCATCCATTGTTTCTTGTCCTGCTGTCTGGTGCTTTGGATAATAATATGACCCCCTCTTCTTTGGGGCAGCCCCTCAAATACTGGAAGACTGCTCTCATGACCCCTATTATCCTTCTTTTCTCTAGACTAACATACCCAAATCCTGTAACCATTCTTCATATGTTATAGTCCCCAGGCCCTTAATCATCTTAGTTACTCTTCTCTGCATTTTTTCCAAAGTCTCAACCTCTTTTTTGTAATGTGGTGGCCAGAACTGGATGCAGGATTCCAGGTATGGCCTTACTAAGGCTTTACAAAGCAATAATAACCACTTTGTGTGATTTTTATTCTATCCTGCAAAAAAAAAAAAAACAATTTATTACCAATCTGTTGAGGACCTGTATACTGCACGAATCAAAAAGAAGGCTGTGAAAATATTTCCAGATCTTTCACATCCTGGACATAAACTGTTTCAACTCCTTTCCTCAAAACGATGCTATAGAGCACTGCACACCAGAACAACTAGACACAAGGACAGTTTTTTCCTGAATGCCATCACTCTGCTAAACAAATAATTCCCTCAACACTGTCCAATTATTTACAAAGTCTGCACTACTATTACTATTAATCTTCTCATCACTCCTTATCACCCATCCCCTACCACTTGTGACTATATGACTGTAACTTTGTCACTTGTATCCTAACTATTTATACGGACTGTTTCCTAGTATGATTTGATTGCTTATTGTACCCTATGAATATCATTAAGTGTTGTACCTTGACTGTTGATAATGTATCTTTTCTTTTATGTATACTGAGAGCATTTGCACCCAGACAAATTCCTTGTGTGTCCAATCACATTTGGCCAATAAAGAATTCTGTTCTATTCTATTCTATTCTATTCTATTCTATTCTATTCTATTCTATTATATTCCATTCTATTCTCCCTCTGTTTTTGCAACCAAGCATTGCATTAGGTTTTGGTGGGACATACTACCAGACACATATTATATCCTTAGAGCCCTGAATTCTGTCCAGTAGGTCTAGGAAAATACATTCCTTTCAATGTTTTTGCACTGCATCTCACTAATTTCTCAATTCACCAACCACAAAATTAACCAAAGGGCTGTTGAGCATTATTAGTCTATAAGTATCATTATGAATGATTACTCCGATTGGATGGGCACTCAGTAAAGTGGAGAACTTGCCTCTTTTTATATTAATTCCACACCTGGAATTTTATACACCCAGAATGTCTCCTGTCTGTATTAAACACTGACATTCTGTAAAAGGTTTTACATTATTTTGCTTCCTTCCCCTTGAGCATTTCATTTCAAGAAGGAGTGATATTTCTCCTTTCTCCTCTCAATTTCAGCTCTGTACTTTGGGGAATATATTTTCCTCTTCAGCACAGGGGAACAATTAATGGGATTCAAAGGCTTGTCTACACAGTCACAGAGAAGCCAAATTAACTGCATCTCTAATAGCTCTTTTTCATTTGTTTAAGTGCCTGATGTTGGATCAACAGAGATGACTGTATTTTATTTTTTTTACAAATAATTGCCAATATTCCCATCTGAAACATTAAATCTTAGAGCTCCCTTAGTTTAGAGCCTCATATTGAACATCAGGATAATATTTTTAGAGCCCTCCAAAACAGATAACTGCAACCATCCAGAGGGAGGTCTGCATCTCCAATCCTGCACGAGAGACTTAATATATGTTTTTTGAAGTTTTTATGCTGCTACTCATTCATGGGCTGACATCATTCAATAAATTTCATCCTAAATACATGAGAATTCAGAGTCAGAGTGACACCTTCGAAGAGACAAGCTCTTTTTTCCCTGCAAAGCTTTCTTTTTTTTTTTGCTTGTTTGTTAGTTTGTTTGCATGTATGTTTGTTTGTTTCTTTATATTTTACACCTTCTAACTGCCTATCTCCTCCAGAGAGAGGCTCTGGGCAGTGTACAATTTAATTTAAAACATTTTTCTCTCCTTATCTGCCAGTAAACTTGTAGACAAGCAGACAGACAGATGATAGATAGATAGATAGATAGATAGATAGATAGATAGATAGATAGATAGATAGATGATAGATAGATAGATAGATAGATAGATAGATATTATAGAGAGATGATAGAGAGATAGATGATAGAAAGAGAGAGAGAGAGAGAGAGAGAGAGAGAGAGAGAGAGAGAGAGAGAGAGAGAGAGAGAGAGAGAGAGAAAGAAAGAAAGAAAGAAAGAAAGAAAGAAAGAAAGAAAGAAAGAAAGAAAGAAAGAAAGAAAGAAAGAAAGAAAGAAAGAAAGAAAGAAAGGAAGGACAGCTATCATTTATTAGGAAGCTAGGTTTCATCTCAGTGCCTGTTTGGGTTATGTTTGAGCTGGAGGTATCGGGGGGGTGTCTGTTTGTGCCCAGGTGTTTGTCTGGCTTGTGGTGTGGAAATTTTTTTTGTTTATGAGTGCAGGCTTCGAGATAATTGACAGTCTGGTGGAGTCATCTCTTCTATTCATGCTTTCAGGTCTTTTTTCAATCTCTATGGCTTCTCTGATAATTCTGTAGCTGGGGTTTTCTATAGCGGCTAGGGTTTTGGTGCCATTGAAGTCGATGCTACGACCTGTGGCTTTCATGTGTTGGACTAGTGAGGAAGTGTGTTCCAGCTTTTTTACTGCATTTTTGTGTTCATCCAGGCGGGTGTACTGCTTGTACACCAGGAATCATCAAACATGTTTCAGAGCTCGCATTTGTTTCTCTTGGATCGAGACGGGATTGCTACAAATAACACAGTTGCCCGTCAAAGGGAATTAAATGTATCATGCCGGCCTTTTTATTTTAAATCAATGTCACGATATTGATAATAATGGGATTTGTTGCAATTTGCAACTGACATTTTCCAAAGCTTGTAATCCACAATGATCTCCCTCGGCATTACTTCATATATATATATATATATATATAAACCAGCTTCTGGGTTTTTGCAAAATATGGCATGGTGTTATGCAATATGACATTTGGATGGTTTCCCAAGAGATATTAAGCATTTAATAACTGCATATCACGCTTCTGTCAGACTAGATTAAAAATTATATAAGGACTTGGGTTTTTTTTTTTTTTTTTTGGAGTTTGATTAATCTCCAAGAGTTCAGAGATTCATCTAGAACAGAAAAATTTGGGGGGAATATCTTTGAAAAGTCCAGAACTTCTAATCCTAGCAAAATTGTTCTGAGGACCTACAAAACAAGGACAGATTCCGATGATTTTTCTGCATGTTTTAAATATGCCATTTTCATCTACAATATAGAAACAAATCTATTCGTGGTGCTCTGTGAACTTGGTTATTTTCTTTTGCAGATGTTTCATGATCAAACTAAGTATCATCAGTGCTAGTAGGCAATGGGGATTGCTCTCATTTTATATACTTGCCCTGTCAGTGTTCTCAGGGGGGGTTGGACTAGATGACCTACAAGGTCCCTTCCAACTCTGTTTATCTGTAATCTTCATTAGCCTGTCATTAACTTCTTGATTGTTTGTCTAAGTTGGTAATTCTTTGATTGGGGTCTTGTTTGCTTCTTGATTGAAAGTCTAGAGCAGCGGTCACCAACTGGTGGGCCGTAGCCCACTGGTGGGCCTTGAGAAAGTTTTGGTGGGCCCAGAGAAATCTCACCCCCAGAGCACCCCCACAAAGCAATTAATCCAGGCTGTGCAGAAACACAAGGCTGCTCCACCCACATGGCCTGCAGGAACACTCCCCATCCACTCATTCCTTACCCGCAAACTTGCCTGTTAAAATTGCTATTTTTCCTTTTTCTGACCATCATCTGTTCTGCTATGCCAAGAGATTTAGATTAGCTAGGACGCAGGAAATGGTTGGATTTCTTGCTTTCTAGCTAGTCTTTAGATCTTCGGCTCCTCCCTTAGGACTGAATGTTTGCTTGCAAGCAAATTCAGTGCAGACTCATGGCAAGCAAATTTGAAAGACTGAACTAGCCGATGGCAGATAGATAGATCACTGAATGATTCTGTGAGCATCTCAATCTGCCTGCTTTGCCTGATTTTGGGTAAAAATTACTCTTTTTTAAAAAAAAATTCAATATTTACATACATGGTGTGTTGTAAGTTAATTTTGTGAGTTTGCTTGCAAGCAAATTTTATGTGACAGACTGAGCTAGCCAATGGCAGATAGATCAATCTTTGAATGAATCTGTGATTCTGTGAGCAACTCAATCTGCCTGCCTGCTTTGCCTGATTTTGAGTAAAAGATGCTCTTTTTTAATAAAAAAATCAATATTTATATAAATATTTATAATATTTACACACAAGCCATGCCCAGCCAGTCACATGACCACCAAGCCACACCCACAAATTAGGCCACACCCACAGAAGTGGTTCGTGGTCCCTGGGATTTAAAATTATGAGTTTGGTGGTCCCTGAGGTCCAAAAGGCTGGCAACCCCTGGTCTAGAGATATTCCATTCCAATTTTACTGAAGTGAAATATTTCTATGGAATAACTGCATATCTAGGATATTTCTTGGGACCTGTGTCAAGAGGTGAGGTGGAATACTCACAAAAAGTTCAAACTGTGAGCAGAGAGGAAGTATGAGTTCCCTGAGTCTATCACTTACTCTTTCATAATAATAGGGTTTTTCTTTTAGAAAAAAGAGCCTTACCTAATGAAGGAAAAGTTTCCATTCCAGACATAACAAAAGTGATTACAGTAATTGCATTTATTATTGGATATTATGATTTATGAGTGAATAATAACATTATAAAATATTGCATTGTATTATTTATTATTGGATATCTTTGTTATTACATTACACTCACACACATATATATTCTTTTTATGAGACAACTTCTTTCATATCTGCATCGGGGAAAATATTCCACCCAACCATTAAATAACAATGAAGTTGGTACTATTTCATGCTGAGATTTATTTTATTGCCTGATATTTCAATTATTATCTTCCTGTGGATAATTTTTATAGCACCTATAACCTAATTTTAGGTTCCTAGGATTTTGCAGTAGAGGATTTTTTTTTTTTAAAAAAAAAAATAGTGATTAGCAATTAGATTTCACATCTCTCTGTTATATGATGTAAACAAAGCAAAAGGGACTAGTTTGAGGCTTTTTAATTAAGGCAATGGCTTCATATAATCATAATTCAAACAATGTCCAAAGAACATAAAATGATAAAGTCCTAGGAACGCATTCCTTCCTTATAGTTAAATCCTTCTGCGATCTCAAATCTATACTTTAAACTTACCTTAGAAGTTCAGTGTAAGTTCAGTCTTTCCCCTCTGTCTCATTCCTTGATCTTACCTTTTTTAAACAAGAAATTATTTTGGTTTGTTCAATATAAAGCATGAAAATAGAAGATATCTGTTGACGAAAAGACTTAGATTTTGAGCACAATCTTGTCACTTTATACAGATACCAGTGCTTCTCTACGAAACTATGTGGTGGGGCTTAATTTGGGGGGAGGAAAATAGTGGGGGGGGGAATTGTGCCTCTGCCTACCATCATCCATCAGTATTCATCTGGCTAGCATCCTGTCAGTATGTGAGAGAGTTGAGGGCTGTTTGGAAGCTGAAACAGTATTTGCTGTGTGAGCAAGGAGACAGCAAGGAGCCTGGGCGTTGCTTAGCTCAAATGTTCTATATTAAAGGTGCTCGGTGCTCTGAAACTGAAACTAAAACTCCTCTCCTCTGCTTGTGTTTTGCATTTGGAAGACATTTCTTTTTTTCAGGTGGGGACGGGTAGTAGAACTCCTTAGCATCAGGGCGTGTTAATAATAATATACTAATGCTCTGAAGGTCATTTCGAAAAATCTTTTCTTAGTGAGCATCTAGAAGCCAAGAGGAACATAGATGCCAAATTTCAGGTTGGTAGGCTTTACGGCTCTGGAGATTTTGTGATGATGTGTGAGTGGTATTTTGCTCTTATATATCTAGATTAAATGATTCGTTACATTGCAAACTGGTTTCAAATTACTCAGCTTATGAATAATCAATTGAATCTCCCTAGTAAAATCAACCCTCTTTTGAGCTAATCCGACTTCATCTCTCTTGTTATTTTCTTCACAAAACACCCTTGAGAAGCAGTTTCTCCTTATACAGATAGCCCTGGATTTATGATCACAATGGAGCCCAACATCTCTGTTGTTAAGCAAGGCGTTTCTTAAGTGAGCTTTGCCTCCATTTTATGACCTTCTTTCCTGCCGTTGTTAAGGGAAATCACTGAAGTGGATAACTTAGTGGCCCTAGCGTCACCTCTGGGACAATGCAACGGTCACAAGTAGGAAGCAGTTGCCATATGTCTGAATTTTGATCACATGATCATAGGAAGGTTACAAAGTGTGAAAAATGTTCATAATTCACTTTTTTTCAATGTCCTTGTAACTTTGAACATTCACTAAATGAACTGTTGAATGTTAGAGCAACTGTATACTCGGGTGATTAAACTCACATCTATGGGCTTTCCTATTTTAATGTTAAACTTGGTCCAGTTGGCTAGTTGCTATATTTTTTTAGAGGAACTGGCTATATCTCTCCATTAAGACCAGTGACAATATTTGAAGGCTGAACATGTAATACAACAACTGAGTCTACATCAGTATGATATTTGCAGATTACTGACACTTTTTTAAAAAGATTTTATTGGTTTTTAAAAACAAACATAAACAAACAAAACATAAAAACATCAAGTCGTCTTCCATAAGTGTACATACAGGGTGCCGGTTGGTTTACAAATAGTTTTGTGCTTCCATTTCGTAGTCTTCAATTACAATTACATTACATATAATCTCATATTGTCAATCAAAAACTAAATACCTTAGTATCATTATTAATCAATCATTTGACTATACTTTTATTCATTCATGTTTTACAAGATAACCATAATTTACTTAATTTATTGTATAACAGTTCATATTATCACCCCAAATCTATCCTAAAATCATTTTGTAGTTATAATAAAAAAAGAAGTACATCTTTATATATTTATTATTTTCTAAAAATCTACATATTTCATTATTGTACTTCGTTATCTAACCATTGATAGAAAAGATCCCAAATTTTATAAAAATTTTTATCCTCTTGTTCTCTAATTTCAAATGTCAATCTACTCATTTCAGCACTTTTCTTAATGACACTTTTTTTTTCAGATACAGCAAAACTTGTCTTTACCAACCTGATGACAATTTCACCACATTTTTCATCTTTTTCTCAGACAGAAATATTCTGTATAAGGAATATTTTTTTTTTCTTTCAGTTTATGCAATAGTTGACAAAGTTGTTCACTGCTTCACATATTTGATGAAGTTAAGTGAAATGACCACTTAAACTATGAGCCAGCCATGAATGTGGCGGCAGCCAAAAAAGCTAACAAAATCCTTGGTTGTATAAACAGAGGCATAGAATCAAAATCATGCAAAGAAGTATTAATACTGCTTTATAAAGCCTTAGTAAGGCCAGACCTGGAATACTGCATCCAGTTTTTCTTTTTTACAAAAAAAAAGATGTTGAGATTTTGGAAAAAGGGCAGAGAACAGCAACTAAGATGATCAAAGGCCTGAAGACCAAAACAGATGAAGAGCAGCTGCAGTCTTCCAGTATTGGAGGGGCTGCCACAAAGAAGAAGGGGTCAAATTATTCTCCAAAGCACCAGAGGGCAAGACAAGAAACAATGGATGGAAACTAATCAAGGAGAGAAGCAACCTGGAATTAAGGAGAAACTTCCAAACAGTGAGGATAATTAACCAGTGGAACAGCTTTGCTTTTAGAAGCTGTAGGGGCTTCATCACTGGAGTTTTTTAAGAAAAGACTATACAGCCATTTGTCTGAAATGATATAGGGTCTCCTGCTTGAGCAGGGGGCTGGACTAGAAGACCTCCAAGGTCCCTTCTAACTCTATTCTGATTGAAACCTGAAGTAGAATTTTAACTGAATTCCATAAAGGGAACTTTTTAGTTATGCAGCCTATGTTCTCCCTGACTTTCGTTGGACTATGGCCAGAAAGTCTTAAGGCCAAGCCCTGTGAAACCAATCTCATTTACTCCCTAGAAAATATCATTTCAACAGCTCTTGAAAGCATGTGTGTTACTTTCAAGACAAAATGAAAAAAAAATCACAATCTAAAGAGAATAACACGGAACCCTTATTGCAAAGTTGAACTTTCCATCACAGAAGCTCTAGGGCTGAGCTCTAAATTCACTTTCATTAAATGTTCTCCAATCACTCTTGATCTGATAGGAAACATGCAGAAATGGGTTTCTGGGAAAAATAGGTATAAAAGTGTGTGGAAATTGTTCGGCTAACATGGAATACTCTCCTATCGATAGCAACTAATAGGTAAATTTCTCCACCATGATAAATTGGGAGATCCTGTCTAGCTTGGTAGATCTTGCAAACACATGTACATTCAGACTTAATGCTTGGGGGAAAGTGTCTTAGAAATTTAAAAAAAAAAAAATCTGAAAGAAGATAATAGAAAATATTTGTTAGTGCCATAGGTCCATATAGGCTGTGGTGGGATTCAATTTATTTTACTACCAGTTCTGTGGGTGTGGTGTGGCTTGCTGGGTGTGGCAGACATCTCAATTCCTAACTAGGTAACATCATCAGTGACTAGCATCGATGATGTTACCTAGTTTGGGTAATGAAATGTTGGCCAAAAGCAAAAAAACAAAAAACAAAACCAAGCTCAGAGAGCATCAGGGACGTTGTTGTGGTTAGCCAGCAGCAGGTGCGGATGGCTGAGGAGAGCGAGGACTCAAATGAGGGGCCAGGACCATTAGGGAGTGAACTGCTGCCTTCAGAGATTGTGGGGGCTGGCAGCAGCCATGAGGAGGTTCCCGAGGAGCCTGTGCCAAGTGCACGTGCACGCAGGATTGCTCGCAGGAAAGAGCAGCTGCAACAGCACGGGCAACTCGGGGGTAAGGCTGCAAGGTAATGGCCCCTCCCTCAAGAGGATAAAAGCCAGCTGTGAAATGAATGTACTTTGCAGAAGGCAAAGACATTTTGAAACTCCAGCCTTGTGGACATTCTAGTATCCTGAGTTTGTATTTGAAGATTCTTATTTTGCAAATTATTTCTTGTCTGTTATCTTTTGGCAAGTCTTGCACAGTTTGGCAAGGCTTGTGCTTATCACAGCTAATTATTTTGTAAAAGCATTACAAGGTTTCTGTTCCTTTTGGATTGTGTTTGAATTGTTGGGAAAGAGCGTGGGTCAGAACAGTGGCTGATAGTCCCATTGTAAAGTGAAAATAAAACCAGAAAGAGTGTTGGCCTTTTAAAATGTTCTTTCAGGACTTGGAGGAATTTCTACGAAAAATATAATGCCCAAAATGCTGAAGCTGTTAGGGGAATGATAATCCTCTACCAGAAGCAATTTAAAAAGATCTCCCACCCACCCACAAGTAGGCTAATCTAGTATGAATTCAACCAGAGACCATTCAAGAGGGAAACAAATCAGTAACTGTTGATGGAACTTTGCAAATGATCTGATGTAAAAAATACAACCAGCTCTTTCTCTGATCCCAGAGTGGTTCTTAAAAGAGCCCTTCACATTATTTACCTTGTATTATCTTGTCTTAGTTAGCAAAGTTTAGGACCTCATTAATAAGTTGCTTTCCCTGGGGGATGTTTGCTAAGCTGACATTTCCTTTCGGAGTTAGTAGATTCCCTGTTTCTCCTGGGTTTTCCTGTTCTTCTCTGACATTTTGACAGCTGATTTTTCAAGTGTCACTTTGCTAAACTTGAAGGTAGACCTGAAGCATAGCTGCCAGTGAAACAAATCGACAACCAACAGCTGAGGAAAATTGTCTGTTTTCCTCATTCTTCTTTTGGAGAACAGCAAAATGACTCCATAGTCATTGTTCCTGAAAGGACAACTGAACTCTAGGTCTCCCGTATCCCTCGAGAGATCAAAAGGTCAACATCTCCCTAGAAATAAGCACCTTCATAGAATACAAAGAAGCACGAGGTTGGAAGGGACCTTTGTTCTGACCCAACTGGGTTCCCAAAGAGCAAACACAGACAAAGGCAGCAGCTCCCCACCTTTTAAGGTTTAATAATGAATTATGTTCTGAAGGCTGCTTTCCACAATTAGCTCCAACAAGAAAGAGGCTTGCCAAGTTGTTTGTCAAGGCTGCCAAAAACCCAGAGATAAGAACTAATTTACAAGATTCTCCAAACACGAACTAAGATGTCCACCAGTTGAGCTTAAGAGTTTCTTTGCTGTCTGCAAAGAACACTTTTCCAAACCTGGCTTTTATCCTCTTGAGGGAGGGGCCATTACCTTGCAGCCTTACTCCCGAGTCGCCTGTGCTGCTGTAACTGTTCTTTCCACCGAGCACTCCTTCGTGCACATGCACTTGGCACAGGCTCCTCGGGAACCTCCTCATCACTGCTGCTAGCCCACACAATCCCTGAAGGCAGCAATCCACTCCCTGATGGTTCTGGCTCCTCATCAGTCATCGCTCTCCTCAGCCACCTGCACCTGCTTCCAGTTAACCACAACAACCTTGGAGGTCTTCTAGTCCAACCCCCTGCTTAGGCAAGAAACCCTAGACCATTTCAGATAAATGGTTATCCAATCTCTTCTTGAAAACCTCCAGTGATGGAGCACCCACAACTTCTGGACCCTAGCCGTTCCATTGATTAATCATTCTCACCATTCAGAAACTTCCCCTCATTTTCAAGTTGAATCTCACTCTGAGGAGCTTCCATTGCTTCTTGTCCTGCCCTCAGATGCTATGGAGAATAAATTGATGTGACAGTCTTTCAAGTATTGGACGTTGGCAATCATGTCTCTCCCAGGTCTCTTCTTTAGGCTAAATGTACCTAGTTCTCAGAAGCTGTTCACTGTACAGTTTAGTTTCTAGACCTGTTAGTATCTTTGTTGCTCTTCTCTGTACTCTTTTTAGGATCTCAGCATCCTTTGTGTAAAAAAAACCTGATAAAGCTCCCTCTATCATCCCACTGCAAATTCAGAAGAGTGAAAGGAGGTGGATTGTCCTGCCAGTAGACAACATTGTGTTAGAAGGAGAAAATATGACATGGCTATTATCTTGTAAGCAGATTTTAAGTCAGTAACACTTAGCATTATAGGTATCAAACAAACCTCTGGATTAATGTTGTTTTATTTTACACTTTATGATGCATGGACGGTGTCACTCTATCTGGTAACAGAACACCTGCAGGAAACCAACAACATTCAGAGTATAACAGGAACCCAACATCAAGAAAATATAGATTTGGACTGCGAAATTGCTGAACCAGACAATTTAGAAAATGGAGCTTATAGTGATATGTATATAGTGAGATATACAGAAAATAGTGGAGAAATGCACTCAAACACTGGAGGCTTTCAAGAAGAGACTGGACTCCCATCTGTCAGAAATGGTGTAGAGTCTCCTGCTTGGGCAGGGGGGGTTGGAATAGATGACCTACAAGGTCCCTTCCAATTCTGTTAATCTAAAAGTGAGAGCAGAGAACATGGCTTCATACTGAATTCTGGACAGCATCTGATCTCCAGTTCATCATCTTGGTGAAATTTTGACAGCAAGACCAAATAAGAAATCAAATCATTGAAGTTCAACCAAGTAAGGTTACATATATTACCTTTCCATACAATTTTCAGAAGAAATGGTATAATTTGAAGGAAAGTGCTCCTATTTAGGGGTTACAGTCAGAAATCATTTCTGCTCTGGTAGTCAGATGACCATATTCACCCCAATTTTCTATTCCAGTGATGTTTCACATCAATTTTGTGGCTGCAAAGGATATTCAGTATTCAATATGCATTTGATCCCATTAAGTTTTCATACTTCTGCCAAAAAAAAAAAAAAATGGTTACCTGGAGTTTTTTTAGATGGATGAACTCAACTTGCATTGTCCCCAGTGCCATGTTTCGATGCTGGTCAATTTGACCAAGAAAAAAAAAATCAAAGTAAATACTTGTGAGACTGGTCAGTGAAGAAGGAACAGATTGTTGTTGTTTTTTTCATGAAAAGCAACTCTGGCTTCTAGTAGAAACTGTAAGTTATGTCATATCAAACAGTTTATCTTCTTTGAAGACCATAAAAGATCCATTCCCTGCAACCAATGACGAAGATTTTGTGTATATATGGAGAAGATTTGTGGGAAGAAAACTAAGCTGACAGTGCTGAAAAGGAAAGAAATGGATGTGCCAAAGGCTATTGTAAGTAAAATATTTTGAGAAAAAAAGCAAGTTCTTACTGTTTAAAAATGGGTCCTCATCAGCTGGCTCATTCTCACACCTGGCTATACTTTCTTTTAAGTATAAGTCTCCTGTAGTCTTCCAGAAGAACAACAGCCTCTAAATATTAATATTAATATTGTAATAATAATGGAATCCTTCAAGCAGGTGTGATGGCTCTGCAGTTAAAGACACTGAGATTCTCAGCTGAGTTCGAGACCCGAGCACCACATAATGGGGTGAGCTCCCATTCCTTGGCTCAACTCCTGCCCACCAAGCAGTTCGAAAGCATCAAATGCGAGTAGATCAAATGTGAGTAGTTGGAAAGGTAACAACGTTCCATGCACCTTTGGTATACAACCATGCTGGCCACATGACCACAGAAATGTCTTGATGCTACAATGATGGCTCCCTCACCTGAGAAACAGAGATGAGAACCATGTCCTAGAATAGGACAGGGAAACTTACATTTTTACCCACTCAAGCATACCAGTACCTCTCTCTTGTTTCTTACTTTCTCCCATTCTTGACACCTCTACCCATCAGAAGCTGTTATTAGAAAAAGCAGTAATGGGTGACCTGAATAATACCTCAGGCTATTTTCAGCACCAATGAATAAAATATTTCCTATAATTGCTGAGAGAGAAAAAAAACCCTTTTACTTGAGTCTCTAGAGAGGTCAAAATTAGATCCATTCATCTTTTCCAACATGTTGTCCTCCATATACATATGGGACTTCAATTGTCACTCAACACTCAACTGGGTGAGAATTTAAATTCTGATAGTGCCACATGTTTAAAGGATACCAGATGGCCAAAGACTGAGATGACTACTTGTCTGCCCTTGCAATGTACTCGTCAATATCTTCATATCCTCATATTTAGATGAGGGAATAGAAGGGAACTTGCCAAATTTGCAGATGATACTAAGCTGGCAGGAATAGCTAACACCCAAGAAGATAGGGTCAAGATCCAGATGGATCTTGACAGATTTCGGCCCTAGTTAACAAAATGAAATTCAGTGTAGAGAAAGGTAACATGTTTTACACTTAGGCAAGAAAATGTCCAAATGGATAGGTACAGATATGGTGAAATTTGGCTACATGGCAGTAACTATGAGAGGGATCTTGGAATCCTAGTGGATAATCTGTGTGTGGAAGGAACTAAAAAAGCCAATGCAATCCTAGGCTTTGTTAACAGAGAAATAGAATCAAAATCATATGAAGTGTTAGCACCATTTTATAAGGCCTTGGTAAGACCACACTTGGAATACTACATCTAGTTTTGGTCACCACAATATAAAAAAGAGGTTGAGATTCTGGAAAGACTGCAGAGAAAAGCAACAAAGACCATGAGGGGCCTGGAGGCTAAAATATGTGAAAAATAGTTGCAGGAATTGGGTGTGGCTAGTCTAGTGAAAAGAAAAACTAAGGGCAACATGATAGCAGGGTTCCAAAGGACTACCACAAAGAAGAGGGGGGGTCAAATTGTATTCCAAGGCACGAGAGGGCAAAACAAGAAACAATGGATGGAAACTCATCAAGAAGCAACCAAGAACTAAGGAGAAATTTCCTGACAAAACAATAAATCAGTGGAACTGCTTTCCTTCAGAAGTTGAGGGAGTTCCATCACTGGAGGCTTTTAAGAAGAGACTGGACAGAGACTTGTCTGGAATGGTATAGGGTCTCCTGCTTGACCAAGAGGTTGGACTAGAGGATCTCCAAAGTCCCTTCCAACTCTGTTATTATGTTATTCAGAAAATATCTGGTCAATTATAGAAACATCCAAAATCATTTTCATCTTCCTCCTCCTCCAAGGATAACCTCTGAGAATTTGTCTGAAATTCAGTTGGACATCCTTCTAAGATTAGGAAAAGACATAATCCCCCATTCATTTTTATTCATTTCTCATCTCCCAGAGTGACTATGCATCTTCTTTTCCTGGTGAGACTCCTATTCTTTTAAACTCCTCTCCATTGGGATCTCTTTCTGTTTTCTTGTAAATTTATCTTTAGCTAAATCCTTCGCTATTAGATGGTTGCTATTACTAGTTATATATGGTCAAGGTTTTCCTTGCCAGTAGTCTATGAGTTGGCTGAGGGGTCGTGGTTGTTTTTGCGGGGAGAAAAAGCAGTTCTTTTATTGGAAAACCCTGACATTTATTAGCATAATAAAACTCTCTAGATGAAATTGCAATTTTCTAGCCAGTCACTTCATTTGCTGGGGAATTTAGAAGGAATTTATTTTAAAGCCAGGTAAAACCTAAAAAAATATGAGGTATGCATGAAGTGCCCATTAAAAAGGAAAAAAAAATAGATGGTGGCATGAAAAATTACATTGCCAGGCTATATATGTTCATTAGAAAGTAGTTGGGGTGACAGGCCAAAGGAAAAGTTTTCACTCTCCTTTATGCTAGCATCATGCAATAATCTATAAACTACTGCCTGTTTAGGAATTGTACCAGAGGTGTATTATGCTCCTAAAAATCCAGCTGTCACCCCTTGAGAACAATCCCAGACAATAATTTCAGTATGCAGGGTTGCTGTTCACCAACCATGTGGACAATAACTTGAAAGGGTTGTTCTAAGAATTGATAATTTTTGGTTTAGTGGGCAAGATATTTATTTATTTGTAACCCGCCTTTATTATTTATGCAAATAACTCCTCCTATTTTCCCCACAACAATAATATGAGGTACTTTGGGCTGAGAAAGAGGGAGCAACCCAAGGTCACCCAGCTGGACTTCATGGCTAAGGCAGGACTAGAACTCACCATCTCCTGGTGATTGGACCAAAGTCACCCATCTGGCTTTCATATCTAAGGTAGGACTAGAACTCACTGTCTTGTGGTGATTGGCCCAAAGTCATCCTGACGGCTCTCAGGCCTAAAGCAAGACTAGAACTCACCATCTCCTGGTGATTGACCCAAAGTCTTCTAGCCAGCTTTCATGGATAAAGTGGGACCAGAACTCACAGTCTCCTGCTTTCTAACCTGGTGCCTTCCCCACTAGACCTAACTGCCTCTGTTTTGTCACACTTCCAAGTGAGTGGCCCATAGTGCTCTCTGAACTTGGTTGTTTCCTTACACACGTTTCATTGCCCAAACTAGGTAGCATTATCAGTGCTCAAATGCTACATTGATGATACTATCTACTTTGGGGGTAATGATGACATATCTGCAAGAAAACAACCAAGCTCAGAGAGCACCAAGGACTTTTCATTTCAACCCTGAACTACAAATATTCTCTTTTATTGACACTTCTGGGTTGTGTTGTTTTCTGTAACGTGTGTAGGAATGGGTGAGAATGTGTGAGGGTTTTTTTTTTTAATTGTATGTGTTTTCAACTCAATGCAGACACTATTTTTGGCAATTGTGATGGAAGGAGGCGGGTCTGACTGCCATTTGTTCCTAGTAGACTATTTTATAAAATGCATTCAGAAATATATCCAAAGTTGCAGGGATCAACCATATTTACAGCAAAGGTGCGCCATTCCTTTGAAGGATGTTCCATTGCCTTCTAGATATAGTCCAACCAAAATTGCTACTGGTTTAAAATAATTGAGAATATTAATGTTTCCTGATTCTTCACCTCATGTGTTCGAGTCACAAGGTAAGGTATTTTGCAAATGACTCAGCTTCTGGAAATGAGACGGGTAAATGAAAGGATAAAACATTCTTTAATAGCATTGCTCGAGTCCCTACACCAAAAGTAACCAAAGTTTAAGAAAAGGAAGGAAAAAAACGGTGATAGAAATTACTCAGTCTGCTTATGTTTTTATGGTTTTGTAAGGCTTGAGTCTTAGATCGGTAAGAACTCCAGCAACCACTTCCAAAATAATCCACCATGCAAGCTAGCCTCATTTTGTAGGATATTTGATGAGAAAAAGAACCAGAAGCTTCCTATCCAATGTATGTGTGTGGGGGGGGGGGGGGAAGGAGGAAATATTGCTTTCTAATTAGAAAAGTCGCAAAATTCTTGGGTTCTTCAGCTTTCTTTCTAACACATCTTACTAACCAGAACTCTGCAGCAGTTATTCTTGAGAATAATTTCCCTCTCATCTAATTTCAAAAGAAATCCAGCAGATTTACCATTCTGCTAATATCCTTTTTTACGTTTTAAAGCATTTGGTTTGTTTACTCTTAAAGGTTTTCATTGCTTGCTTAATAGAATTGTGTGTATGTGTGTGGCTTTTAACATACTAGATATTGAAAGGATATTAGTGGGATTTAAGGGTATACTTCCACCTGGATTTGGAAAATAAACTCTCTTTCATAAACATAAAGTTTATTTGCCATTGGGAAACAAGCAGAAAATATACCAACTTTAGTACAGTTGGGTGTAGATAACTTTTGCATTAAAAGATGTTTTTCAGTCTTCCAGTGACAGATGTTATGTCTCAAAATTCAGTGACAAAAAGAATTCAGTGAAGCAAGTGAAAAGAGACTCAAGGGTGTCATAGCAAGGGAAATCATCCTTCCTTCCAATGTGGATGAATCTCCAAGGAATTTGAAATCCAGTCAGAATGAGCCCAACGGAGAATATTTTATGGTTCCTGCACAGTCATAGCAAAAAGAAGATACCCATCTCTCTCTCTCTCTCTCTCTCTCTCTCTCTCTGTGTGTGTGTGTGTGTGTGTGTGTATTCTTAAGTTTTTGTGGGTATCTATATGTATGGTATTCGGCTTTGTTTGGGTATTTTCCCATGTCATTATAGTTGTGTAGCAACATTTCGGCAGAATCTCATCTGCCATTATCAGGCTTCTGTATTGTGTTCGTCTGTGAGTCAGACTTTCACAGCCGTTTCGGTTTTAAATTTGGTGCTAGCCTACTGCTATGCCAGAATGGTTTTTTCTTCAACCTGATTGGTTGGGAGTATATATACATATATATATATATGTTTTCTTAAGTTTTCACTGGTATTTATATGTATGGTATTCAGCTTTGTTCAAGTATTTTCCCATGTCATTATAGTTGTGCTTTTGAAGTTGTAGCTTTAAATTTTAGACTGCCAAAATGTTGCTACAACTTTAAAAGCACAACTATAATGACATGGGAAAATATTTGAACAAAGCTGAATACTATGTATATGTATATGTATATGTATATGTATATGTACATATGCATGTATATGTATATACAGAGGTGGGATTCTACAGGTTTGCACCTATTTGCTGGAACCAGTTGTTAACATTCTAAGCAGTTTGGAGAACCGGTTGTTAGAAGAAATTACTGGGCTAATCTTGTAAGGAAGGCAGGAAGGAAACATTCTGGTGTTGCTTACAGAAACTGTCTCTCCGTTAACCCTTATTACAATTCTTGCAGGACTAGACTTCCTGTCTCAGGAATGTCTCTGAAGTTTTGTTCTCCTCCTTTACTGGTATTTTGCTTGTGTGGAGTGACCATTCAAAGTTACAATGGCACTGAAAAAAGTGACTTATGACTGTTTTTCACACTTACGACTGTTGCAGCATCCCCACAGTCACGAGAGGCCAGGCAAGGAGAAGTGTGCCTCGATGTGAGTGATGTTGAGTTGACCATGCCCAGCCAGTCACATGACCACGAAGCCATGCCCACTAACTAAGCCATGGCCATAGAACCGGTTGTTAAATAATTTGAATCCCACCCCTGTGTATAGGTATAGTATGTGTATGTATATGTATATAAGTTTTCGCGGGTACTTCAATGTATGGCGACGTTTCAGCAGAATCTCATTTGCCATCATCAGGCTTCTGTATTGTGTTCGTCTGTGAGAAAATAAATATATATATATATACTTTAAAAGAAGCTGAAAAGGAATACAAATGAATACAAAGTGATATAAAGAAAAGACATGAAAGAGAATGTTAAAAAGTGCAAGAAATGGAAAAGGCAAAAGAAAAAATCATTTAAGAAATAAAAAATAATAAACTGAAGTACCTTCCAGTCTTCTTTACAGCAGTTATAAGTGCAGTTATACATTTACCTCTAAAGTTACAACATGACTCTCATGTTTCTATAATCTATCCTTTTTTATCATCAAAACCTCAATCATAAGTTCTTTTTTCCCTGTTTCAGGCTAAAATTCTATAAGGAGTTTTCAGTGAGTAATAAATGTAGATTTTGTGTTTTATTTCATCAAAGAAGTCAATCTGGCCTTCTCAGCAAATTCCATCATCTTTATTGTCCATTCCTTCATTATGGAGAATTCCAACCATTGTTTCCCCAAACTAGAGAGCCTGAGTGAAGGAACATATCATGATATGTTATTTCACAATCCACATCCTCACCTACTGGCTTGCAACTGTGAGAGGTGTCACCATAATTTTTAGCTGATACATTTCACAATCATTGGACAAATATCTACTACAGAGTCTCAGTCATCCAAATTGTGAACCTCCAAGTGGCCTCAACAACATTCTGAAAGGATGCAAATGACCAGCTGTCTGCAAGGAATATAAATCCTTCCATTCCCCACCATCCAGTCACAGTTGAAGAAGCTTCCTGGATGAGAAGCAAAATGTTCTTCAAAGAAAACAAGGAAATCCAGTTACTTCCTGAAAAAGCACCTTTGGGACAATTGATAGACAAGTTATCTCCTACTATTTTTAACTATTTTATCTTCAGAAAAATAGACTGCGTATCGGAACAACAAAGAACCATTCATAATTTTTAATAGGTGATACCATTCAATGAGCCTTTGGTCCATTGCTATAGGACAGGGGTAGGGAAACTTGGCTCTTTTATCACTTATGGACTTCAACTCCCAGAATTCCTGAGTGAGCCATAAAAGGTTCCCCATCCCTGGTCTACTGGTTTTTTAGTTGTGGGGGAAATCAATTTTTGACTTGAATGGGACTGTTTAATATACAAATGTAGGACGTATACATTACATTTGTAGATGTCCCATTCAAATCAAAAATTGATTTCCCCTACAACTAAAAAACCAGTAGGCCAGGGATTTCCCCCACAACTAAAAAAACAGCATGGCTCAATCAGGAATTCTGGGAGTTGAAGTCCATAAGTGATAAAAGAGCCAAGTTTCCCTACCTCTGTCCTATAGGATCAATCATATAGTGTTTTAATTTTTCATAGTGAAAATCATTTGAAAAATCAAGGGAGATTTGATCTTTATTGGGCATTCACTATATTTGGGAGTACAATTAGACAACTACCAGGTCCAGCTGCTCCCAGCTTTGCATTATGTACGACATAAATAATGCATGCAGATAGAAACTTGGATTGTCTACGTAAGACATCTGTTCGTACAGGTTGCAGATGATAATCTGGCAATAACAAGTACCTCACTTCTCAGAGAGGGGCTCTTTTGCTAATAATTCTGGTTCTTCAGAATCTCTCCTAGGGTCCTGAAGGGGGTGAGTAAACCATAAAAGCAGTCATTCAAATAACAAATTATAGTCAGGAGTGCTCTTCGTCTGACTGCAAGGTTCCAGAAGCAACTCTCCACCAGAAGATGTTATTATTTCTTCCTGCAAATGCAAAATAAATGTCACCAGCAGAATGAAAAATATTGATTAGGACAAGTCTTCAGTTCTATCAGTATCTCAAGTAAGTTTGAAGTGCTTCTCAGTCTACAAACTTAAAACCATGTTGTACTGGTGCAAAATTGGCCGAGCATGACTGAGTAGGAATAAAGCAGGGGGATGAGTGATTTGTCACCACCATCTCTGATCTATTCTGAATTTCTCAGGTGATCTTCTGTCTCAGTTCTAAGCAAGGCTGACCCTGCTTACCTTCTAAAATCTAAGATCAGCCAAGTTGACTAAATCGTGCTGAACTCAAGCTAAGGTAAAGGTTCTCCTCACACATACATGCTAGTCATTTCTGGCTCGACGGGGGCAGTGCTCATTTCCGTTACAAAGCCAGCCAGATGTCTCCTTGGTCATGTGGTCAGCATGACTAAACACCGAAGGTGCACAAACACTGTTCCCTTCCCACCAAAGTGGTCTCTGTTTTTCTACTTGCATTTTTTACATGCTTTTGAACTGCTAGGTTGACAGAGGCTGCTGGGACAAGTAACGGGAGCTCACTCCATTATGTAGCGCTAGTGATTCGAACCGCCAAACTGCTGAGCTTTCTGATTGACAAGTTCAGCGTCTTAGTCACTGAGCCATCACATCCCTGAGCTCAAACTACCTGTATGCAATAAAGGAGGATTGAAAATTAAGTTCAGGTCCTAAGATAGCTACAGAAGACCAAATTTTGAGTGATTGCGCATGAAGGGTGTGTACCATATGCCCTTGCCAGTTACTCACTTAGTAACTTGCAGAATAATGTTAGACATACACAGCCCCACACAGCTGACATTCACACAAAATCTTCACCTTATCCATACAATTTCCGGTCAGTTTCCTGCCATGCTGTCCATGTTACAATTGAACATGGGCAAACCTTGTTTTGGGAATCTTATTCAAAGAGCACATCGAATTTAGAAATACAAGCTGGAGCAGTTGGTTGCTGCAATCTTCTGCAATGGTCACAGCAGCTTCTGAATTTTCTGCAAACTAGATACAGTTGACCTAGCAGCTTCCTGGAGCTAAGTCTGTCAATAAATATGAATTTTGTCCATAGATCAAATGCTTAATGCGAGGGTCTTCAAACTTGGCAAGTTTAAGACTTGTGGACTTCAACTCCCAGAATTCCTAAGCTAACATGACGGAAGGAGGAATTCTGGAAGTTGAAATCCACAAGTCTTAAAGCTGTCAAGTTTCAAGACCCCTGGCTTAAAGTATCCCTCCTTTCTTATGGATTATTAATTTGTCCAGTTCAGGGACTAGTCTTTCCCTAGTGACTCTTACCTTGTGGAAATCGATAAGATCCGTGAGTGTTGCGTGACGGTTGGGATCCACTCCCAGGAAGCTGTAGAAGTCTCCTGACGCATCCACCAAGAAATGTTTGAAGCCATTGTGATGCCGGTACGAAAGGGCATATCCCCAGATTTTATCACTGACCCGCACAAGGAATGTCCCTTCTGGCTTGTTCATCAACAATTCTTCTGCTTCTTGCCGACTAATAATACCTACCAGTATCAAAATAAATGAAAGTGACTTATGTAGCTGGCAGTTCTAGCAGAAAGAGAGAAGCCACACAAAGAAAAGAAAATAGGAATTTATACTATTACTCCTAGTTTACTGAGTGTCACACCCATTTTAATTAGGCTTTGGAACAGACTACAGGTAGTCCTAGACTTATGACCACAATTGAGCCCAAAATTTCTGTTGTTAAGCAAGACATTTAATAGTTTTGCTCCATCTTACAAACTTTCTTGCTACAGCCATTAAGTGAATCACTGCCATTGATACAAGGAACAATGTTGTTCAGTGAATCTGGCTTCCCTGTTGACTTTGCTGGTCGGGAGGTTGCAAAAGGGGATCACGTGACCCCTTCAGGACTTAGTAACGGGTCACAAATATGAATTTGGATCATGTGATCATGTAATTGTGAAAAACAGTCATAAGGTCACATTTTTCAGTGCCATTGTAACTTTGAATGGTCACTAAATGAAAAGCTGTAAGTTGAGGACTACTTCTATGAGATTGGGATTGCTTGGGCCACTCTAGGGATAACCTTTTCTAGAAACTGAGTGTGTAGGAGTGCTACTTCTTCAAGACCCTTGATGTGTCCTTGGAGGTCTACTCACTTAGAACGACAGAGTTGGAAGGGACCTTGTCCTGCCTTCAGGTACTTTGGAGAATAGCTTGACCTCCTCTTCCTTGTGGCAACTCCTTAGATTTCAGAAAATTACTATCATGTCACCTCTGGTCCTTCTTTTCATTAGTCTAGGCATACCCAATTCCTGCAACAGTTCCTCATATGTTTTAGGCTCCCCATTCCAGGGGAAGGATACTGAAAAATCCCCCTTCCCTCCCCACCCCACTAACCTGCTTTCCAGCTCTCTTCTCCTGACAGGGCAACCAAAGAAGACCCAGACAATCATCTGAGACTCGATGGGAGGCAGAGAAGAGATGTGGTTGGCAGGGACAGTCAGAGGTGGGATTGACCAGTTCTCCGAACTACTCAAAATTTCTACTACCGGTTCTCCAAAACTGATGAGAACCTGCTGAACACCATCTCTGGCCAAAAGCCAACAATTATTGAGAATGAAGGCAAATATATATGTCCCAGTATAATGTTGCACGTCACCAAGATCAGAGGTTTATTCTTCTAAATTTTTGGTCTTGTGCCGCCATCCATCCTCAGAGAACTTCTCCAGAATGTGTCCCTTTCTGGAGAGTGAGAAGTTTCCTCAGGAGGGACTCCAGCACAAGTCCGAAAGCTTGGGAGAATAAATCTTTGGTCCCAGGGATCAACTCAAATTGGATCCTCCAACAATTATTTTTCTCTAGTCCAAACAGCAGCCAATCAGGAGCACAGCAGAACGGTTAAGCATGGAGAAACCACCGTCCTCTTTGTTCCCTCCCATGAAGCACCATAAAGGCAGTAGAAGATCAATAATGCTTTATCAGACTCACTTGATAAACCCTGAGCAACCTTGCTCGGGATAATTAGGAGTGGCAGGGAAGACTTGATGCTTCGCACGGTATCCTAACAACACTGGTAATGAAGCAGAGTTCCCAGTGGCAGCAAACTAGAAATCTTCATCAAAAGTGCCTGGAGATAATTCAGTATCTCTAGTTCCCCAGTGCTAGAGGCAAAAATAATCTCATCTTTTACACAGAGGAAACACCAATGTATGAATTAATTTGGATGGCAATGCAAGTGGATCAAATATAAAACATTCAGAAGAAGAAAACAACTGGACCCAAGTCAACACAATGGGGGGGAAAAAAGATTCTGGGAGAAGAATAAATGCTGGTCTAATAGATTGCAACTTGCTTTTCTTTCCTAACTTTGACCTCACTATCCACCGGATAAATCAGAGGAACTCAGAGAAAAGAAGGGCTGTTAAAAATCAGATATTAGAAATATGACCTTGCTATTGAAGCTGATCTTTGAGAGAGAGAATATAGCAAAATATAGCAGAAAAATATTTTCACAGTTTAGGGAGAGGAGATGATATTATCTCAGATTATATACATCTCACAAAAGTTTGTGTCCTTATGTACCTTCAGGTCTTGAAGTTTTCTTGGTAATCTTTTTTGAAGTGTTTGCCATGGCTTTAGCCCTTTTAGGTTGAGAGAAAGTGAATGGTTCAAAGTGTTTTGGGGTTACGGTGGGACTAGAATTCACTAAGTCTAGGTTTCTGTCGGGTCCTTGATGCTTTGAGATGCTTCATTGCCCAACTAGGTAACATTATCGGTGCTAGAAGTGGGAAAGTTAACATTCAACCTTCTAAAACTGATGGTGTTACCTACTTGATAATGAAACATCTGCAAGAAAACCATCAAGCTGATAAAGTATCAAGGACCCCACAGTTCAATTTTGAGGTACAAGTATTCTCTTTCTAGATTGGTAGCTTGAATTTCACATCTAAATGGGGTTTGTCTCTCTCTCTCTCTTTCACACATGCACACATGACAATTAACCAGCCACTAATAATGAGAATACTTCAAAGTCAAATAGATTCAATCAATGTCTTCCTTGAAGGAAGTTCTCACTTGGTTAATGACAAAATTTCAACCTCCAGCTGTTGAGTGCTCCCCAACCAAGAGATCAAGCAACTGTTTGTTCTGAGTCTAGTATGATCAAATTAGTTCAAAGACAACCGCTGAGATTTTTGTAATGATTGCCATTCCCTGGACAGCTTTCCCCCTTCTTTCATGGAGAATTCTCCAACAAGCCAGTTATAAGCAAACATCATGCATTGTTGCCCATACAGGCCAAACATTGGAATAATACAGATTGTAAGAAATCAACTGTGTACAAAATTCATATCCAATGTTTTTATGCTAAGGGCTGGGAACTGTTCAACGTAACAATATGCTTGCTGTAGTAAGGGGTACGATTATAGCAGTGCTGGAAATTGGAAAAAGGAGGACAGTGAATCAGGGTATAAGTTAATGTGGCGTGAGGTTTAAAGCCAATTTTGATGATTTTTTGATACCTCATAACTTACTGAACACACACATACAGACTATCTTCTTCCGAATCTGAATTTAAAATTCTCCACATTCATTTGAGTTAATTTAGGTTTAGGTTAGTTAACCTACACCAACTCTCGAGTTGTGTGCAATTAACAATACTGTTCTTCTGAAAATAAGTGAGCAAAGTCATGCCCCATTCCAGAATGTTTGCACCCTAAAACCTGTTATTACCATAGAAACGCTGAACTCAAAACTACCCAGCTTTTCTTTGGCTATGATTAACAGACAAAGCACACCGAGCGTGCTCTAAATCTTGTTTTTTTATTCCAAATAAGCTGTTTGCCTCCTCTCAAATACAACTACTCCTGGAAAATCACTGTTGGCTTGAGCCCAGCTTATTTTTCTCACCAGATATTTTTTATTCAATTTCATTCCTAGCCAGCCATTGTGGAAGTGAAGGTGAGAAGTGTTGTCAGATTTAGAAGACAGAGGCAGAGAGAGAGAAAGAGGAAAGGAAAGAGGACAGAGAGAGAGAAAGAGAAAGAGGGGAGGGGAGAGGAGGGAAAGAAACAGAGAGAGGAGAGAGGGAGAGAAAGAGAGAGAAAATGAGATATGAAAGAGAAAGAAAAAGAAAAAGGAGAGAGAACAAAAGAGAAAGAAGAGAAGAGAGAGAGGAGAGATAGAAAGAAAGAAAAAAGAGAGGAAAGAGAGAAGAAAGAGGAGTGAGATTGAATTAGATTGCCATGAAAGCTGAGAAACTTTTCAAGTTGTTTCTTCTTAAATAAATAAGGCCTGATTTTCGCTAAGACCAACAGTCCCTTTCTCTCCAATAACTCTGATTTCACTTTGTCTGTTTTTTTTCAATGCCTCTGAGTATTACATTTCTCAACACGCCCTTCAATTTATGGATCTTAATCTCCGGATAGTCCCCCACAGCTGGAGAAAACCTTCTCTTCCCTCCTCCTGCAGTTGGGTTTGGCTTGGCTCTACCATTTGTCAAGACGGTGCCTTTTATGGCAATGGAAACATGACCTTCTGGGGCTCCAAGAGAGACTGTGCTGTTTTCATGGCAACGAGAAAGCAACTAGATAAGAGGAGAAAACTCAACAAATGTGTTGCCTTGGGATGGCTATTGAAACACAAACAACATCTGTGAAAATCCTTCTCAAACACTTATCAAGTGATCTTGCTTCCTCATTGTCTCTCCAGAGAATTTACTGCTCTGAACTCCCATCGCTGTTATTTGGCTGATTTGAACAATTTTGATGTCTGAGGCAATCAGCCAGATTGACCTTTTCCTTTTCATGGTCCCCTCACATTGATTTATTTTTTTTTTATTTTTTAAAAAAATCATTATACAAAGGGATTTACAAAGCCACGGCTTTAAAGCAAAAGAGGTTCACGTGAAAAATTGGGTGCATTTATTTTGTTTATTTTTATTTATAATTCCTTCAACAACAATCTCCCCATATTGTTTGAAGTCATGGACTTAAGATGGGGCTCAAAAGCAAAGCTGGCTTTTAACGCTTGAGAAGATTTACACAATATTTAACCACTATTCTCCAAAGCACCTGAAGACAGGACAAGAAGCAACAAATGGAAACTAAGCAAGGAGAGAAGCAACCTGGAACTAAGTAGAAATTTCATGACAGTGAGGACAATTAACCAGTGGAACGACTTGCTTTCAGAGGTTGTGAATGCTCCAACACTGGAGGTTGTGAAGAAGAAATTGGACAACCATTTGTCTGGAATGGCTTCAGCAAGGGATTGGACTAGAAGACCTCCAAGGTCCCTTCCAACTCTGTTATTCTGTTACTTACCCAAAGAAATTCAATGATAGATACTGTTGAAACTGCTTAACAAGGCGTTCATTTCTGGTTGAATCCTGCAGTTGATTAATATGGCATTCAGAAAACCCACCCTTGGTTTGAAATGATAAAATCTCATAAAAATTCTGCGATGCAAAAAATGATTGTGTCTTTCCCCTGAGTGTTACAGATGTGCATTTCGAAGAGGAAGGAAGAACAGGTGGGAAAAAAATGAATCCCATCTACCACGCTACAAATGATCTTTCCAAAATATTACGGCTCTTTTATTGTTTTACTTGAAGCATTAAAAAAAAATTATAAACCTCTTTTTCAACAATGCAATGCAGAATAAATCAAAAACAGCTGGCCTTGAAAACTAAACTGCTGGAAGGATAGACCATCTGCCAGTACAAAAAAAGCTGAATTCATGGACTCACCGGCACAAAATAATACCCAACTGCTTGTTGTGCTACTGGCAGAAGGACAATCTTGACACTGGTGGAAGAAGTGAATAACTAACACAAATGAAAGGTAAAAGAAGAAATCCTTCTAGGCAATCAATCATATAAATTTTTGAGGGGAAAAAAAGCCGGAAATATTCAGAGACAATTTCAACTTTTCTCAAAATGTCAGCTTGGGTTCTCAAGGAAAGTTATAGACATTTCTTAGAGAGAGTTATGAAATGTTCTTGTGTGACACATCAGTGAAGTCAGTTTTCAGTTTTCAAGAAGTAGCCCTTCTCCTCAAGATGGTATATCATCTCCTGCTTGAAGTAGAAGACCTTCCATGATTCTATGTTCTAACATGAAAGGAAGAATCAAAAATCTTGGTACAGATAAATCCATGCCATTAGGAAAGCCGCTTTCTCTTGGATCCAAATTAAGGAGATGTTCTCCAACCCAGTTGGGAAAGGTTGCAGTTGGGGACCTTGTAGAGCAGATACTAGAGAGGTAAGCCTTCAATACAGAGGTGGAAGTAGAATCAAACCAGAAGCCACATTATGGCTTATTGGGGCCTTTGGTACCACTTCTGTGTCCATGATTGAAGACCAGAAGAAATTATCCAGTTCAAGACTTGGTTCTATTTTTATTTATTTGCATCCAACCTTTATTATTTTTTTTACAAATAATACCCAAGATGGTGATTACATTCCACACATCTTCCTCCTCCTATTTTGTCCAGGACAAGCACCCTGTGAAATAGATTGGGCTGAGAGAGAATGTCTGGCCCAAAGTATCGCAACTGGCTTTCATGGCTAAAGCAGGACTAGAATTCATGGTCTCCTGGTGATTGACCCAAAGTCACCCAGCTGGGACTAGAACTCCCCTTCTCCCGTTTTCTAGTCTGGTACCTTCACCACTAGACCAAATTGTCTCTCTAGTTTTCCAGCTGTTTCCCTGCAAATTAGTTATGCAATTACTGTTGACTCATACTTAGGTTCCCATTGTCCCTGAACTTTCGATTCATCCAGATTATTAAGCACTACAGAGCTTTTCTCAAATTGCTGTTGAAATATTTCCCCCCTGCTCACTAACAAGCTGTGCTGCACAATAGAAGGTATTAGTTGTTGCTGCACGTTGCTTGCAAAGTGGAGTTGCAAATTAATGCTTCTTTGAAACAAACCATAGGTGATGATTCTATTTTTTTGTCTTCGCCCTCCTGTCTTCACTGAAGACCACAAGGATCTACCACCAATCGTTGACTTGGCTGAATTATTCACTGAGACAAACATAAGATGCCACTTCTTCTTCTTTTCCCGCTTCTAATTTAGTGACAACCCGCACTTTGCCAGACTCAACACATTTTAAATGCTGGAGAAAATTGTTTTCCACTTTTAAACAAACTTTCCCTGCAATACTGTCCAGATTGTGTCCCAGTTGTCTGGGCTTTGTATAGAAAAATGTACATATAAAGCTTGTCTAGAAGAATATTGCATGTTATTGATATTTCAGTACAAAACTATCCATATTATGGGAAAGTGTTGTATGTGTATCTATGTGTGTGGGTATTTATTGTCGTTACATTTATTTGTTGCCTATATCATTGTGGGGCTACCCTAGACTGCTTACAATAATACAAAGGAGGAAAAACGAAAAGGCTTGTAAACGGAAGTAAAAAAGTAGAACCATGAAGTAAATAATGAGAAAGGAACACAATGAGAATATATCAGTGTGGTAACTGCAAAGTTGGACAGACAGATGGAAGGTAGAGAATGGGCTTGTGGGAAGTGGAGTTGATGTCAATCTGGCACCCACCTGCAGTGTGCATGTGTGTGTGTGTGTGAAAAATGTAATGACTCGTGATAAATGTCTATGAAACCAACATGGTTTTCTCCCTCATCTGTATCCTGGTGGTTCTCCCAATTTTCTTTTCCACCCACTTCTGTGCCTGTTCAGTTTTGCTGTCCGCCTGTTTTATTAATTGCATTTTCTTCTGCTCACCTACCTTCTGTCTCTGTCAGCCTTTGCTTCTGTCTCTTTAAATTATTTAGTTCACCCTTTTCCAAATTAGCTTTAAGTGTTTTATGGCAATTACTCTCTTCCAACCTATGGTTGGTTTTCTTGATGAATTAGATTTCATCATTTCAATCAATGTCTGTATTCAGTTTCATATAGAGGTCCTTTGTTCCTGGCCTGGCTGTCAATCTTCTCTTCAATTAAAGATTGCTTTTAGGACAGTCCCTCCTTAGTGATAGATAGATGGTAGATGATAGATAGATAGATAGAAAAATAGATAGATAGACAGACGACAGACAGACAGGAACACATACACACTCAAAATGGGGGGGAGGGGAATCAGCTGGAAACTAGTGTAAAATTCCACAGATCTGCCTGAGAAGTGCCAAACTACAAGCATTCTAGCACTACCTAGTGCAACAAGTGCAATCTAATTATAAACATTTAAAAATAGGAACTTTCAGCAAGAGAGGTGTGCAGTAATTATAATAAATGGATTCCATCTAGCAAGCAATCTTCATATATAAGGTGTAGCAGAGTCCAGTGCATAAAAACCTATTTGCAACTAATAGCTGTATCATTACTTCAAAAGAGATTAGTAAAATATTCTGTTTCTGTAACAAAATTTGAAGTTATGAAAGTGTGTGAGAGAGAAGGAGAGGGAGAGAAAGACAGAGAAAGAGGGAGAGAGAGGGAGAGAGAAAGAAGAAAAGTGGGAGATAGAGAAAGAGAAGGACAGAGAGAAAGAGATGAAGAGCAAGAGGGAAATACAGAAAGAGAGAAAGAGAAGGAGAAAGGGGGAGAGAGGGTGAGGGAGAGAGGAGGTTGGAAGAAGAGAGGGAGGAGAGAGAAAGAGAAATAGAAGGGAGAGAGAGAGAAATAGAAGAGAGGGAGATAGAGAAAGAAAGAGAAGGCAACATAAAGGGAAGGAGAGCAGGAGGGAGATATAGAAAGAAAGAGGGAGGGAGGAAAGGAGAGAGAGAGAGAAAGAGAAGGGTCAGAGAGCAAGAAAAATAGAAGAAAGTTGGGGAGATAAAGAAAAGAAGAAGATAGAGAAAGATGGAGAGCAAGAGAGAGATACAGAAAGAGAGAGGGAGAAAGAGAGGGAGAGAGAGAGAGAAAATGATACATAGGCGAAGAGAACAATGTTGATTTTATTTCACAGCTCTTTTCAAAGTGTGAAACTAGTTATTAACCTAAAGCATGTGGTTCATTGTGTGTTCCATATTATGAACACTTGTAAAGAAAAATATGTAATTTGGGATGCCCCCTCTATTACACTTCATGTGAAGCCGACAAAGCCTTTGTTCCAGTTAATTAGTTGGCAGTGGAAAGGGGAGAAGAAGAAAAAAGAACGGGCATTTTATTCCCGCTTATTTTAGATGCTCATACATTGGGCGCAGAGACACAGGATTTGCTTTTGTCAATAACACATATGCACCCACTAATCAGAGGAGAATTTGTTTCACCGATGCTGTGCATCAGGGAGAGAGAAATGAATGAGATCTAGGATGCACACCACACTGGTGGGTGGAATTAAAATAGATTGTGTGTCAGTCCCAAAAATCCAAGAAAAACACACTGAGTTTCTCCAAAGCAGCTTCCCGATAGATATGTTTTCCTGAAACTAAGACCTGGTCCTTTGTGGGGGGGGGGGGGCACCAAAATAAGCACTAGGGCTTATTTTCAGAGAAACATAATTTCAGGATGATCAGCCCGGCTGGGCACCCTGCCTCCTGTCACACACACAAGAGCCGGCAAGCATGCAGGGACCGACAGTATCTGGCAGCAGCTGCAGCCCGGTGGTCCCTAAGTCGGCGCACTCTGGGACTGTGCAGAGCAGAAGGCACAGAGTGGAAGGCAGGCAATCCCAAGGCACCACACAGGCTACAGGCAAGCCAAGAGATAGAAAGACAGGCCTCCTGCACCCAGCCAACACTCTGGCCCACCACTGCTCAGCTTTCCCATGGCCTGCACATCTGGATCACCTGCCTCACACCTATGCCTCTGCCTCTGTCTGCTGCTGGTCTTGCCATCCAAAGACGAGCCTCCCACAGCCACCTGCCACTCCAATCCACCACCGCTTAGCTTTCCTGCAGCCCACAGGATGTGTCCAGATCGCCTGCCTCCTCCCATACTTCTGCCTCTGCTGCTTGCACAGGTATTCAACAGTGGTGGTATTCTACCGGTTTGTCCCGGTTCTGCCAAGCCAGTAGCACCGATGAGAAGTGAAGACCAAACCGGTTATCTCCAACACTCTGTTGTTGGGCCCACCAACCCTCCTGGGCTCCCATACTAAACTTTATGTCCTGCTTTTGAAGCACAGCTGCTTTGTGGAGCACAGCAGATTGCTGCGCATCAGGATTGCAGGAGGTGAGTCGAAAGCCTCTGCGACTCTGCAAAGTGCGTGTTTGGCATCCACTGACCAGTGGTGGGAGTCAATTATTTTTACTATCAGTTCTTTGCGGCATGGCTTGGTGGGCATGGCAGGGAAAGGACACTGTAAAATCTCCAGTCAGAGGTGGGATTTGCTGGTTCTCCGAACTACTCAAAATTTCCGCTACTGGTTCTCCAGAACTGGTCAGAACTCGCTGAATACCACCTCTGCCACCAACCCAATGGTACTCAACTCACCTGTGCTGCACAGGCTGTGGCTGCTGCCAGACACCATCGGTCTGTTTGCATCTGCCAACTCCTATGCTGGCCACGCCCACCCCCTTCACTTACTTACTTTTGGGAGAAGGCTTATTTTAGGCATGCACATAAACAGACTGGGGCTTATTTTCAGGGTAGGTCATATTTTCAGGGAAACATGGTATACAATAATGTATTTGGGGGACATTTGGGGGAATTCCTAGTAGGATCTAATTATTTCAACAGTGTTTTAAATCTATGATTGTGACAGATCTCTAGTGCGATACTGTGAAAATCTAGTCAAGGAACTGTGAGATCCACCAGATCTGTATCGAGATAAATAAATTGCTGCCTTTGGATAAAATCTGAAAACCCTACGGAAGGCACTGGCACTTCCTTAAGCAATAGATTTACTATTCTAATGTCAAAAGGTCTGAATGAAAAAGATACAACAAATACAGCTGTTCTGCAAAGTCCTCACAGAATTTTATGAGTAGGGTGATTATTGGCAATCTGTCTGCATAAGACATTTCTTTGTTTTGCAGTCGTCTTTCTCCCCCGCTTTAAACATGGTATAAAATTTAAAATGGACTGTTGTCTAAAGTAATTGTTTATCAATAAATCCAAAACACTTTTAGCACTTAAAACGATGATTAAAATTTTCAGAAAGGAAGATCAAAAAGGCAATAACAATGCAAAACTATTATGTTCTATCTGTTTTCCAAAGCACCTAAAGGCCAGACAAGGAACAATGAATGAAAAGTGATCAAGGTGAGATTCAACCTAGAAATAAAGAGAAATAAAGAGTCAGAACAATCAACCAATGGAACAGAAGTTGTCTTCAGAAGTTGTGGAAGTTTCATCACTGGAGGTTTTCAAGAAGAGACTGGACTGCCACTTGTCAGAAATGGTGTGGGATCTGCCGCTTGGGCGGTGGGTTGGACTATATGACCTAGAAGGGTCCAACTCTATTATTCCATTATTATCTTAAAGAATTCTCAAGGATCCAGCTGCATTAAAAATAAGGAAACTAATTCATATATAAAAATAAATATAAAAAATATGCTTTTCAATCATTTCTGCACTTCTCACTTTTTTTCCTGATTAGCAAACTCTTCCGAGCATTTCAAGTGCAATTTTCCTCAGCCAGGAAACAAAATGTTTACAAAAGTCGAGCTTTAACACTCAAAAACTATGAAGAGTTTCACCAAAGAAAATCCCACTGAGAGCAATATTTTTTTTTTCAGATCCTGAGGGATATATTGAAGTAGGGTAAAAAAAAATACATCTCAGCACCAACATCTTTTCCCACTTCTGGCTGCCTGACTGTTCCATCACAGTAGATTAATTCAACAAAACAGATTGTTTTGTGATGGACTGTTTTCCTTAGCAAAAGTTTAAGGAAGTTAAAAAAAAACCATTCCTGTGTTTTATTTTTATTTGTTTTTCATTCAAGGGTATTCAAAGTTTCTTGGGTTCTAAGTAAATCTTGCAATTTTGAATTGGTAAGAGGGCTTTTAAATCCAAAGTCTTTTCAAGGTTTTGCTTCAATTTGCTTCCCTTGGAATAAACCAATTTAACTGGTAGAAAAATCAGGAAAAGTCATGTTCTTTTAAAAAATAGATGGGTCCATCTTTTACCTTTGATAAATAATGCTTAAAGCTTATTCTTTCTTCAGTTACTAAGTAGAACGTGGTCATTATCTTTGATGGAGTAACTAGGATTCTATGGCAACTATCTATCTTATAAATGTCCCAAAAAGTTCTCTATTGTGGAGGACAGAAAACAGAACAATGTTTGATACAGAACCTCCTTTGCTATATCTTCTAGAGCGGAAATGCTACCCTGTCAAGAACGTTGAAATAAAAAAAAATATTTTATATATGGAGCAGTAATGAATCACTATGGTCTTTAGCCATATTTCTATCTTTGTCTGTTTATCTCTCTTTTTCTCCTTCCTTTCTTCTCTCTTTTTTGTCCCAACACTACTCAGATAAGTAGAAGAAAATGCATTCTATATTTATTAGAGAAAGTTCTGGTTTTCTTCATGGGAAGAATGTTTGATTGCATTTCCAAGTCATTTTAACTTCTCTTGTTAGATCTTTTCATGGATTTGTTTGATCCATCAAGATCTCTGGTAGTGGATTTTGTAGAGAGAAAGACAATAGATTAGATGAGATACCAAGATATCTTCCAACCATCCTAAGATTTCAGGAAACTATGAAAATATCTTACATTAGCAAATTATCTGTGTTACAGACACACTGTGTGAATTAATTCATCTATTGGACATGCCAACACCAATAATTAAAAGAAGGGATAATATTGATTTAATTGACCTTGTTTCCCCTCTCCTCTGAGTTTACTGTCAACAGAGTTTTGTTTTTTTTGGTTGACATCAGTGTACTCAATGATACATTTTCTTGACATAACTTCAATTATTTAGTGATGGAAGAGCAAAAAGTTTGGCATGCTGTGTGGCTATTGAATTGTCTAAAGGTTAATTGGGCAGCTTGATAAAAGACAAGATATCATATTACTGCCATTGATGAGGTACTCGGTTGCTGACTCCATCCCTTACCATTCACAGCTTCCCATCTGCTGTGTTTAACTAGGTACTTGTGCTAATTTGAAAATAGCTGCTTATTCCAGAAGTATGGAGAAGAAAACCCAGTCTGAGTATTGGGGAACATGGAGAGAATGGTAAATATCACCGCTAAGTTAGACATGAAAAAACCAAGGTACTGCAAAGCAGAGTTCAATCAACTTACTTTCAAAAAGAAGCATTTTTTTCAAATGATCAGGAATATTTGGGGTGCACAGTTGATTGTTCAGGCACAATCAGACTGGGTAGCTGATTTCTCATCTCCCAGAGCAGTAAACCCACCAGAGACTGCTGTCTTGTGGTATCCCTGGGAGAAGCACTTGTGGGCAACCTCAAGGCTTCTCCTGGTCCAGAGAGGAATTGAAGAACCCGTTCTACTCACTGACTTTTAATTCCACTGTGGTCTTTAGCTCCACTTTATACAGAGACATCTTCAGTTTGCCATTTCTTCCCAGGAAGTCAGGAATAAGTTACTCATTCTCATTTATATATCTAATACCTGCGTGAAGTCATGATGAACTCAAAATGAAGTCATGAGTTCTGTATATTAGATAGCGGGGAGAAGGAGAGGGAGAGGGAGAGAGAATAATAGAATTGGAAGGGACCTTGGAGGTCTTCCAGTCCAACCCCCTGCTCAAGCAAGAGATCCTATACCATTTCAAACAAATTGATTGTACCATTCCACTGGTTGATAGTCCTCAATGTCAAGAAATTTCTCCTTAGTTCCAGGTTGCTTCTCTCCTTGATAAGTTTCCATCCATTGTTTCATGTACTATCTTCAGGTGCTTTGAAAAATAAGTCGATTCCCCACTTCTTTGGAGCAGCCCCTCAAATATTGGAACATTGCTATCATGTTCCCTCGTAGTCCTACTTCTCACTAGATTAGCCATAGTCTGTTCTTGCAACTGTTCTTCATATGTTTTAGCCTCCAGGCCCCTAATCATCCTTGTTGTTTTTCTATGCTATTATTTGAGCCTTTCTCTTTTCCAACGTTATCCTGTTTCTTCCCCACTGGAATATCAGTCAGTTAAGTACGGCTTCCCACTGTTTCCTGAAAGGCAATAGTTTTGCTGTCTGACTCTTCCTTATAGTGCAGCATAATCACATGTATTTCCTTCGGATGATTCTATAAGTGCAAGCAAATCCAACAAGGGCAGATCATGAGCGTAATGTTGCTTTGAGGAACCTCAGAAATTTCACAACTGCCAAGGAAGATTTCAGACTGACAGTTTAAGTGGCTGCTGCTTGGAGGCAGAATCAATAAAGTATTCCCTGTAATTTGTGTAGCCACGAGGTGGGTCAAAAGGGAGGCCGTTTGTAAGGAAGTTGCCTGTGGGGTCAGCATTTTGCTATTTTGTTCATAGCATTCCAATTAAATCAAATGAGAAACAAAAACCATGAAATGAACACCAACATTGGAGGATGAAGTGGATATTAACATGTGTAATGCTAGATTTGTGTTGCAGCCATCAAAAAAGCCAACACAGTTCTAGGGATAGAATCAAGATAACGTCAAATGTTAATATTGCTTTATTATGCCTTGGTAAGGCCACACTTGAAACACTGCATCCAATTTTGGTCGCCACAATGTAAAAAATATGTTGAGACTCTAGAAAGAGTGCAGAGAAAAGCAACGAGGATGATTAGGGGATTGGAGGCTAAAACCAGGGGTGGAATTCTACTGGTTTGGACTGGTTTCGGTAAACTGGATGTTAAATTTGCATCTAGTTTGCTGAACCAGTATTTGAATTGACCGGCTGACCCCACCCACCCTGTCCTGCCATGGCCAGGAGTTTCCACATGGCCCATTTTCGATGCAGGGTCCACACAGAGGTTCTGGGAGGGGAGGGGGGAATGGCCTTCTGGAAGTACTGTTTCCAGCTTCCGGAGGGCCTCCAGAGCCCGGGGAGGCCATTTTTGCCCTCCCAGAGGCCCGAGGGAAGCCTCCAGACCTTGGGAAGGCAAAAAATGGCCCTGCCAGAAGTTCTGTTAGGCCACACTCACCATAGACACACCCATCCAGTAACTGGGCAGTGAACCGGTTGCTGGAATTTTTGAATCTCACTCCTGACTAAAACATCTGAAGAACAGTTGCAGGAACTGGGCCTGGCTAGTGTAATGAAGAGAAGGACCAGGGGAGACATGATAGTGGTCTTCCAATATCTGAGGGGCTGCCACAAAGAAGAGAGAGTCAAGCTATTCTCCAAACCTTTTCGCCCTTAGGGACCACTAAACTCATACTTTTAAATCCTGAGGACCACTAATACAATTTTTTTTAAAAAAAGATAATGTATTTAATATAAAAATTTTATTTTTTATATTAAATATAAATTTTATTAAACTCTGAGAAGCACAGAGCCGGAGACAAAAGCCTGAAGATGATGAATGAGACTTCATCGAAACGTTGCCTAGATACTTCGAATCTTACGCGGGAGAAAACCCGAACAACCAAAGATCCATATATATATATATATATATATATATATATA
>NW_020769378.1:4727424-4759924 GCF_900518735.1 Pseudonaja textilis
TCTCCTCCCCTTTCCTCTTCTCCACTTCCCTCTCCTTCCCTTTCTTCTACTATTCTCCTCCCACCTACTTCCCTCTCTCCTTTCCCTTCTCTCCTTCCCTCTTCTGACTCCTTCTTTCTTCTCTTCCCTCGACCTTTCTCCCCTCCTCTCCTCCACACCACTCCCTTTCCCTCTCTCCTTTCATCTCTCCATTTCTCTTTCTTTCCATCTTTTTCTTTTCATCGTTGTATATAAGAAGAGGGAAGTGGAGGGGAGGGGAGGAGAGGAGAAGGAAGGAGAGGGAAAGAGATGAAAAGAGATAGACTGTCAATGTAAAATTGAAAATATGATGTATGGTAAAGGAAAATGACTAATAAAAAGATTTTTTAAAGAAGTAGCCTGCAATACTGCACTCTAACCACTGTGCCACCATGGTTCATGCACTCTCTGAGGAAGAAGTGGATGTATCTGGATGTACATATATACATCTACAGCTAAAAGCTATAGACAGCAGTTCTGTAGCTTCTACAGTAGATGCGGTGGATAAAAATGTTCATGTACTGTAGGTGATGACCAGGCTGAGCCTGAGGAAGGGGTCAAGTGCATCATCAGTCTCGAATCCCTTCATGTCCACAAGAGATCCAAGTCCAGCCCACCTTGAATTCTGTTGACTCCTATCTACCACCAATTTGCTTTGACCGTTAGTAATTCAGATTCTTGTAGAGAGTGTTGGCATGCAATAACCCTGTATTCAATTGAACTGCCCTGATTCCTGATTTCCTGCACATGACAGTTCATGAACCAATGGTCAAAAGAGCTTCACAATGTTATTTGCTTTTATTTTATTTATTTCCCACCGTTATTATTTTTTTGCCAATAACTCAAGGTGGCAAACGTACCCAACATTCTTTTCTCCTCCTATTTTCACTACAACCACCACCCTGTGATGTGGGTTGGGCTGAAAGAAAGGGACTGGCCTGAAGACACCCAGCTGACTTTCATGCCTAAGGCAGGACTAGAACTCGTGATCTTCTGATGATTGACCCAAAGTCACCAACCCAGTTTTCAGGCTTAAAGCAAGACTTGAATTCACCATCTCTTGCCTTTTTAGTCCACTAGACCAAGGGTCTCCAACCTTGACAACTTTAAGACTTGTGGACTTCAACTCCCAGAATTTCTCAACCAGCTTTGCAGGCTGAGGAATTCTGGGAGTTGAAGTCCACAAGTCTTAAAGTTGCTAAGGTTGGAGACCTCTGCACTAGACCAACCTGGCTCTTACTGCTAGAAGTCTGATCTAAGGAGCCTCATTGCAAAATATGGAACCTTCATATTACGTTTACTTGGCTTACCATACATACAGTTAATTTTCTTGCTTAGTTTTCATAAATGATTTAAAAATCTATCCCCACCCCCTGCCTCTTATCCCCAGCTCATGACTGAGATAGACTTAAGTCATACGTAGCTGGTAAGGACTTTTGAATTGTGTTGATGCGCACGCACAATCACTGAACCGAATGTTATACCAGCAACTTCCCACCCCTGGAAAGGGTACAGAAAAGGTCATGCTGGCATTATTGTGTGCCTGCTCAAGGATGGAGACCAAACAAGTTGAAGAGCACGTCAACTCATTAAAGTGGAGAAAAGTCCTGAGACTTATGAGTTTTCCTTCAAGGAAGACTCAGTTCATACATCATGTAGGATTTGTTCAGGCTGCCTGAAGATCTTGGCCTAATTTGAAATCCTCCAAAGTTCCATGTTTACTCACGCTGTTCTTTCCATTCATGGTCTTCCTTCTCACTGCATTTGCTGCATTGGTGGGCCGCCTTGAGACTCATGTATAGCTCCTGAGCTCTGAGTTCCTCCTGCTTTCGAATCTGCTCTTCCCCTCTTTTCCTTTCTTCTTCTTCTTTTCTCTAAAAATAAAAGGAGAACATGAAATTTGAGGAGGGGGAGAGAAGCACATGAAGAAGTTTCCTGTCCCAGCTTGGGTGTTTAGGAAAGAAAGGCTCTTGATGCCATTCGCAGCTAATAGAATAGAATAGAATTCTTCACTGGCCAAGTGTGCTTGGACACACAAGGAATTTGTCTTGGTGCAAATGCTCTCAGTGTACATAAAAGAAAAGATACATTTGTCAAGAGTCAAGAATCATAAGGTACAACACTTAATAATAGTCAAAGGGTACAGGTGAAATTCAAAAAATTAGAATATCGTGAAAAAGTTCATTTATTTCAGTAATGCAACTTAAAAGGTGAACCTAATATATGAGATAGACTCATTACATGCAAAGCAAGATAGTTCAAACCGTGATTTGTCATAATTGAGATGATTGTGGCTTACAGCTCATGAAAACCCCAAATCCACAAGCTCAGAAAATTAGAATATTGTGAAAAGGTTCAATATTCTAGGTTCAAAGTGTCCCACTCTAATCAGCTAATTAAGCCATAACACCTGCAAAGGGTTCCTGAGCCTTTAAATGGTCTCTCAGTCTGGTTCAGTAGGAAGCACAATCATGGGAAAGACTGCTGACCTGACAGTTGTGCAGAAAACTATCACTGACATCCTCCATAAGGGGGAAAAGCCTCAAAAGGTAATTGCAAAAGAAGCTGGATGTTCCCAAAGTGCTGTATCAAAGCACATTAATAGAAAGTTATGTGGAAGGGAAAAGTGTGGAAAAAAAGGGTGCACAAGCAGCAATGATGATCGCACCCTGAGAGAATTGTCAGGAAAAGGCCATTCAAAAGTGTTGGGGACTTTCACAAAGAGTGGACTGAGGTTGGAGTCATTGCATCAAGAGCCACCACACACAGACGGATCCTGGACATGGGCTTCAAATGTCATATTCCTCTTATCAAGCCGCTCCTGACCAACAAACAATGTCAGAAGCATCTTACCTGGGCTAAAGAAAACAGAACTGGTCTGTTGCTCAGTGGTCCAAAGTCCTCTTTTCTGGTGAGAGCAACTTTTGCATCTCATTTGGCAACCAAGGACCCAGAGTCTGGAGGAAGAATGGAGTGGCACACACTGCAAGATGCTTGAAGTCCAGTGTGAAGTTTCCACACTCTGTGTTGATTTAGGGAGCCATGTCATCTGCTGGTGTTGGTCCACTGTGCTTCATTAAGTCCAGGGTCAACACATCCATCTACCAGGAGATTTTGGAGCACTTCATGCTTCCCTCCGCAGATGAGCTTTATGGAGATGCTGACTTCATTTTCCAACAGGACTTGGCATCTGTCCACACTGCCAAAAGCATCAAAACCTGGTTCAATGACCGTGGGATTACTGTGCTTGATTGGCCAGCAAACTCGCCTGACCTGAACCCCATAGAGGATCTATGGGGCATTGCCAAGAGAAAGATGAGAGACATGAGACCGAACAATGCAGAAGAGCTGAAGGCCACTATTGGAGCATCCTGGTCTTCCATAACACCTCAGCAGTGCCACAGGCTGATAGCTTCCATGCCATGCCGCATTGAGGCAGCAATTGCTGCAAAAGGGGCCCAAACCAAGTACTGAGTACATATGCATTCTTATACTTTTCAGAGGTCTGATATTGTTCTATGTACAATCCTTGTTTTATTGATTGCATGTAATATTCTAATCTTCTGAGATTGTGGATTTGGGGTTTTCATGAGCTGTAAGCCATAAATATTACAATTATGACAAATCATGGCTTGAACTATCTTGTTTTGCATGTAATGAGTCTATCTCATATATTAGGTTCACCGTTTAAGTTGGACTACTGAAATAAATGAACTTTTCAACAATATTCTATTTTTTTGAGTTTCACCTATACAATATGCAATCAAATCATACTAGGAAACAGTCAATATAAATCATAAGGATACAAGTGACAAAGTTACAGTCATATAGTCACAAGTGGGAGGGGATGAGCAACAAGGAGTGATGAGAAGATTAATAGAAATTGCAGTGCAAAATTTGTCATAGTCAGACAGTGTTAAGGGAATTATTTGTTTAGCACAGTGATGGTGTTTGGAAAAAACTGTCCATGTGTCGAGTTGTTCTGATGTGCAGTGCTCTATAGCATCATTTTGAGGGAAGGAGCTGAAACAGTTCATGTCCAGGATGTGGGGGGCCTGTAGATATTTTCATAGCCCTCTTTTTGATTCATGCAGTATACAGGTCCTCCATGGAAGGTAGGTTGGTAGTAATTGTTTTTTCTGCAGTCCTAATTATCCTCCGAATTCTGTGTCTGTCCTGTTGGGTTGCAGAACCAAACCAGACAGTTATAGAGGTGCAGATGACAGGCACAATAATTACCAAAGTAGGGAACATCATCTGTGCTTGGAATAGGGTTACTAACACTGATGATGTTCCCTACTCTAGTAAGGAAACATCTGCAAAAAAGCAACCAAGCTCAGAGAGCACCAGGGACCTCACAGTTGAATCCTGAGCTACAAATATTATCTTCTATTTATCTAGGCCAGAGGTGTCAAACTCACGTCATCACATGGCATCACATGATCTATTGGGACTTTCCCCCTCTTCATTAAACCAGACATGGGCATGGCCAGTATATGGTACATCCGGCCTGTGGCCCTGGAGTTTTACAGCCCTGATCTAGACTATCTTTGGTGGGTATAATATTAAGAATATACCTTAACTCTTTTCATGTTTTTCCCCATAATGTTCTCTAATAACCAGTTACCCAGAAGGCAACCAATGGACCTGGTGCAGATACAGAAGCTTCCCTGGAGACTGGGAAAATCACTTTGATCCATGAACTCTGTTTATGATAGCTTGCTTCATTGCACTTTGGCAAATATGTGTAGTGGGAGTAGGAAGTCTCTGAACATTTACTATCTTTCAGAAGGTTCTCCATGACCTTTAAGAGGCCAGCCAGGCTCCCGTGGCTTGATGGTTCAGAGGCCAACGCTATTTTTAAAGGAACGAGTAGTTAAGGAATATTGGCATTTCTTGTTTGCAAGAAGGAAAGAGTGCAGAAGTGTTCTTTCAAGTGTAAATAAAAAAGGACAGGTGTCCTGGGTTGCAGAAAGATAACGTGCTCAGAGACACTGGAGCAAACGACCTTCAAAATGCTTTTTGTCCATTGACATTTCAAACATGAGCGGTAGGAAGGGTAGCAATTTGCTAATTACAAACATTTATCATACGCAAGGGGATGCAACGTTGGGAAAGGGGTGCTTTGGCCAGAAATCAAGAGGCTTTGCCAAGTGTGTGAAAAATGGTATAAGGCTAACATTTCTTTAAGCTGCAGCAGGTTTGCTATCACTAAAAAAAGCCATAAGCCTTGCTATTTGTAGTAGCTGCGAAATTGGGAGATTTAAAAAAAAAAAATTATCCAGAGAGTTTGGTGCATAAAGACTGCCATGATTAATAGATCTCTGCAGTGTTTCTGTTTTTAAGGAAGGGTTTTCCTCCTCTCATTTTTTTTAAATACTCCAAGCTCTTTATTACTTTTTACCCCTGGAATTATAAATGGAGCCCCAGCTATGGTATGAAAGATAAACTCAGCCTGGAGAATTTTGGATGAAGATCTTCCTTGCGCTTGGAGAACAGCCCAGAAATCTGCCTTCCAAACATAACCTCCCACCTGCAGACAGCTGCAGAGCCCAGGAATGAGATCATTCTTGGTCAAGAGAGAGCGGCAAGCATCTTTATTCCATTCCTCTCTTTACTCTTGAAAGCATATGGGGCAGGGTGTAGCCAGCCTTGGGACTGTGAAAAACTGTTCATGTTCAAAATATTTCCAGTTCAAAGCACACCGTTCTGATCTTACTTTCCAGCGTTGAAACAAGGCGGTGTAAGCATAAAACGATTTGTTTCATAGAACATAGGATGACAGTCGGAAGGGACCTTGGGCTGGACTTAGATCTGTTGTGGGCATGCAGGAACTCGAGACTGATGATGCATTTGACTCCTCCCTCAGGCTCAGCTCCTTTTTTCCCGAGAGCTCAGGGCAACTTACTTGGAGGTCTTCTAGTCCAATCCACTTCTCAAACAGAAGACCCTACACCAAATGCCTCCAGTGATGTAATACCCCCAACTTCTGGAGGGAAGTTGTTCCACTGGTTAATTGTTCGTTATTTCTAGGTTGCTTCTCTCCTTGGTTAATTCCCATCCATTGCTTCTTATCCTGCCTTATGGTGCTTTGGAAAATAGGTTGACCCTCCTCTTCTTTGTAGGAGTCCTTCAAATATTGGAAGACTGCTATACTGTCACTCCTGGTCCTTCTTTTCATTCAACTAGACATACTCAATTCCTGCAACCATTCATCATATGTTTCAGCCTAATCATCTTTGTTGCTCTTTTCTGCATTTTGCTGGAGTCTCAAGATCCTTTTTATATTGTGGTGACCAAAATTGGATGTAAAAGTTTTTGATCCTGCTATTTAACATGGAAATTCTGTCGCTTGATTGTAGTGGGCGGGAAAAATCTCTGATTAAATGTGTAAAAATGAATAAATAGAATGTCCAAGTTACCATTTGTTCTGGCCTGTCATTTAGATGTCAGCGCTTTCAATATTACTTACAATCTTCCTAATTAATGCTTGGAAAAAATGAGAAAAAGTGTCCTGGGTTTGGGATTGCAATGTTTTTGTGTTGGTTGAACGATATGCCCATTGCGCTGCTCAGTTTAAAAATACAATTCTTTAATCATTTTCATCAGAATTGTAGTAAAGCCCACGTCAACTCATAAAATATTTCTCTGGTCTTTTAGAGTTGCCAACAGAAAGGGAGGGGGGAGCAATGCTGCAGCTTGGAAATTGAAAGTGCATTCCATAAATAGTTTTCAAAGATAGTAACTAGGTGACAAAAGTTTCTGCCATGCAAAATTCTAACTGGAGAGCCTGATTGATGACTCTGGGCTATGGATGTGTCCCATTGGAGAATATGAATTATGATGTACCCAGGGGTGGGGTGGGGGAAAACCAAGGTCAAGGGTGACAAGGAATGATGTGTCTCAGAGTCAGCTACACCCAGGCAGTACCAGACATGTTAACTCCCAATAAATCCTTTGAAGTTTTGTAAGTTTGGCTGGAGATTCATGATTTCATTGGGGTAACTACCGGAATCCTGACAGTCCAAACAAAGAAACAAGATCTGCAACAGTGCACATGAAGGAGTGGAGTTGAAGGAGTTAACAAACAGGATGAAATTAAAAAGGACATATTAAGATGGGAGAAATTGCAATTATCATTTGTTGGGAACGATTTCCATGATAAAAAAATTATGTTTTGCGAGGATGATGTTATAGCTTCAAGCAATACCTATTCTGACAACCAATATACCATTTAAGGAAGAAAGATATACTTAGGTTTGTATGGAAAGGGGAAAAGTCAAGGGTTAGATATACAGATGCAAAAGAAAGAAGAGGTTTAGATTGGCCTGATCTAAAATTTGTGTTTTACAGCCTGCTACTTGGTTTAGATGAAAATGTGAGTTTTGCTGAGAAATAAAACAACAACAACATTAGAACTAGGATATTACAAACTGGGGTTTGGATGGTACAATAAAGTTAAGGTCTATGCAGATTTCAAGAATAATTATACTACAAGTGTCATATTGAACAAGTATGGAACTGATGTTAACACAGGCTATGCCTAAAAACGCCATAATGGATCTCAGCAAACACAACATTTTAAAAGAAAAAAAAAAGTAAGTAAAGAAAAATACTGTTAATTTATTGAGAATGTAGAAAACAAAGTAAAAATTCCACACCCTGTTCTCCCTTCCCTGCTTCCCTTTTCTTTTCTAGTGATTTTTGTACAAACTTATTGCATTTATCTCCTGATAGAAATCAAGAATCCAAGCAGTTCAAAGGAATATTGGTTTATTGCTCTTTGCAAGAATCTGAACTAGTAACAGTCAAAGCGAATTGGTGGTAGATAAGAACTCAAACTGGGCTGGACTTAGATCTGTTGTGGGCATGCAGGAACTCGAGACTTATGATGCATTTGACTCCACCCTCAGGCTCAGCTCCTACACCTGCCTTTTTTTCCTGAGAGCTCAGGGCAACTTACTTGGAATCTTCCCTCCCCCACCCGCAAAAAAATGAGTAGGGGAGAACAGCAGGGACTGGCCCAAAAGTTCAAAGAGGTGTCTTGCAATTACAATCATGTACTGCTCAACATTTGGGAAGCAGGTCAGAGATTTAGGGAGGGGCGTGACCAGAAATACCAGGTTGTCTATTTCTGCAAAATGTATTTTTAAAGGGAGCAATGAAAACTCCTCAGAAAAACAATGCAGCTTTTTTTTTAACTTTATCAAAACATGAGCATTCCTCTGGCTGAGCGTTATGCCCATTTCGCAGCCATAAAACAGGTGCAATCTGCTACAGAGCATAATGAGACCTGTCACATCATATTAATGCCTCTGCAGTTATAATATATAATATATATATAATCACTAGAAACTACTGCGAGAATCCTCAGGGAGCTGAAGAAGAAATGCTTCCTTGGTGAGAAAACTGTTTTGTTTTCCAAAGTTTTTGTTTGGGTTCGCAATTACGGAGCGAGTTTTAATTAAAGCAAAGTAAAAAACTGCATAATAATTGGTGTGTGTGTGTGAGTCAACCTTATTATTTTGAAAGCACAGCTTGATTGCAAACTATTATGTTCTGCTCCTACTGTAGCTCAGCAAAACACATGTTGAGTGAATGGAGGGAGGTTGATTTTTAACCTGGTTCTCCTCTGTTTCTTTGTCACATGACACTGATTTAATAAATAATCTGAAAGACCCAAAACATCAGAAAAAATAACCTTTAAGACACCTCTCATAGTTTGCTTTTTTTCAAAAGGTGGAAGGCTAGTCATGGCATGTTATCTTTTGTGTTCCCGCATGTATAAATCTTGGTTTCTATGGGTTCTTTGCTCAAAGAGTTAGCATCCATCATACAATACATATTTCTGACATGACTTTCTATAGGGCCTGTCCAAGAACCGGTCAATGTATTTAAATAGCTTGGGAGGGCTTTCCATACCAAAAGTACTTGGAAGACACATCGGGACCATAAGATGCCATCAGCCATTAAGTCTTCAAATGCCATCCCAGAGGCAGAGGACAATTAGTGCCCAGAGCCTTAAAACTTTTTGAGGCTAAACTATTGACATCCTGTTTTGCAGTTGGCATAACAATACCCTTGAACAGTTTTATCTTTGTGTTAATACTTATAGTTGCCATAGACCAAATTGGGTCCATGTGTTGAAACATGGCCACCGCTATTCTAGTTCAATGGTTAACATTTTGGCTTCTTTCTACAAGCATCTATTCAACGGCAGACCTCATGTTTCCATTTTAAATTGATTTGAGTTCTTTACAACTCAACATTTATCCTTCCATTTCTCCACTGCTAATAAACTTGCTACTAAGATTTATCTATTTGTGATAGATTCTTTACCTTACAGGTATAGTTTGGATTGATTCACTTCTTTTGCCTTCAAGGACCTAAGCTTCCAATAGGTTGATAGCTTGAGGGTTTCACCATCACTGCTCCAACTTTTTGGAAAAAAATCAACCTTTTCCATCAAGTCTTTGGAGAATGGGCTTAAGGAATTATGGTTGTCAGGTTTGATCCGGCAAGTTATAATTTTATGCTTTCATTTATTCAGTGACCTTGTAGACCTATAGATGTGTCCTAATTTGAGGACTGGAGCTTTCATTGATGTCTGGAGAAATGGGCAGTATGTAAATGATGGAAATATTTTTTTAGGCCCAACTCTTATTTGCATTATCCAATCTAAACATTTGCTGAAAATCATTTGGATTCCCGGTCAACAACATGGCATCATCCACATAAAAACATACATCTATATTCATGTTCCCAACCTCTAACATCACAAGAAGCATTCCTTATACATAAGTACATTAAACAGCAAGGGAACATCATATATCCTTGTCTTGCTTGCTCCTGAATGTGAAACATTTGTGATGCATTTTATTTATTTATTTTCGGTAAGCTTTACTTAATATTTAACAACCAACCTTACCTCCATGTATGCTTTATCATACGCTTACCATAAATCAACCAATATATAATAACCTCTCTTTCTCACTTGCATATATCAAGCTATCACTACTCTTGACTGTAGAAATTCTTCATCCAACTACTGTATTTTCTACTATAAAGACCTATATAAAGAAAGCACAACTCACCGCGACCAACTCATTGTGGGAGAACTCGCCACAGCCAAGTTGCTGCAGGACAAAAATTGCATTAATATTGAAGAGATGGTGGAATACAATTATTAAAGAAAGAATGCAAAAGAAGGACAAATAAAATGTGAATGACAAACATCAAAATAATTGTTTAATGATTTTAAATAATTAAGTTGAATGGTTGAATTATCCTGCAGTGAATTGTCCTGCAGCAAGTTGACCATGATGAGTTGGTTGTAGTGAGTTGTCCAGGGGCGGGATGCAAATATTTTTACTACTGGTTTGTGGGAGTGGCTAGGTGGGAGTGGCTAGGTGGGCATGGCAATGTGACTGGATGGGCACGGCTTCTTCTTCTTCTTCTTCTTCTTCTTCTTCTTCTTCTTCTTCTTCTTCTTCTTCTTCTTCTTCTTCTTCTTCTTCTTCTTCTTCTTCTTCTTCTTCTTCTTCTTCTTCTTCTTTATTTTTATTTTATTTGGTTTGTCAAAGGCTTACAAGATAACAGGTATAAGTATAAACATAGTTATGAATACATGAAATGGATACATATAAGACAAATAAAAGAAACAATAGGACAGGGATGGTAGGCACCTTGGTGCGTTTATGCACGCCCCCTGCAGACCTCTTAGGAAAGGGGTAAGGTCAATAGTAGAAAGTCTGTTAAATTTTTTGGGGTTTGGGGAAGAAACCACAGAGTCAGGTAGAGTATTCCAGACATTGACCACTCTGTTGCTGAAGTCATATTTCCTGAAATCAAGTTTGGTGCGGTTAGCCATGAGTTTGTATCTATTGTGTGCTCTTGTATTGTTATGGTTGAAGCTGAAGTATTCATTGACAGGTAGGACATTGCAATGTTTAATTTTATATACTATACTTAGATTGGACTGAAGGCGGCGCAGTCTAGGTTTTCTGGGTCTAGAATTTCGAGTCTGGTGGCATAAGGTATTCTGCAACGAGTAGAGGAGTGGAGAACTCTTCTTGTGAAATATTTCTGGACTTTCTCAACTGTGTTAATATCAGATACGTAACGTGGGTTCCAGATTGATGAGCTGTATTCGAGTATTGGTCTAGCAAATGTTTTAAATGCTCTAGTTAGTAGTGTAATATTACCAGAGAAAAAGCTACATAAGATTAGGTTAACAACTCTTAATGCCTTTTTGACTATGTAGTTACAGAGAGCTCTAGCACTTAGATCATTAGAGATGAGTACTCCAAGATCCTTGACAGAGTTTGGATCATCAACAAGGTCTTGACTAGTCAGCCTGTATTTTATTTTCTGATTATTTTGCCAATATGTAAGACAGAGCATTTATTTGTTGAGATTTGAAGTTGCCATTTGTTTGACCATTCTGATACATAGTTGAGGTCTTTTTGAAGGGTAGCAGTATTGTCTGTGGTGTTGAATAGCTTTACATTGTCAGCGAAGAGAACGCAGTTGCTCTTAATATGATCACAGAGGTCATTTATGTGGAAATTATGAAGAGAGTTGGTCCTCGAACACTGCCTTGGGGACATCACTATTGACAGGTACAGAATTTGATAGGACGTTCCCAATTTTGACCATTTGTTGTCTGTTTGACAGGAATGCTTCTATCCAGCTATGCCGGTGTCCAGAAATACCATAAGATTTTAGTTTTAGGAGTAGCTTGTCGTGTACCACTGAATCAAAGGCTTTACCGAAGTCTATGTAGATTGCATCTATTGCTTTGCCCTGATCGAGTTGTGTAGTCCATATGTTTTTGCAGTGTAAGAGTTTCAGATTGCAGGATAGTTTTTTTCTGAAACCAAACTGTTTATTGGAGAGTAGGTTGTTTGTCTCTAAGTGGAGGATAATGGATTGGTTAATAATTGATTTCATGACTTTACAGGTGACGCATCATAAAGAAATTGGTCTGTAATTTTCAACTAGCCTGCAGTCTCCCTTTTGGGGATGACCGTGGCTTGTTTTTGCCCTCAGGAAGCTTCCCTGAGGCCTGGGAAAGCAAAAAAATGGAGATGGGGGGAGGGCATACTCCCCCATGTTCCCATTTTTGCCTCTTGGACTTCAGGGAAGCCTCCTGGGTGAAGTCGTAAGACAGCGAGGGGGATCCCGGCACAGCTGATCATTGGAACAGCTGATCGTCGGAAAGGAAAAAAATAGACATACTGGTTTAACCAAATGGTAGCATTTTTTACTACTGGTTCACTTGAACCGGGCCGAATCAGTAGAATTTCACCACTGGAGTTGTCCCATTCCAACAAACGTTACTCTCCTAGTCTTTCTTTTTCAAAAACAATATCCTGCTGTAAGAAAAAATTCCAATCTAAGAAAGGTTTACCTCCTGGGAAACTGGCTATAGAAGTTATTCCAAAACCTGGGTTAGCTTTTAGCTTGGACTTCAAGAATTTCATGCCGGTGGGTCCAAATCTGCAGGCGTATTGAAAAGAAGTAAGTTTTTTTCTTACAACACTATTCCTGTAGATTTTGATCCACTCACTCTGGAAGTCTCTTATCTTTTTCAGTGGTGTATCAGGATTCAAGGACTTTCAGCTTGAAGTAGATGAGGAGCTCATAAAAAGGGTAGGGAAAATTCAGAGATGAAATATATCTATCTTGCATCCTGGGTGGAAGATAGACAAGAGTAATCTTTAGGATTCTTCTTCAAATTTCAACTGTGCTGTTCTTACCTTCATATATTATCTTACCTTAACTCCAATAGCAATTCTTGAAAATTGCTCCTGATTTTGTAAACCATTCATGCTGTTTTCTTGGTAATCGTACAGAGTTGTTTTCTTGTGGGATCTTTCTTGTGGGATCTTTCTAGTATTTCCCAGTCGCCCTAGTAACTTCTAGTTCACTTCCATCCAATTACTAACCAAAACTAAACTTTTCAAAACCTATCCACAATATAGGTCACATGGTCATTCTGTGTGTGTATTTGTTCTTAATGGGGGTGGAGAGCGATTGCCTCTCTGTCTACTTTTTGATAGCTAGTAGCTTGGAAAATAATTAAATCCCAATGTACCATGAATGGAATAGAATGTAGAATGGAATGGAATAGAGTGTAGTGGAGTAGAGTGGAGTGGAGTTGAGTAGAAGAGAAGAACATTGTAAGAGATCCAAACCCAAACATTGGAAGATAAAGTAGAGTAAGGTAGAGTAGAGTAAGGTAAAGTAGAGTAGGGTAGAGTAGAAGAGAAGAGAAATATTCTAAGAGATCCGAACCCAAACATTGGAAGAACCACTCAACCTTCAATTCCTCTTGGATTTTCTCCTCCTCCACCAATTTGGCTGCTTTGCGATCTTCTGCCTCTATCTTCCATTTCTCTGCCACTATTCGAGCTTTCTCCTTTGCCATAGCATCACGGAACTTCTTTGTGATTTCAGCTTCCTTTTGTTTCCTTTCCAAAACCATAAAAGAAAGAAAGACAAGATAAGGAGGTGTAAGTCAACCCTGAATTGTCATTGAGAACAAAAGTCTAAGGATACTGGACTACCTTGGCCTGTATATATGTCATTATTATATGCACATATAATAATGTTCCATCCGTTGATGATTCTCACTGTCATAAGGATCAATTCCTCTTTATTTCCAGGTTGCTTCTCTCCTTGTTCAGTTTCCATCCACTATTCCCCTTCGGGCCTTCAGGTGCCTTGGAAAACAGCTTGACCCCTTACTCTATGTGGCAGCCCCTCAAATATTAGAAGGGTGCTATCATGTCTCCCTTGGTCCCTCTCTTCACTAGACTAGCCATGCCCAATTCCTGCAACCATTCATCATATGTATGTATGTATGTATGTATGTATGTATGTATGCATGACCCAGCTTAGTTTCTGAGCCCAAGCAAGATGTTATTTTCCACTGAGATTTTGGCATTTTCAGAAATGAGTATCCATTTCAAAGACAACATTATCCAGTAGAATTCCAAAAGAATTCTCATTCAGTCGTATTTTTGACAGCAGTATTCTAGAAGCGGTTTCTTTGCAGATACTCACCATAGCTCTTCTGCTTCCTTCTGAGCCTGCTGTCTGGCTCGTTCTGCAAGAAGCTCCTCTGAAATCTGCTCGTATGACTTGTCTCCAGGGGCTTCTCCCATGATCCAAACCCAGACCTCGCCATCAGATCCCTGAAGCCACTGGACGTGCTTCCTGTTACCTGGAAGAGCCATCCAGACACATTGCTAGGAGGAGAAAGCTGCAGAGCCCTCAATCAAAACAACCCAGGTCTTGAAACACAAAGAATGATATCTAAGCACTGGGCCTGTGCAAGATCATGGAGGAGAACTTCATTTCAGCAACGGTGCCTGCAAAGCATTTCTCTGAAGTTGCCTTGCAAAGCGACCTGGCCACCTGCTTCTAGAAAAATGAGCAGAATCTAGCCAAGTAGTTTTACTTTGCTGGGGAAAGTGGGTGCACTGTATCTAGAAGAGCCTAGGTAAAGTAGGATTTGAAGAGAGACTTCAGCATATACAGAGTAACAGAATTACGGAATAACAGCATTGGAAGAGACCTTGGAGCGGATCTATGTATTTCCTTGACTCTTTGGAATAACAAGATGCAAAGTATATATATCAGCTCTTGATAAGGATCTACAATGTCTACCTCCTGCAACCGTGTGTGTGTGTGTGTGTGTGTGTGTGTGTGTGTGTGTGTTCCGGCATAACTCTGGAGTGCCTCAAGCAATTTCAACCAAACTTGGTACATGGATGACTTACCCTCTGGGTGCAAATGCTGTGGGGGTAAGACACACGGAAACAAATGCTGTGGGGGTTAGACATGTCTAAAACCCATGGGTGGGTGTGTGCCTTAAAATGGTTTCTACCGTACAGCACAGTGCCATGGTAACGGCTTCACAGCACTCCAGTATTCCACAAGGGGGCTCCCCCTCAGCCCTCCAAGGAAATGTCAGGCGATTGGCCAAGTGCAATAAAAAAAAATGAAACACATTCATAGACAAGAAACTCCTGAGGAGAGGAATAGAAGAACTGTGATGCTGTGCCAGAGACAGTACAACAGCATGAATCCTGACTACAGAATTTTCCTGTCTCTTTCAGGATTGGGATAAATAAATACCCAGGCAATGCCGGGTTATTGGCTAGTTATAAAATAAATTTGAACACTGACCCTATTTGCCACAAGCTAATCTTTTTTTCTGGGTATAGACTGATACAATAAACTTACTCCCTGCAAATAAAGTTGTGGTTATTTTAAAATTGGCTTTCATGGAAGCAACATGGTTATTTCTGTTTTTCTTGTTGATCCAGACTTCTTACGGATAAATAAATGCCTTGTTGTACCGTGCCAATTTGTGTTTTTTTTCCTGCCATCGTTTTCAAATTATATACTTTCTTTTATTTTCTCAGCGGCGTGCTGAGCCTCGCCTCACAATCAGGAGGCTGTGAGTTTGATCCTCTGTGATATTTCTCTCTCTGGGTGCGGTGAGTAATTGTCTGCTGCAAACTCCACATAGGTGTCAGGAAGGGCATCCGGCCAATAAGCGCTTAAGCTCTTACCTCAATGCAAGGGATTACAGGGTCATTCAAAGAAACAAAATATTTTATTTTATTTTCCGATCTGTGATTTAAGACGCTGAGAATAGCTACACACATTAAACTGGTCTCTTCTCTATTTGCCAGCCAGAATAACCTTAGATCTGAAGGACCAGGTTAGAGAGAGATCATCAGGGACAAATTAGATTTATCAATATATTACACTAAAGGCCAACAATGACTTGAAGGTACATACTCAATCAATCAATCAATGACCCTTTATGTATTGGCTGAGGATTATGAGAATTAAAATCCAAGGTGAGTTGGGAACTGGTTGGGAAAGGTTCTTTGTTACCTCCTCTTATGTCTTTTTCCAAGAATAACATCATAGTAAATCAAGGTGTTTTTTTCCCCAGCTATTGTACCTGTGAATTCATTCAGTTTTTGGCTTCCTTTTTAATACATTTAAGATTCATTCGCTCTTGTCTCTAATGAGACTTGTTAAACTGTAATGCCTTATTATGCTTTTATATTGATAGGTTAATCTGTTTTGGGTACATAAGAACTTGCCTCCTGTTCTCCTTCCCACTGACTTTTTAAAATTTCATTCCTACATGTGTTCTGTTTATTTTATGACTATTATTAATCATTGGTGTTTTCCTACCTAGATGTTATCTACAGTTGGTTGTGTGTTTTAAAATTCACTTGCCGACTGAATCAAGCAACCAACCTTTTAATCTTTGTTCAAACTTTCTCTCCCCAAATACACTCATCTTTATTTTCCTTATGTCTATAATTCTTATATCCTCCTTTTTATTGTATTTATAATGCTCTCATATTGTATCTTATTTTACTCTTAAACCTATTTATTCTTCTGTCCAGATTTAGAAATACAGGAATACGGAGACGCAATGGTGAACTGAAGATGGCTGTACTGAGAGCAGAGGCAATAATCACAGTAGAATGGAGAGGCAGTGAAGAAACCTACTTAATACAATACAATACAGAATAACAGACTTGGAAGGGACCTTGAAGGTCTTCTAGTCCAACCCCCTGCTCGAGCAGGAAATCCTATACCATTATAGACAAATGTCTGTCCAATCTCTTCTTGAAAACCTCCAGTGATGGAGCACCCACAATGTCTGAAGGCAAGTCATTCCACTAGTTGATTGTTCTCATTGTCAGGAAATTTCTCCTTATTTCAAGGTTGGATTTCTCCTTGATTAGTTTCCACCTGTTGCTTCTTGTCCTGCCCTCTGGTGTTTTGGTGAATAGATTGATCCCCTCCTCTTTGTGGCAGCTCCTGAAATATTGGAACACTGCTTATCATGTCACCCCTAGTCCTTCTTTTCACTAGAGTAGATATACCCAATTCTTGGAATCCCACTCTGGACAAAGGGAGGATTCATGGACGTAATTCATAAGGCAGTCAATTAGGTGAAATAGTGTGATGTCTCCTCCCAGACGCTTCCCCAGATACCTCTCCAGATGTCAGCTCAGGGGAAGATGAACGAATTCCAGGCATGTCTGGAGGGGAGTTGGTCAATGGCTCTCACAGCCACCTGAGAGGGATTTGGCTGAAGCTCCAGGTGGGGAAATCACACAGGTGGGGAAATCACACAGCTGCAGCCAGTCAATGATGAGAAAGAGGAAGTGCCTTCTGCTCTGATCTAAGAACACTTAGATCAGAGCAGGAGCCAGCTGCCTCCTCGTGAGTAGTCTGCTGACTTTCACTGCTCCTGCTGCAGCTGTGCTTCGGCCAAATCCTTCTCAGGCAATTGCTTGGGGCCATTGACCAACTACCCTCCAGACATGCTTGGAATTAGTCCATCTGAGATGATATCTGGAGATGTATCTTTGGAAGCATCCAGGGCAGTAGTAGGTTTCAAAAAAAATTACTACCAGTTGGTGGGCATGGCTTGATGGGTGTGGTTTGGTGGGCATGGCAGGGGAAGGATACTGTAAAATCTCCATTCCCTCCACACCCCACTAACCTGCTTTCCAGCTCTGTTCTCCTGTGCAGGGCAACCAAGGAAGACCCAGCTGATCAGCTAGGACTCAATGGGAGGCAGAGAAGAGATGGGGTTGGCAGTCAGAGGTGGGATTTGCCAGTTTTCCGAACCACTCAAAATTTCTGCTACTAGTTCTCCAGAACTGATCAGAACCTCTGATCCAGGGGAGTCATCACAAATAGTTGCACATTACATGAATTGAAAAATAATGTCTTTAGGCTATGTGAAGGAACGATAATTCTGTGTGAAGGAACCATACCCTATGAGAGCATTATAAAGTCTTACTTCCAAGGGGATGATATTCCAGAGAAAGAGAACCTACCATGGAGAATGTTCTTCTTGGTCCCACCAGATGGACCTCTTTAATGGAGGAACCTCAACTGTCTGCCAAGTATCTTAGTGCAATGTTTCTCAGGGTTCCCTATATCACAGTCAACAGCTCCAAAGGTGCTAATGACCAAATGACTGCAAAGAATATAAACCTTTTTTGTTCCTCACCATTCAGTCAGAATTTAAGAAGGTTCTTGGATGAGAATTTTTTTCAAGGAAAACACCAAGAAAATCCAGCTGCCTCTTGAAAAAGCACCTTTGGGACAACCAAGATCTGGATGATGGAGAACCTTCATACAACATCACAGTCAATACCTTCAACGCACCTAACTAAACAGAAACCAGTGCTGTAGTCCAAAGATGTCAGGTTTTTAATCATGTAACATCTAAACCTAGTAACATATGGAACCTTCCAGTAAAGAAGAAGAAGAAAAAAAACCTCCACCATCCTCAGTTCCTTACAAAAAAAGAACACAAAGAATCAGCTTTAATGATGAATTGCTCTGAGCACCAATGATTCTAGCCCTTATCCAAGAAATTATAATTTTGGCAAATTCTGCTTTTGGCAGCCCGATTTGTAGCATCAGCTTTCCATAAGGCAGAAGGCTATGACTAATATAGCCCAGAAAATGAACCTTTAGTAGTACTTGTAAAATGTAGAGAATCATCTTTTTTGGAACCATAATATTTTCCTGTGCTTTTCCAGTTCTTTCTACGACAGATTAATAGAAATTGTTTCTGGCTGAAATTCATTGCAATGAACTCCAGAAACAAGACCTTAGAGAGCAATAGCAAGTTCAACACGGTGCTCTTGAAGAATCATTCATCTCAAATGAATTGCCCTGCCTACTATGGTGCACACCAGAAGCCGAGGTTGTTCCTTTCCAAGCTCGGGTTTGCAGGGGGAAAAAAACCCCTAAGATTTATTTTAAAACCTCAGCGTTTGCAAAAGACAAAGGTTAATCCACAGCGGACATGCTCAGCTGATTTTCTTATGAAGATCTCTGGAAATGTACGCACTCCATTAGCACCATCTATGTAGGTTGGGTGGCAACTTCACCCGTCTAGAAGGAGTCACATGTTTGGCAAATCATAGAACATAGAATAATAGAGTTAGAAGGGACCTCAGAGGTCTCCTGGTCCAACCCTGGCTTGAGCAGGATACCATATACCATTCCAGATAAATGATTGTCCAGTCTCTTTTTGAAAGCCTTCATTGATGGACTACCCACAATTTCAGAAGGAAAGTTGTTTGCTCTCAATGTTAGGAAATTTTTCCTTAGTTCTAGAATGCTTCTCTCCCTGGTTAGTTTCCATCCATCGTTTCTTGACGTGCCTATTGGTGTTTTGGAAAATAGTTTGACCTCCTTGTCACACTTGAAATGCCACCAGAGAACTAATTGCCAAATGCAGGGCAAGGCCAAACTCAACACAGAGCCAAACAGAACTTTTCAAAGCTTGAACTGACCAGACAAACTAATTGGTTCCTGCAAAAGCTTCTGTCTCGTTTGCTCCTCTTTGATGTCCTATGGGAGGGACCAATCATCTCCGAGGTGGGGCTTTACTCCTGAGTTGACCTTGTTTTCTCAATTGTTCTTGTCTTTTGGTAGCTCTGTGCATGTGCAGGCTGGGGACTGGCTCCAGAAGCTCCCCCGCCTCACTACTGTCTGAGTCTAAAGGCAGCTGATGACTGCCAGCTTGCCCTGGCCCCATCTCTGCCTCCGATGCAGAGCCCTCATCCGAACCCTCCTCAGCTTCCAAGACTTGCCTTTGTGCCTCCCCAACCACCTCGCTACTGTCTGACTCTGCTGCCTGCTCCGTCGGCCGCCGCCGGGCCACAACAGGTTGTCCCAAAGGTGCTTTTTCAGGAGGCAACTGGACTTTCTGATTTTCCTTTGAAGATGTTTCACTTCTCATCCAAGAAATTTCTTGAGAGCTGAAGAAGCTTCTTGGATGAGAAGTGAAACGTCTTCAAAAGAAAAATCAGGAAGTCCAGTTGCCTCCTGAAAAAGCACCTCTGGGTCAAAGAAGAAATGCAAGATTGGAAGATGTGGAAAGAAGTGGGCCATAGAATCATCAAGAGTCAGACACAACTGAATAGTTCACATCATAATCATTATCATCATCAGTATCTTCGTCATCCATGAGATACTTCCTGGACCTTCTTCTTGGGCCAAAGTCTTTCTGATCCACTTTCTGTTGGACAACATAGAACGCTTTTCTGATTTTTTTCCCCAAGAGGTTCATCATTCTTACTTGATGGCATGGCCATCATATGGAAAACCATATGGAAGTGGCAGATGAAGTGTTACACAAAGACAGGCAGATAGTGAAGAATTGTCCTTTGTTGCTTTGCCAACATGGCTGCCTCCTCTGGAAGCTCTATCAGCTAGAAGAAAGTTTAGTGCTCGCACTGCACATCAAGAGAGGCCACTTCTGAATGATTGAAACTGCTGTGGAAGGATTCAAAGTGAAAAGAAATGCCTTAACACTCCATAACAAATGTTGTTGGTCACCCAAGTCAGTTTCAAACACAGATTCCTGGGAAGAAAAGAATCAACCAAGCTTCCAGCCTTATTACGCATATGTAGAGGCTGCAGCAATACCAGAAACTAAGTAGAATTGGATCAATTTCTAAAGGCCCTTTATATCTCTGCCCTCTGGCCACTCGCATGCTTGATATTTAGCTATGAAAAACATGAAGGCCAAAATGAATCCGCAAATTGTCACAGTGAGGCCGAACATAAATTATTTATGTCTGGTTGCCAGTGCTGAAGTCTGAAAATCCTGCAACATGTTCGTTTCTTTGTTTGAAAAAGCTTGTAATAGATGACTGTTGTGAAAATGGCACAATTATCAGAACAATCTGACCTTTTTAGACAACATAAGAAAGACACCTCATAAACCTACCGCCACACTCTGCCAGGAATTATCCAGAAGCAAAGACAAGATACAGAAGGATGAAAGAAGCAATGCAATTTACAAAATCAGCTGTAACCATTGCATCCAATTCTATGGGGGACAAACATCACATCAGTTGAAAACCAGGATCCATGAATACCAGCTGTCAATCAAATGCCAAGTTCCCAAATCCTTAATCGTTACCCACACTGACACCGAACAACACCAATTCGATTGAAGCAATACAAGAATCCTAAGCCATGCTACCACCTGCCATGCATGTGAGTTTATTGAAGGCTCCGGAGGCCTTTCTGGCCTTCTGGAACTTCTGGGAGGCCCATTTTTCAGCCTCCCTGAGCCTCCCAATGGGCTCTGCATTTACCTGGCATCCAAAATGGCCCATGTGGAGACTTCTGGGGAGGGAGGGGAGGGGCGGGCAGGGCCAGCCAGGGTTGGGATTTGGTGGTTCTCCAAACCGGCCATAAAGTTAGCTATGAGTTCCCCCGAACCCAGGCGAACCCCTAGCAGCCCAGCCCTGCAACTGGTACTCCACCTCCCAATGACCCTCACCTGATGTGACCTGCCCATCTCCAGACCCATCAGAAGACTCAACACAAGACTCTCAACTGATGTGACCCTCCTATCACAAGACTACTGACCTCACAAAGCCCTTATAAACAGAACACCAACGCTGACATTCCCTAAATTCTGCTGGAGATGTTGCCTAGCCTGGTGAGGAAACATTCGGAAGCCAACCACAAACTCAACTTCCACCCATATCCCATACCCGAGCTATACAGATATTCACCACTATTGTAAGTAAACCTGGGTCTGGCCCTGACAGAAGTCAAGTGGCTACAAGGAGGCCATGCCTCTCTCGTTTGATGCTGGCATTCATGCTGCGAATTAAAAGCAATCTAAAACAACTGGAGCTGCAGTTGATGAAATATCGCTGGAATCAGCTTATTGCAAGCAGGCTGATTTATCATTGTTTTTAGCCACTATGGCACCCCTGACAAATCCTAATTGCCAGCCATCTTCTTTGCCTCCAGAAATTGATTCCCTTTTTCAGAAAGCCTATTGCAAGCCCAACCGGATATCACATCTCAGAGATATACCTCTCATTAGACAAAGTTGCAACCCTCAGCCAAACATGCAGCATTCAGGTAGGTTTCCATCATTCGATTCTATGGCAGATTAACTGCTAATTTAATTAGTGTTTAACTAAAATGTGGCTTTAGGAATCTCTGGAAAAAAATAAAGGATTTCTACACTTGATAGAGTTTCCTGATAAAAGCACCAGCAGGAAGCTTGCATAACGCGGTGTTTCCCCTCCAGTCACCTCTGCAACTATGGATGTCCTTCTCCTAGATTCACATTAAAAATGGTTGATTATTGTCTTTTGTAGTACTTGCTAGGACAGGCTTGCCTTTTTTGATGAGGAGGAGGAGGAGGAGGAAAGAGGAGGAAGAAAGAGAAGGAACAAAGAGGAGGAGGAGGAAAGAAGAGGAGGAGGAGAAGGGGAAAAGAAGAGGAGGAGGAGAAGCTACTTACTATAGTAGCAACAGAAATGGTATTTAGACTTATATATCACTTCATAGTCTTTACAGCACCAAGAGGTTTACAGAGTCAGTCTCTTGCCCCCAACAATCTGACTCCTCATTTTACCCACCTCGGAAGGACAGAAGGTTGAGTCAACCTTGAGCCAGTCAAGACTGAGCTCCTGGCAGTGGGCAGAGTCAGCTCTTAGTAGTGGACCAGTCTCAAATGTATATCACAAGTCTGCCAGAATCCAGGCAGACATCTGTAAACTTTTACTTCCTTTACCAGTATTCTAGGGCACCAGGCCACCAGTTCCACCTGAGGCAAGCAGCTAAGTGTCTACCACATGTTTGATTGAAAAGAGGTCCCCTTCCCCAGCCTTCACTTCTCCCCCCTTTGACAGGTTCATCAGGCTCATTGTAAGTAGGTGGGTTTTCAGTCTAAACCCAACCCTGGAAAAAGAATGATAGGTTTTAATATTAAACCCCCACAACAAAGTGAGAACTTAGGGTATAAGAAGTTTACATAAGTTACAGGTACTCCACGTACCAGCTAGCATTCATTACCTAGGAACCAGACAGGTAAATGAAGAAACAGAGAGATGGAAAAGGCCAATAAACTCAAAACCACACAACTGAGCCAAGCAGCAGTGAAAATAAATAAAATGCATTGTTCTGTCATGTCAACTTTATCCTTCTGGTTCCAATTCTCCCAGGCCATTTGGCCAAAGGCTCTTAGTTACAGATCTCATCATAAAATATGCTGGTTTGTTTTTTTTTTTTACTTCTCCTTGCTCGATGTTCTCCAACTGCATTATTTAGTATTGTTATTTTCAGCAGGAATCATTTATGAACACCTGCAAAATTATCCAGTTAGATCTTTTGAAACTTTGAGAGTTTGAGTTCCTGGGTATTTTGAAGGAGGTGGCTTGGAGCCAATTTGCCTTCCTGAGAATCCAATTTCTGCCTGTGAATACAGACCCCAGTTTAGATGAATAGCTCACACATGTATAAATTATGACCCTTGCAGGTGAAGTACCTGTAAGTAGATTCCTGATAAGAATCAAATTATTCTTAGGAGTATTTTCCCCCGCCCCTCCCCAAATGCTGCATTTCACATAATGGCATGCTATTCATAATGAAGAATGGATTTCAGAATAAAGAACCAGTGGATGTGAGGCTGAGAGACCATTATACACACCCTGCCTTCTAAACACAAAAAAAGCACAGGGAAAGAGCTGTATGGCCATATGAGCAACTTGAATAATCAGGCAAAGGATGGGTCTTGTCCACCAGTTTTCAAAGCAGACCAGCAAGGATGCAGGCAGGATGTCATCTGTTCTGAGTAAGTGGGCCTGACCAGTTTGAGGTGGAAGATTGGGAAGTCAGTCTTGAACAGAAGGCCTGGTAAAAACCTTAGAGGTCAACCTCAATTTGTTCTCCATTATACCATTTGCCTTGCAAGATTCATTTTTCCTTGCCATGTACATGTATACACTGAACTAGACTGTGTTGTTTCTTTGTGTCATATAATATATGTGGGTAGATGTATAATTTTGTATTTATCCATTTATTTATTTTTTAAGTGTATATTGGAGGTGGTCACCCTTTAAGACCTGTATGCAATGAAGTTTCATTTTAATGTACGCCAATTAGTTTACATTCAAAGTGACAATATATATAAAACTATATCTATCCATCTATCTATCAATCATCTATCTATCATCTATCTCTATCTATCTATCATCTATCCATCAATCATCTATCTATCTCTATCTATCTCTATCTCTCTATTATCTATCTATATATAACTATCTATCTATATCTATCTATCTATCTATCTATCTATCTATCTATCTATCTATCTATCTATCTTACAGCCACAACTGAGCCTAAAATGTTTGTTGCTAATGGCTTCCCCATGGACTTCGCTTGTCAGAAACTCATAAAAGGAGATCACATGACCTGATAACACTACAGCTGTCATAAATACCAACCAGTTGCCAAGTGTCTGATCATGTGACCATGGGGATGCTGCAATGATCGTAAGGGTGAAAAATGGCCGTAAGTCGCTTTTTCCAGTGCTGTTGTAACTTTGAAAGGTCACAAAACAAACGGTTGTAAATTGAGACAGACATAGGATAACTCTCACTACTGGTTTGTACTGGGATCCACAAGCCGTGGATTTCAGAATGCTAAACAGTTACTGGCATTGATTGTACCAGTTGAGGCTTAACCATGACATTCAGGATCTTGGACAGTTCCAAATATTGTTCTCCACTGTTAGTCATGGTGCAAATTACTTCTTTTACTAAGCGATTTTTCTTTTTATCCCCAGTAATATTATTAGGTTTTATTCTGCCTCATGCTAAGCCATCATGATATTGCAAGCTCTGAGAATTTCCTGAATAGTCACATGCAAGATTTAAATGGTGTATCAGGGGCGAGAGTTACTTCACTGAGGCTTTCAATAGTAACTGTTGTGAATTATAACTCACAGGCTAATAAGTACTGATTTTATGAACATTGGTGAGAATAGGATGCGTGCTAATCATTGCACACCCAACTAACAAGGCCTCGAGGGAATTGGAGTCATTGAGGAGTTGCAATAAATTCTCCCCAATGTGCCTTTTCAAAGACCAATATCTTGGAAAGTCAACAATTCACCAATGTCTCATACACTCATTTTCTCAGACCTGCTCAATACATTCCAATGCATAGAGTTGCTGATTACAGTGATTACACCATACTCAACTTCTTTGCAATTCATCAAATTTGATACTCAGTGCATTTTGACACAAAATGTACCCCTTATTCATCTATGGAGATTATTATAGTCTACCCACATTTACTAGATGATATGCATTTTCCCTTAATACCAAAAGCTTGTGTTGGTTGCTCATTGCCATTGGTAACTCCACTAAAATATATTGCCCGAAATCCATGCATGCTATTTCAGTATATATCTATATATGTAAAAGCGAAATACCACTCACACATCATCGCAAAATCTCCAGAACCGTAAAGCCTACAAACTTGAAATTTGGCGTGTATGTTCCTCTTGGCTTCTAGGTGCTCACAAAGAAAGGATTTTTTGAAATGACCATCAGAGCATTTAGAGTATTTCCTATATTATTATAATCATATAACACGCTCTGATGCTAAGGAGTTCTACTCCCCATCCCCACCTGAAAAGAAATCTCTTCCAAATGCAAAACACAAGCAGAGGAGTGGAGGTTCAATTTTACTTTCACAGCACCAAGCAGATTTAGTACAGAACAGTTGAGCTAAGCCATGCCCAGGCTCCTTGCTGTCTCCTTCTTGCTCATAGAGGAAATACTGTTTCAGCTTCCAAACAGCCCTCAACTCTCTCACACTCTGATAGGACAATAGACAGATAAATACCGATGGATACTGGTAGGCAGAGGCAGAATTTTTTCTCCTTATTTTCCTCCCAAAAAACTAAGCCCGATCACATAGTTTTGTAGTGAAGCACGGGTATAGAGCTAGTATTCACATGGAATCGATTACATTTTCACATATATTTCGTGCTTTCTACCTAATAAGTGCAATGTTTATATCTTATAGAACCCCTGATCAGTTATAACTGCAGGGTGCTACACAATTAAAGACCAAGAGGTCTTTGTCAGAGGTGTACGTAGCTTAGAATTTATGTCCTATTTTAATGTTCTTGGAAGTTGTTGAGGAGCTGGGCATGTGCTCTGCAACACGGATCTCTTTTCTGTTGCAATTGTGAAAAAGGGAGGAAGGCAGCTTGCAAGCTTGCTAAAATAAAAATAAAGCAGTGGCAGGAGGCCCTGTGGTGAAGGATCTTCTATGCCATTTTTCTTGCCTCTCACCCTCGCATCTGAGAAAGACAGACATCTCTTCTCCCTGTGTTATTTCTAAGAATTTAGTGGTGGTGTATTACATTCCAGTATATTGTGCACTTTTTCTGTATCTCTCTGATCAAACCACCTATGTAAGTTTTATGTAGTCCTGCAAGGCAAAGAGTGGCCTGGCATAGATGCAACACATTCAATGTACTGTAGCCTGCTAGTTTTGCTAAATAAAGTGATCATTTAGAACCTCTAAAGCCATTTGAAACTAGCATTTTGCTCCCAACAATGGGAATTTCAAAACATACTGCCAATCACACAGCTATTAATTTAAAGAAAGATGCAATTTTTTTACCCTGTCAAAACCCAGCCAGATGCTGCACCATTCCACAAAATTATTTCCTAAAACCTGCAATTCTCTTAGCATCAGTAAAATCACTCTTTTTCATCCTGTTCAGCCCTCCAAGATCAGATTTTTTAAATATACTTTAATCATTATATAATTGATGACAGCAGTTGATTAACAAAACTGCTCTGTTAACAAAAAATGGAAGTCACGGCTAATTACTGGCATAATCAGAGTATTACTTGAATTCTATAATTTTGACACAAGCTATGTTGATGAGCAATTGAGTGATGTGGCCCAAAGCCAACAGTTCCATTCGATAATTTTTTAACAATTGTTTTGAGTAGTTATTTAATTTCAGATACATGTTGGACCCTGTAACTGTTATTTTCTACCATAGAAGAATGTTCTCCAGAGCCCAGGTAGGTTTACTCTTGGTGCTAAAGTCAAAAGGAGAGGGAGAAGCTGAACGTAATCCATGATGGCTGAGCAGTGCTTGTATGAATGAAATCAACTAACCAAGGAAAGTAGCTTCCAAAATCAAAATCAAACTTGTGAACTGTTGCCAAGTCAACTGAAAATCATGTATTGTCTCCAAGTCAAATGAAGAGACATGACTCAAAGATCTCAAATAGATTGGCCCAGATAATGTGACTCAGCATGGAGCATGTAGGTCAAGCAGAGGATAGAATAAAAGGAGGGCAATTCAAGGAATCGCATGGATGGAAATATGAAGGGGATTTACTGGTATGTTCCTTGAAAAACAACCCTCTGGATTTGCCACTGGACACAAAATATTGCTTTTCCACTTTTGTCTCTTACAGGAGACAAATTCCTTCTGTGTCCAATTGCACTTGGCCAAATAAAGCCTATTCTATTCTATTCTATTCTATTCTATTCTATTCTATTCTATTCTATTCTATTCTATTCTATTCTATTCTATTCCATTCCATTCCATTCCATTCCATTCCATTCCATTCCATTCATATTCTATTCTATTCTATTCTATTCTATTCTATTCTATTCTATTCTATTCTATTCTATTCTATTCTATTTTATTCTATTCTGCATTCTCTTCTCTTCTCTTCTCTTCTCTTCTCTTCTCTTCTCTTCTCTTCTCTTCTCTTCTCTTCTCTTCTCTTCTCTTCTCTTCTCTTCTCTTCTGCATCCCATCCCATCCTATCTCATCTCATCCCATCCTATCCGATTCCATTCGATTCCATATGAGATCCAACTGGATGAATCTAAATATCTAACTGGTTGCTACTTCAACCTATAAGCTGGAGGAAACACTGCGACTGACATTGTGATTTTTTTTTTTCTCTTAATCATTTAGAGGCTGCCTAAATGATGAGAAAAATATTCTGGCACATTTCCATCTCCCATGAAATGGGAACTCAACAAAATTTAAGTCCGCTATGCAGAATCTACTTTCCACCCATGACTGAATCAAAACATGGTTTCAAGTCATAGAGAATAAATAAATCAACATGATTGTGCGGGTCCAGAGGTATTTCTCAAGCAGAGTACTCCACTCCTCGACTCACAATAGAATTCCCTATGGCTCCAGGTTCGAAATTTTCGACATGGACAATCTGGAACTGTGCCGGCTGCAATCTGATCTAAGCATAGTTCACAAAATGGTTTTCTATAACATCTTGCCTATTAATGCAATCAATCACAATAACACACAGGCAAACAACTGATACAAATTCAAGGTAAACCACTCCAAACTCGATTGCAGAAAATACAACTTCAGCCACAGAGTGGTCAATGCCTGGAACTCAGTACCTGACTCCGTTGTTACAGCTTCAAACCCCAAAACCTTTACCCTCAAACTGCCTACCATGGACCTCACCGCATTCCTAAGAGGTCCTTAAAGGGGTGTGCATAAGCGCACCAGCGTGCCTACCGTCCCTGTCTTACTGTCCCCATTTATCTGTATTTATTCCCTTTGTTCATGTTTATGTTCATACTTATACTTGCTATCTTGTACATGTTTGAGAAATAAATAAATCAATCAAAACACACACACACACACACACACACACAGAGAGAGAGACCACTCTGAGCACAAAAGAATCACTGGTAAATGAGGCTGACCTTTCTTCTCTCGTCTGGTTTTGTCTCCCTTCAATTACAGAAGCAAGATCGCCCTTCCTTGAAGACCATCATCAAGGGTTTTGTTCAAGGTGCTCTCTTGTAATTTGTAATTTGGCCAAAAACTACCTAGGAAAAGACCTTTATCATAGTAGCTCTTTTCTTCCTGAGTCTTCTTCTTGAAGATTTCCCCAATTATGTCCAGCACAAATATTTCAGTGCCAGGAGAAACCGTATTATCTCAAGACCTTTTGGTCTTCTTCTAGAGGTAGTCCTAGAATTACCCAACATTTTCTATTGCTAAATGAAACAGTTGTTAAGTGAGTTTTGCTCAATTTTGAGACATTTTTTTTGCCACAGTTGTTAAGTGAATCACCGCAGTTATTAAGTTAGTAACATGGTTGTTAAGTGAATCTGGGTTCCTCATTGATGTTGGTTGTCGGAAGATAATCACATAACCCGTGGATGCTGCAATCATCAAAAGCATGAGTCAGTTGCCAAGCATTTGAATTCTGATCACGTGATCAATTTTGATAATGGGAGTGCTGCAGCCATCATGCTGAAAAATGGTCATAAGTCACTTTTTTCACTACCATTGTAACTTTGAACGGTCCCTAAATGAACTGTTGTAAGTTGAGCACTACCTGTAGCTGGGTTTTCTTTTTCTTTTTTTTTAAAGAGCATTCATTCTTGGCTCTTCTTAAATAATATGTGTTTTAATGTGGTTACTCTCAGTTCAGCTTCTATATTAGCATTCCAGAAAACCTCCACTCCCACCAAGAACTCCAAGACAGACATCCTCTCCAAAGTTCTGTTTTATTTGGGTAGCAAACTGGCACATCTGGGAAATCCCAAATCTGAAATGCTCTGTCTTCTTTATCAGCAGGAGCAGAGGAGGAAAGGAAGTTTGCATTAATACCGCATTAAATATCCATTATAATGTGCCGTGCCGAACTTCTAGCAGCTTAAACATAATGTGAGCTATTTAAGAACTTTCATGTTCTTCTGCCACATTGCTCAGGCCTGTCATGCAGCACAGATTGCATAACAAGGTTATTTGTTGGAGGTGTGAATTGTTCCCTTTTTAAGTGCACCCTTTAAAAGGGAATAAAAAATTTCCCGGTGAAGTGAAAACACCGTACCCTTAAGCCCAAAGGGATGACTCGAGATTAAGTAGGGACACTGGGGGGGAAAAGTATCCAACCTAGAACAACCTCAATTTCCAAGCCATTTAAAGTAGAAAATGTCTGAGCAGTCCCTGTTGGTCTCTGAGTTTGGTAGGGTTTTTTTTGGCAGAAATTTCATTACCCAAACTTGGTAACATCATCAGTGCTAGAAGGAAGTAGGGTTTATGGAGGAGGAGGAGGAGGAGGAGGAGGAGGAGGAGGAGGAGGAGGAGGAGGAGGAGGAGGAGGAGGAGGAGGAGGAGGACTATGAAGTCCTTGGCGCTTTCTGAGCTCAGTTGATTTCTTGCAGACATCTCATTACCCAACTAGATAATATTATCAGTACTAGAAGGGAATGAGGTTTGCAGAAAGAAGGAGGGACAGGAGAAGGGGGGAAAAGGAAGAGGAGGAGGACAAGGAGAAGGAGAGGGGGGAAGGAAAAGGAGGAGAGGAAAGGAGGAGGAGGAGGAGGAGGAGGAGGAGGAGGAGGAGGACTGTGGGGTCTTTTGTGCTCTCTGAGCTCCGTGGTTTTCTTGCAGACATTTCATTACCCCATTAGGTAACAACTTCAGTGCTAAAAAGGAGTGGGGTTTGCTCTCAGTTTGTATTCCAAGGCAGCGGCACCAGTGCCAGAGACCAGTTCCACAGAGGGAGGTTTTTCCATGGACTGGGTGTGTGTGGTTTTCACACTCTGCCTGGATCTTGCACATTCACAGATGGGGCTTCACTCCCTTGCAAAGCCCAGTCCTGAGTGAGCTGTGGACTTCTGCCAGTCCGTGGCCCAGGGGTTGAGTCTCCCTGTTCTAAGGCCTTGTCCTTCCAGTGGATGGAAAGCCAAAAGCCAAAAAGGAAAACCAAAAAGGGAACAAAAGGACCAAACTCCCCACCCCCACCAGCGATTCAACACTCAGATGAACAGAGATTAACACCAAGGTTAACATCAGACCAACAATCAAGAAATAAGCAATGCCTCAATCAAGGAACGAGCTAACGATAATCAGCCCAATCCAAAAATCTCCAAGATGATGCCCAGTAATACTGACAGGGGCACTAGAATAACAGGCAGGGAATAAACGAATGAAAGAATGAAAGAATGAATGAATGAATGAATGAATGAATGAATGAACGGATGAATGAATGTGTCAACTCATAAAATATTTCTATGGTCGCTTTAGAGTTGCCAGCAGAAAGAGAGGGGGGAAAGGGGTTTGAAAGAGCAGTGTTAACTCCCAATAAATCCTTTGAGGTGTTGGAAGTTTGGCTCGAGACTTATGATTTATTTGGGGTAACTGCCGGAATCCTGACAGAATGAATGAAGGAATCAACCAACCAACCAGCCAGCCAGCCAGCCAACCAGTCAATAAATAAATCAGTAAATATCATCTCCCTCCTTTGTACCCACTGAATTCATGGGCAACTGCCTAAGTAGATGAATATGTAGACTGTACACAACTTTGCACACAGTAAGGGAACGATCTATGGACAAGAGGGAAACCCAAAACAGCCCATCTTACTCTTTTGAAACCTCCTCGTCCTCTTCAGGCTAAGCTTTCCTTCTTGGAGTGCCTGCTCTCTTTCTTCCCATCGCCTGACCTGCTCTTCCCTCATCTTGTAGAAGAGGATGTGTTTCTGCTCTTCGTTCAGCTCCGCCAAAAGCTCAGGATCAATGTAGAGATCTAGCAAAATTTGCTGCAGCATGGCCAGGCTGGGAGACCAAGCTGCCAGAAGAGGTAGAGCTTTCCAAAAGCAAGGAGAAGGGAAGGAAGGAGGCTCAGCTCAAAAGTCACTCGAGGTCCATCCAAGCCCACCAGATGAAGACCCGAAACTATTTTTCAGAACCGATGAAGGAAAAAAACAAAACAGAACGAAGGGGTGGGGGGTTGATACTTCTGGTAAGCGATGTGGAGTTCCTCCCGGTCCGCTGGCATTCCTTTAGAGATCCCAAAATCAATTCTTGAGGGCTTCCCCCATCAACAGATAGGCCACAAGAAGGATGGAGCCGAGCCTATTGTATCAGCCCAAAAGACAGACAAGAAATGTGAGATGTTCGCTCTTGTTAGTTGCTGGAGGAGAAAATTCAGAACGTTTTTTAAAATCAGAATAGGGCACATAGTTCCTGCTCAGTGTGCAGAGTACAATACCAGGCATTGCTCTGAGTATACACCCTTCTGCTGCTATTTTTTTTCTCTCTTTTTTTTTTTTTTTGTCTTTTCAATTGGTGATGTCATGGGTAAAAGTAACAACCACACCAGCGGTATCCGTGTCATCTCAGGGAACCGATCTCCCCTTGGAAGTTAGGAACACCTGAATCCCTTCATCGCGGTAACCCATGCTACCACCTGCTCGCTCCGGGGTCATGTTTAGTTACTGTCAACAACACACACACACAAAACACAAGTCACGGTGATTCAGCTATCCCCTAATTAAAAAGGATTTCTCATCTTGCAGGAAGGAATGGAGAGGGGGGGGGGAGAGGGAGAGGAAAGAAGGAGGGAGGCCACCTTTCCAAATTCATAGGGCAGGTAATTAATATTAATTTAGCCTTTGGCAGCTTCTGAGTGCGTCAAGCCTTTTTACCCATCAGTCTGTTTTCCATTGCAGGGGAAGAGAAAGAAACAAGATTGCTTTTTAAGCCAACTGTGACCTTTGGCTGCTTACTGGCATTCTCTCGGTTTTAATGCGAT